>CM047881.1:3186736-3638045 GCA_026212405.1 Petrea volubilis
TTCGAAGTGATCAAGTTAAAGTTCCCAGCGTTCTTCACGAATATCATCAAATCCAAGCATTTGATCCACAATCAAGGTGTGAAGCCAGTGAATAAACGTTTTTCCAAGTCAAATACACAACGATCAAGATGAAAATCCCAGCATTCTTCACCAAGATCAACTAAATCAAGGCGTTCGATTTGCAGAAAAGATGCTAAACCGGCGAATCGACATTCTTTCCAAATATAAATCAAGTCAAATTAACGGTGTTCACGGCGTTCTTCATGACGTTCATCGAAAATCTCGGCATTTGATTTGTAATCAAACTGCAAAGCCTACGAATTGCGTTATTAAAGATCAAATCAACTTCCAAGTAGATCAAACCACCAAATCCGCTCTAGAAGTGTTTGAATTTTCAAGTTTCAAATTCGTAAAGAAAGAATCAGAGAATCAAAAGATTGTATGCACTTTATTTTCAATAATTTTAATAAATTCAATTTGAACGATTTTTCTTATCTTTTAATTCAATAGACTCGAAATTTGAGGGGATCCCACAAGAAGCAAGTATGCGAGATATTGAAATCAAGCCATTATCTAAAAACTCCTCAAAAATACCCTTGATATATTCCAAAAAGTAGCTAGCAAGGTTTATTCTCTTCTTCACACGCCTAAAATTATAGCCAAAGATTATAACCTTACAATTGACTAGGTCATGAATTTTACCCCCAAATAAAAAAAACAACCCTTCCTTTCTTTCAGTTTTAGAAATACTCGACTCAATTACTTCGGTCATATATCGAAGTGAAAGTCATAGTTGCATGTGACATATCCGTGCTTTGAGACGACGAGGACTTATCTTGCCAACCCATTGATGTTTGTGGTGCAGTACTTGAATTTTTCAGGGACATTAGCTCTGTCAGTAAGCCGGGCTTGGATATCGTCCCCTCAACCACATCAGTCTCACCTTTCAGCATTTGTGCCACGGCAGACATAGTTGGCCGGATTTTCGGAAACTCTTGGGTGCATAAAAGTGCAACCTTTAGATATCTGTAAGCCTCGTCAATATCAAAGTCCCCTCCTAGCTCTTCGTCCACCAAATGAACCAATTTACCTTTCTCATACAGTTTCCATGCCTGGAAAAAACTTGATTCATTAGATCTCCAAATCAAGGTTTCCAAAGATGCAAAAGAAAATTACACCGACCTCCCCTGTAACTATGTGTAATTAGACACATCCTCTCTTAGTTTCAGAATTTCTCATACCTCCCGTTCTGATCATCGAAATTTAATCAAAACTTGAAAAAATTATTAATAATAAACTTGGATAACGTCATCCAAACATGAGATAACAACTTGAAAAGTTTACTGAAATTTGAGCCATAAGTCTATAACATTATTTGACTGTGAAATAATCAACATAATGGGTCACTATAAGGTGGAAATAGGTTATAAGGGATTTCTGTGTAATTCCGAGAGCAGTAGCATTTAGTTGTGTAATTGTATATCGTTACAAGGGAGAGTGCTATAATTATTGCAAATTATTAAATGGAATTGTTTGATTTGCATATAACCACTTCTCCTCCAAAGATCGACATATCAAATTCCAAGAGAATGCAAGTTGCACTTTTCAAATTCATGCACTGCCAATTTTACGCATTACTGCTATCGCTTTGAATGCGAAAAAATTGGTTGCTTGGATGACATCTTATTAATCAGATCACAGTAAATAGCAAAACCAATAAAACCAATATTTCCAGCATCCTCCCTTGTAACTATATGCAATTACACAATTATTCCCTATTAGTTTCAGCATTACACGTATCTCTTTGTAGCTTGCCTCCCCCGTATAGCTACCTATGCTGTTAATCTTTACGCATAGTGAAATGATGTCATTATACAAATTTTGCTGGTTTTGATCAAATTTTGATGGTGAGAAACGCATGTTTTAAATTTTGAAACCAAGAGGGAAGTTTGTGTAACTACACATAGATATAAGAGAGGACAGCTTAATTGACCAAAATCCCATAACTGTTAATGCAAATGCCAAAAAAAAAACAAAAAAAATGCTAATTCAGCTAACAAGACAGCAGAAGGTACATAATAAGATGTGACATTCTAGGGATGTGCCGATTTTCAAATAATCTTGATTTTTCTGATCAAAATGATTACAGATTTTATTTTTTCCTTTTTTTTTTTTTTTTAAATTTCAGTGTCGCCTATGTTTTGTGTGCCATGTAATGAAACAATTCACTTGAAACACAATTAACCAGCAAACTGCAAATCAAAAGCTGCGTACCTTTTCAAGAAGACTTTGTTCATGAGCTGGTAATCTCTTGTTTGTGTTGCATCTTCCACTGATAATTTCCAACAGGAGAACACCGAAACTATAAATATCCGCTTTCCGTGTCAGCTTTCCCCGAATAGCATACTCAGGGGCCAAATAACCACTGGAAAAAATATGGACTACTTGTTATATTGTTGTTTTTTATAGGAAAAAAGAGGGGGGGGGGGGGGGGGGGGGGAGAAAAAAATTCTTAAAAAAAAAATTGAAATTTAAAAATCAAGCGAAAACTTCAAGTGAGATAAAGCGATCCAATAGTTAAACAGGTCGAAATCCTTAAAAGATATGCATAAGTTAACAACAACATCATCATAAGCAAGCATATGTTGTCTGAAAATATATAGATCAAGCAACATGTGCACGCAGCATAAAATGGACGAGTTAGACTTAAGGCAATGTATCAATATTAACAATTTGAAATTGATTATAGGGCCACTAATTAACTCAAATAAGAATTGCAGGTGACTGGAACTCTCTAATTTAAGTGTTAAAAAATTTTGATCTTTAAAAATGTTATCTTTAAATGGAGCAAGAATGAACCGACTTACAAGGTTCCAGCGACACGCGTGCTAACATGAGTCATTGTGGCCGGAAAAAGTTTTGCCAGACCAAAATCCGAGATTTTGGGTGTGAAATCTTTGTCGAGGAGAACATTGCTGGCTTTAATATCTCTGTGAACAATATGAGGCTGGAGTTCATCATGGAGGAAAGCTAGCCCTTGTGCCACTCCAACGCAGATTTGAGTCCGTATTTTCCAGCCAAACTGGAAATTACTGTAACGTCCTCCTACATCATAATTTAATCAGCATCCTCTCCATAAATCTGGGACGAAGCCAAATGGGGGAAACAACCCCTACCCCCCACTCCAACCCCCAAGTCTATGTAGAGCTACATTTTATATGTATATAAGTATTTTTGTTAAAATTTATGGTTTTGTACCCCCAAAATAGTGAAAAAGTGCCTTTTCTATCTTTTAACCTTTCAATCTCATCTCATCCGAAACTGAAAATTTATGGCTCCATCCCTAAGACGCAATAGTGATGGATTAAAATCATAGAACTAGTGTTTTAAATTAAGTTTTACCTAGAAGAGTTTTAGCAAGGCTATTATTTTCAAGATAGCCATACACCAATATTCTTTGGCCTCTCTCTGTGCAGCAACCGTACAATTTGACCAGGTTTTCATGTTCGACTCCTGATATCGCCACTATCTCGTTCAAGAATTCCCTCTCGCCTTGCTCTGATTGGGCCGAGAGAACCTTAATTGCTGCTAACGTACCATCATTTAGCTTTCCCTACAAGTTCAATTCGTAATTTGACTAAACAGCTTGAGCAGGAACCATAATGTGCACAAATGAAATCATGTCATGAAAGTTAGGATGAATCGAGGAGGTGAACAAATTACCTTGTATACAGAACCAAAACCTCCTACGCCGATCTTATTTGCCGAATTGAAATTTTCAGTTGCGAGTTGTAATTCTTTGTAACTATACAATTTAGCATTTTGAAGATTTGAAATTTCTGCATTTATAGCGTTGAATTTCAATAGTTCTGCGGATGTAAGCAGACGTAATACTTAAATACTAACATATCTTACTACATAAGATGTCTACACACACGCACACGCACGCACAAAGACATATATGCCGATGGAGGTCATGAATAGAATAACATTCTTAAGACACCAAAAAACTTGCATAATCGTGAGCAATTAATTTGCAACAATTACGCCAATCCTGAATATGAACAGTTTAGGCATCCACCTTCGTTGATTTCTATTTCTTGCTTAGTTGGCGAAGAATTTTTCTGCCTAAAACAAACACTGAAACAAGTCATCCCAACAATCTTTGTATGTCTATCAAAACTTCAATTTTCACAGATTCCCCGCCCTGTCAATCATACATGCGAAACACGAATTTATCATTAGACTAAACAATCATAAGAAGAAAAAATCATATATATGGCCATTGTAAATCATGGATAAAGTTAAGCTAAGTAGAACTCAATTCACAGCATATAAGAAAAGCAGAATTTGGACTGCGATAAGTACCAAAAATAATATAAAGTGGCAATTTTCAATAGCAAACAAAATACAAGAACAGTATGTATTAGAAACATAAAAATTGCGTGTTTAAAACACCATCACAACAAAGCAAGAAAACAAGTCATACGAATCTGATAAAGTATAGTCAGTCAAACTATTCCTCTCAAAACAAGAAACAATAACTATTCTTGGATGAGAGAGAGACAGAGAGAGAGACAGAAGAGCAGCACATCCTGAGCTTCATTGTTAGTCTTTCCTAAGAAAATTCATGTAAACAATGTGCCCAGGTGAGAATTCGCTAAAAATGGAAGTGCCCTTCGGCTTGCAATTCCCATAAGAACAAAGTTTTGTGATCTGAAACTAATAAATCAAGAATATTTCCAGTCAAAATCAACGAAATCTTACAAAGCAAAGATGAAAACTTTACGAAATCCCATCACTCAAAATGATTAAAAAAAAAAAAAAAAAACAAGAATCAGAAACTCAACAATAAAAAATAATAATAATAAACAAGTATATAACTTCATGAATTATCTGCACATACTATGTCCCCAAAGAAAATTCTTCAAGAAAATAAGACAAGAAAGCTCACCTTTTTCTGGGATATTGTCTGTGCGGATTGAAATGAGGGAACTCAAAGGATTTACATTTCGATAGAGATTTTGAGGGAATTATAATAATAGCAGTATAAATCGAATGGGAAACAAGAACGCGGTAGCATAATACTAAAGTCTTTCTCGTTTGGTCTACGGACCGGTTCTATCCACACGACGTGGAGAACTTAATAATAAATGTTGAAGCTTTCAAGTAAAACTCTGCTTATATTTTTACAGCTTTGGTTGGGAATGACAAGTTATTCAGATTTTACTTTTCAACTCAAATTCATCTCAGAAAGAAAGCAAGGACAATTGCCACGTTGCACCCTCTAAATGTATTTAATTAGTATTTTACACCTTTAAAAGTATATTAGTTTGACACTGTGTACCATTCCCCCGTTCTCATTGAATTTTTCCATCGAAAATACTAATCCGGCCAAACTCAAAAAAGGGCAAAACAGTAATCTATAGTTCTTTGCCTCCATTTTAAACACAGGCTTTATTTTCTCTCTCTTAAATTTCTCTCTCAAATCTACCATGTCCTCGTTTCTTTTTTCCCTTCCTCTATTTTCACTCACTTTTCTTATATTATATGTTTCTAAAAATCCTATTTCTTCTCCTCTTTTTCAAATTGCCTTTATATGTTCGTAGGCCTTTAGAAAATGTATCTTTCTTATACCAATGCTCAACATAATCTTCAATTCTCTCTCCCTTGTGTAGAAGATTTTTGACTACAATTCCAGTGATGTCCCATTTTCTACAACTACAATTTTTTGAAGTTAAATCCACCGTTGACCGTCCATTTATCACCAAAATATACTCATGAAAACTCTTTTTGTTTTTTGTTTTTTTCCAAGATTTTCTGCACAAGAGGACCAATATCTCCACTAGATTTCAACACTTTTATCCCTTTGTGTGTGAACTCTTTTCATCAATCGCTCTAATAAATTGTTATTATGGGCTTATCTCTAGCCTTGAGTATGACACTATTGAAACTTTCAACTAAATTGTTTAGCAATAAATCACACTTTGGCCAAGTCCTAAAGTGTAAAACCTTTGCCCAATTCATTGGAGGCCTTTGTCTTACCCAGTCATAAGCAGTATTGAAATCAACGACTCTGGTTGCTGATGCAGACCTCCATAACATATCTTTTAACTGTAAGCCTTTGTGTTTTTGTTTGAAATTATTATACATATGCCGTAAGCAAAATCTATGCTCTGCATGGGGCAACAAATCCTCAACTGCTCTTATAAGTCCCTTTTGTTTGTCAGAAATAATTGTCCATGCATAACTATTCCTCATATTCAAGTCCTGAATCAGAAGACTAACAAGCCATTCCCAAGACTTTCTGTGTTCTTTCAAAACCATGCATGGCATATGCAATAGGGTACATATTGTTATTGCCATCAATGCCAACTGCACATAGCAAAACCCCGTAGGATACTATTTTCATACTCAAAAGGCCTAAAATGCTCTAAAATTTGGGCATCAACAACAACTTTCTCGCCTGATGATTCCTCCATTGCACCAACCCACTCAATATCTTGATCAACATTTTCATCAAATAGCACTTCATCATATTCAAAGTCACTCTCTTCGAAGCCATAACTGAAAATTGAGGCATTCTCGTCACTGTTTTCTTCATTTCACAATATCTAATTCAATGATATCATTGTCATTATTTTCAAATACATCAATCTTCTCCATTGCACCCTACTTGACTTTCCATGACTTGGTTAGGTTCAATAGTGTCAACATATACCCCTTTCCCTATTAGCAACGTTCATTAAATTCTTGGCATCCACATCAGGCACCATAAGCATCAAATTATTACAATCATCTGGTCCAGTTAAAACTATAGTAAAACCTCAACAGATTCTCATGTCCAAATTGATAAGCCATGCTATGCAATTCTTTCATTGTTATCTCCCTGAATAGTAGAGTCCAATACTTTTAATTAAGTTCTTATTCTGTGGTAGCAAAACAGTCTCAATTCCCAATGAACATAATTTTAAATCCATCATTCTAATTTTTTTTTAAAGCCAGTGAACTTTTAATAATGCTCATTTGTCATGATGAACCAAGTTGCCTAAGGGGTTAATGGGAATCAGGTTTTGTAAAGGAACATTTATATATCTTTGCCTGTTCTACTTACTAATTTTGTACGATTTTTTTGAATTTACAGCTTATGATTAGTTGGCAATTTGTAAAATCACATATATGCTTGTTTTTGTGATATTTTGATTGAGCTCGACTTAGACAACAATCAGTTGCGTTAATTGGTAATTTCCAACTTGAACTGAGAATTCTGCCATTAAAAAGTAAAAAAATAAAACAACTTATTCCTAAATCACCGACAATTGCTTCGGTTCCAACTATGCCAATTGAAAAGTTAAATTCACTCTTATAGGAACATTAATTTGGCTGCATGCATTGTAAATAAACAAAGAAAAAAACAAGCATAAAGAGAAGAACAGATGTATAAACATAGTAAAATTCAAACTAGAGGTGGTGAAATTACTGTAATATGGAGCTTAATATCTTATGGGAATGTGGAGTGTCCCTCTATTGTCATTCTCTTCTCTTAATATTCCCATGATTGTTTATTACCCAACTTCAATAGTCAAGATTCTTCAATTTGTTGGTGGAAACTAGGTGAAAGAGAAATTGAGAATTGTTCAAGCATGTTTCCTTTTATTATTTCTCCAATTTTTGCGTATTGTACCCTACTTGTTAGGAAGAAGTCCGCATTAAGTTGCTAAGTTTATTTTATTTCTTTTAAATAAAATAGTAAATACCCATTTTGCCTTTCTTTTATTTTGGCCGGAATATTATTGCCGATGGAAATTTTAATAGGAATGAGTGGAGGGTGCAAAGTGCCAAAGTAATGTATTTTTAAGGGTACAAAATGCCAAAATTTAACTTTCAGTGTGCATTGTACCAATCAAGGATATTCAGAGGGGGCAATATGCCAATTGCCTCAGAAAGAAATGGTTTAAAGTCAATGTGGAGAAGTTGAATTTTAGAACTAATTTGTCCCTGAGGTTGAAATCAATTACAATATGAAGGGTTAATTTAGTTACGTTGAGAACCCAACATTTAGAGTATTTTGTGCTTTGATTTTTAACATTTTACCTGTGTGATTGCAATTTTTAATTGGATTTATTTCAAGTTTTCGATGAAATCTTTTGAAATATTCCATCAAAAAAAAATTGGATTAATTGCACTTCGCCCCTCTAAAATTAGAAATGTGTAAAGAACTCCCGTTGTGGCTGTATAAATTTTATTTTTGTTATTTTTATTTTTTTTTATTATTTTAACTTCCACACACTTTCCCTCCAATCCCCGCTTGCCCCCACCCCCCTACGCTCGGTGCATCCGCTCTATCCCACACCATCGACTCCCGAAAATCCAAAAAAGAAATAGAAAAATATGCATATACACATACCACACACATATAATCAAAATTAGTCATTCACACTATGTTGGATTTTAAACTTGTTTGGATAATCAATTTGTCCCGACCACAAGGAGCAGATTCATGGGGGAGAGGGAGAGAGAGAGAGATTATGGCAGAACGATAGTGACCGTGAAGATTAATAAAAATAATTCCATACTAAAGTTTTTGTTTGGTTAGTTATACTGCCCAATACTAACAATTTTCCCAATAATTATTTATCTTGTTTGCTTTGCAATCCTAACTTAAGAAAAGACCAATTTAGCTGTAAATTGTCAATATTGCCCCTCATCGCGTCACATTGAGGTCAAAATTGTAAAATCAAAAGCCCATTGCACTTAATCTCATTATACTTAGTTGCAAGCACAACCCCTCCCAAGATTGTTAAGTGCACGTAGCGGGATCTATAGTGTCAAATCTGACAAGATTAGCCCACAACCACGAGATTACTAGCCATTGAAACCAAACACAATTTCACTCTCTACTAAATCACACTGTTTTGGGTAATTGCACAAAGCAATCACAGAATAGAAGATGAAAATACAGTACATTGAAGGAAAACAAGATAAATCCGAGTTCCTATTATATATATACATAGATATATTTCATTCTATTATATATATATATAGCTAACTCTTGCAAGCTTTTCAAATTTTCTAAACATTTCGAACTTTGCACGTTTGTCTGTTCATTGATTGCCCAATATGAAAATTTTTATATAAATTGGATATTTGAACTCCTACTCATATACCTAATAGTTTAGATTTAATCATATATTATGTGTGTATTTTTAAAAAAATAATATATAACATATGAATGAATTTAAATAATAAAATACATACACTCGAACTATAAAAGTATTTTTCGCCCATTATACGAACTAAAGTGCAGATATAGTACAGAAATCTTCGTATCTTGTGTTCATTAAAGACCCATAAATATAATAGAACCCTTTTTAGCATGGAAAGGAATCTAGGCCCCCCTAGTAAAACAACTTGGATAGTTGACCAACCCTAACGACATACGTACACGTTAGGCCATTAATGATTTTCTCGTACAATGTAAACGAGTAACAAATGCACTCAGTATCAAATTTATTCATATACTGAATCCCATAGAGACTTGGTCCACGACCCGCGTGGTTATCTATTGCTTATTTGTTATAATTAGAAATCTGAGCAGGATGCGTCCAATGATGCACCTGCACGAACACGGATACGAAAACATGAACGCAACACAACACGACGCAACACGATACAGATATGATGATAGAAATTTTTTTAAAATTTTAGAACACGATACAGCTCTGATACGATTATTAAAATTTTTTTATATTATATTATATATTTATAATTTATTAAATTAAAATGTATAATCGATAAATAAAAATATTCATCATTAAAACAAACACTTCTTAATTAGATTATAAGATTTAAAGATTAAAAAAACTATTTATTATTTTTAGTGTTCCTATTAATTTTTTTAAAATTTTAAAAAAAACTTCATTAAACTTTGTAATGTATCAAAAAAAGCCCCAGCCGTGTCTTAACACCTTGTCGGATTTTTTTTTTCTTTTTGTTTTATTTTCGAACACATTTTTGCCTTGTCGGACACGTGTTAGGGCCGTGTCCGTGTCCGGCACTGCCCGAGGTCATTTTTGGCCGTATCCGTGCATCGTAAAATGCATCTGATGGACTGGATAATAGCAGAAAATGAAATTGGAGTTGCTTCGGAATTAGTCAAGCGTTGATCTCCATGCATGTTTTAACTGAACAACAATACAATTTTAACATACAAATCGAAATTGGATTATTCACTATAAAATCGTGAATTCCCAGACACAACTAGTACAAAACTTGTTATGAATGTTTTATTGGTGTTTTTCAATTTCTCCCCAAATGAACAAAACCAAGCTAATCTTGGAGGACATAAGCAAATTACATGCTTTCAGAGGTTGGTAAGCCATTTTTTCCCCCTATGCGATGCATGCGCCCGGGCAGACATACCTTCGGCCTAATGACTTCGCGACTTCGTACGCAACTTGCGTTCAGGGACTCTTAACAGTTATCACGAGATTCTACAATCCACACTAAGCATCTCGAAGCCCAGGCAGACAAACCCTCAGCCTAACAGCTCACAACTTGCTTTCAAGGATTCCATGGTTTACAGGATTTAGCAATTCACACAAGCATCGCATTTCCCAACGTCCTTCATCGAGTTAACAAGCCTATGTGATATTGTTTTATATAACCCCAAAAGGCCATCTCTGCTTGCATAGTAAAACATGGCGTTGATAGGATTCATGAACAGATCATACACAAAAAAACCCAGGGCACGATATATTGATAACAGCTACACAAAAGATAGCATGAGGGATTACATGGGGGTAAAACCAGCATCATTATCGATTTGCACTTAACATGATAAACATAGCCGCTGGGTGAGATGCAATACAACCATAGCCATACAACAATACCTCACACCTCTAGTGACTTGCAAAAAGCATGGTCTTTGCAAGATCGAGGGCTTTATGTCGATCAAAGAACTTTTCGGTAATTGCCAAGGCAAATTCCATGGTGGTTCCCGGCCCTCTACTGGTGACGAGATAGCCATCCACAACCACGCGGTTCTCTGCTTCGCCCGGGTCTGAGAGCTTGTTGCACAGAGGGGGGAAAGCAGTGGCCTTCTTACCCTGTGAGGATCAAGATCAAGTTACCGAATCTAAATATGCCTGGAGAAACAGGATAAACGTTTTCTAAGATTTTTTCCCGACTACATGATAATGTCACTGATTCAAGACCTGGAAATGCTTCAAAATTCTGGACATGCAATCTGAGTGCAGAATTACGGTATGTTTTGGCCAACCTAAGCCTTTTTTTTTGCAATCTAATCATTGCAAAATCTTTGACTTTTCAATTGAAATAATGCACAAAAAAGGACGGAGCTAGGAATTTAACTTTGTTGTGGAATGAGATAGGTTGGGTTGGGGGATGAGGCAAAGGAAAAAATTTTAATATATGAGGAGTAAATTTGTCAATTTAGAGGAGCAAAAAATTTAGTTTCGAGAAATACACACACACACACACACAGTTGTGATCAAAAATATTGAAGGAGTGGGGGGTGGGGGTGGGGTGTTGGCTCCGTGGCTGTACACAAGCACATAATACCTTCAGCAGGCCATGGGGCTCAAGGACTAAAGCTGGGGAGGCACATATTGCTCCATGAGGTTTATTTGATTGTCTTTGCTTCTTCAGCAAATTTACTAGCTTCTCTGACTTTGCAAAGGCTTCAGCACCACCAAGTCCACCCTGCTCGTGCAGTAGCATGTTATTTTCCCTCAGACTACGAAAAGTCTTTAAACACAAAAAGATCGACAACTTCAGTAAAGTGTAGCTTTTACCGGTAAAACAACAAGGTCATATGAATTGTTGACGGCTTGATCTAGGAGAACATCTGCTGCCAGTTTAACTTTCCTGGAAGCCAAAATTTCAAGCTTGTCTTCAACAGATGCCACCACAACTTCAGCTTTTGCTCGTCGGAGTACATCGATGATGATAACTGCTTCCATCTCCTCACTTCCATTGGCAACTGGTACAAGAATCTGGAGAGAAGGAAAGCTAGGAAATTATGAAAGGAAATAAATCACCTACCAGGTTTTGTTCATGCATTTCATACGCCTGCTTTTTTTGTTTGGGGTGCTATAGTTTGTAATCATGCATGACGCAGCCAAAGAACAAGTCATTTGCTTCCCTTTGGTTTCCAATGACAGCACTTTTATTCAAGACCAAAGACGACCATGTAGTCATGTAGAATGTAAATAGGAACCTTAACAACTTGAATCGACAGTTTTCAATAAATTGAATTGAAAATGTCTAAGTTGGACCCTCAATCAAACATGCTTTTATTGGCACACGCTTATCATGGTTTCATTAAGGAATGGATCAGTATCCTTGTAAAGTAGACATAAAAGTCTACAAAGTAATGCATGGATTCAGGAGCAGACAACAGAAAATACATTCTCAACTACCTTAGGAGAACCATCAACTGTCCACTTGACTGGGTTTAGGTCAGCGAAATTATGCTCATCCCCATGGTTCGATCGCAGGAGCTGGATACAAGGATTAGGTAAAAGAAATTATCAACAAAGAGAAAAGGCCAAAAAAAAAAAAAAAAAAAAAAGGAAAGAAAAGAAAAAACAAACAAAAGTGGGATTAAGGGTGTGCATACACCCTACACACCAGCATAATATACAAGCAAGAGTGAATTGTTTATATCACCTAAGACTGGAATGCAAGAAAAAGTAGTAAACTAGCGAGGCACATAGTAGGCAAGTCAAATATCAAGCTCCACAATAAGCACATAGAGATGACAAGCCCTGGTCTTTAAGTTTCCAAACCTCTATGCACAGCTACAGTTCCTCACATTAGACAGAAAATTATCTTGAGCAGTGGCACAGTCAGCAAAGATTTATTCACTTCCATATGGATGATCACATGACGAAACTAGTCTTGAAATTATTACCTCAGAAAGAACAAGAATTTAACACTGAAATTTTTTACAAATACAACTTTTACTAACAACATTATAACTTGAGGTCATAATTGCTTTTGTGACTCATAATACTATATTGTTTCCATGTGGTTGATTGGGCATTAATTATATCCACAGTGTCAACAGAAAATGAGAACTAACCGCACACTATAATTTAGGTTTCGTTCATTATAGGCAAGATTGTTGCTTTCCCTTTTCTCCCCAATCACAATATTACATGGAGTCATCTAGTCAACAAAGTAAAGCAGGCCAACTGCCTTGTTCAAGGCATTAGAAACAGTTATATTAGAAATCTCTCAGCCCTATCAGCAACGACATCATTTGTACCTTACTTTTACAGAGAGCAACTGCTTTATCTCTTCCAATAATATCTTGTTTAATAGGTATCCGTGGACAGCCTTTGGATCAATTTTAAATTTGTTTGGACCTCCTATTTCAATTTTCTAGGTCCAAAAAACTATTTGAATTTTCAAGGAACCAGGAAAAGAAACAGACTAGACTCCACACCAATGAGTCACAGGGTAATTGCACCCATGGCCAAAGATGGATCTACAAGCCCGTATAGCACAAGTTGCGACCAACCAAGGAAAATTTATGGGTTAAAGGACCATTTTCTTCAGCGTTCAAACAAGAGAAAGGGCATAATCAATAAGGCAAAAAGTTGGCGAGAGAGAAGAAAAAGACATCAGAAATCATCATTATAGAAGGGCACCAAGTGCCAAGCCATGAGGGGGCCTCCAAACAACAACTACGATCAATTCCATCTATGAATCTTCAGTACTTTCAATCTTCTCAGTCATAGATATTCTGTTTCCCAATATTTACTGTACCCTTTATTGTTTTCAGCATTGAAAGGTTTTGGTTTTCTCCATTTCAATTAGGCTATAGTTCAATTTATTCTATCTACCACTTTAGGCATTCCTTAACTCTCAGTAAGAATAGACCCCTAAATTGTCAAGTTCTAGTGCCCAGGCATTTGAGTTGGAAGGGTTGCAATTGCTTACATCAACCAGTTGCTCAACCAGCATTTAGATTGAACATATCAAATTTAGAAATTGCATTAAATTAATGAAGATTGGCATGCCTACATTTTCAGTTCGTCAAGCCTATAGCATTTTGGCAGCAAATATTATTATTTGTCAAAACATAACAATTGCGCTGGTGGAAGTACGATGAAAAGCATCATCTGTCATAAAAAGTCATTATCACAAGATTTAGCATTAGACGTAAGGGATAGTAGTAGTACTAGAGGTCCAGCAACTTCATCAGCTTTTTCTTTTCCATACAGCAGTTGAACCAGAGCAACAGCATACTCCATCGCTGTTCCCGGTCCACGACTTGTCACCACTTTGCCATCCTGCTGAACCCTGGATTCTACAGCAGATGCAGAGGATGACAACTGCTCCATGAATGAAGGGTAGCAAGTTGCCTGTCAAAGGATTGTTATTAGAATACCATTGTTAATCCCCAAAAATTGCTGATAAAACTCTCAAGTAAAATGGCACACAAGTAGAGCTAGTATCTTTTCTTACTTTCAACCCCTTTAACAGGCCCCATGACCCAAGTGCAACAGCAGGAGCTGCACATATTGCGGCATATGGCCGACCATCTGCAGCCTGCTTCTTCACCAAGCTTTCCAATGTTTTGCAATCCCTAAGAGTGGATGCACCGGGCATTCCTCCCTAAACCATACACAAGTTCCAATAATAGTTAGGATTGTATGACTACAATACACAAAACATAACGGAGAATATCTAATTCTACATGATAAACTATGATTTCACAATTTCGTGACATAATTTTGATCATTTGTAGAGTTTTATTGTATCACTATCACGCACAGAGATTATTTATCAAAACTGTCTGCTCACCAAACTTAACGAGTATTCTATCATGACATCATCAGGGCTGAGTTAAATGCAGTATCCCATTGACACTTAAAAATGAGAAAAATCATAACATCATCAAGACCAGAAGTTCACTCCATTATTTTGAAAATACAACCCATGTAATGATAAAAATAAGTATAACACATCATTTAGCTCGGAAAAATCAAGGAATTCGACTTCAGATTGGAAATTAACAACAGACCAGCTCATGAACTCATCCGACAACATCAAAATATATTAAACAGAATATCCATCGGAAACAAACCAGTTACCAAACGAAATACAAAAAAAAATAATAATAATAATAAATAGCACCTGAGATGCGATGATTCTTTGCCACAAACAATAATAAAATTATAGATAAAATCAGATACAATATCTTACAGGAAGAGAGATAAGATCAAAAGCAGTATCAGCGCAGTCGGAAATAAGAGCATCAGCGACGATTTTGACTCCATGACCGGCATCAACGCTGAGCTGCTTCTCCACCGACGCCACCGTCACATCGGCGCCGGCTCTCCGCAGCACATCAATCGTCACCACCGCCTCCAGCGGCTCCGTACCATTCGCCACCGGCACCAAAACCTAGACATTGCAGCATACAACAACAATACTCAGTAAAATCAAACGGCTCATCTTCAGTAACCGATTGCGAGCAATCAATGATTGATAATCGAATACCTTTTTAGCAGCGGAAGCCATGATTGCAGTTGAGAAGCGCTTGCACCTGCGAAGAGTGGAGTGTGTGTGAGTGTGTGAGAAATTAAGGGGCCGTTTGGTGAGAGGAGACAGATAAGGGGCGAGAGGGGTGAGGTGGCGCAAATTTAGTGCCGCCATTTATACTTTTTCCTTTTTTTTTTTCCCCGAAGACTCGAGATAAAGGTGTTTTGGCCATGGACAGGGCCGTGGCAAAAATAGATTGAATTTTGTTTTATAGTGTATTAAAATTTTCTTGTAGATTTACTTTATTTTATGCGCATTGGGGTGTTTACAAATATTTTTATTTTTAAAAAAATTAAAATTATAAACAATTTTCAAAAAAAGATGTGTGTAAAATTTAAAAAGAAAAAATAAAAAATATTTGTTGGATTTTAAAAAAAGTAACTAAATGTTGGAAAAATCAACATTAAAGGTATCCCTGACTTTAAGTTTTTTTTATGATTATTTTCAACTTTGAGCTTATTTTAATTTCCAACAAAAATTGACAAATAAAACCCTGAATTACTATATTTTTCCACAAAAACAAAAAAAAAAACTTTTTTATTCTTAGTTGCAGACACCCCATAGTAATTAAAAATAATTTTAGTGACCAAAAAAAAATTAAAAATAATTTAAATGTATTTTTTGTGGAAACTACTACTGGTAGCTCCCAAAAAAGTTACTTCCCACTTTTTTTGTTTCTTTAATTAAAAAAAAACACCAATGGAATACAAAACTTGTTTTTGTGGGCCTTTTCCAATGGAGAATCACTTAAAAAAAACACTTTTATGAATAAAAATTATACTCGGTTATGTTTTGTTAAAAAATACAAAAGCTAAAAAAGAGAAGGAAAAAAAATAAATCAAAGTGGTTTGTTTTTGGAAGCTAACTGAAGTAGCTTCCGAAAAAACACTTTTTAATATATTTTTAATCATTTCATATAAACATAAAATTGCTTAATTAAGAGAGAGAGAGAGAGAGAGAGAGAGAGAGAGAGAGAGAAGGAAAGAACAAGAAGAAAGGAACATAAAATTGCTTAATTAAAAGAGAGAGAGAGAGAGAGAGAGAGAGAGAAGAAGAAGAAGAAGAAGAAGAAGAAGAAGAAGAAACATAAAATTCAAATAGGCTCTTCAAACATATTTCAAATTTAAATTATCACATGGTTGGCATTATTATATTTATCATACAATTGATAATTTTTTTTTAATATATATTAATAACATTACATCCTCGTTATAATATTGATTTGACCTAACCTGTTCAAAATAATACTTTTTCATATTAAAGAATGATTTTGTAGTTTATAAAACGTTTGGTTACATTTTGAAAATTTTGATATTTTCAAGTACTTGAATTAAATCAAATTTAATAATGAAGAACTCTATATCTATTGAATTATTTAATAACACAAATTAGCAAACAACATCCGTCGACACTTATCGGCTTTTAAGCGGGATTGTACATCCATATGGCGAATAGACACAGTGATTTCCAGCATGTTCTTCAACAATAAATCAACAAGCCATCATGCATAAGTGTAAAGTGGTATGTGATTTTTTCAATGCATGATTTAGACTAATGATATTTTTGTTTCCCAAATCACTACTTGTACAATACTTTTTTATTTTCATTGAAAAAAAAAATACAAAACGGACAAAAAAAATCATTTGATTCATTGAATATTTTTTCAAAATGTGTGTATATACGTATGTCTGTGTGATAGAGAGAAATTAAGGTACAATAATCACACGCACAATCAAAAAAAATCACCAGAAGATCTATCATGGTTCGGCCCAAATTGCTTACGTTAGTAGGCAAGATAGAAATTTTATTGTGATGAAAAATGTTTTTTTTTTTTTTTTTGTAATCTACTTCTTTTCATAATTCCCAATCTCTTAGATATTTTTAATTATGATAACACTTAAAGTGGGCCGAGAATATGAGCTCAAAAATATAATAACCGACTAGCAAGTATTATCTTACGTATCAACAGTGTCACACTGTTAATTATATTTTATCGCATATCCTATATATAAAGCACCAAACGTATTTAATAACTTCATTTAGTATTCTTGGTTTGACTTTTTTTTCCTCTTTCCAATCTCCTATTTTCTCTCACTTTCTTTCTTATCTTTTTAACGTCATATATTATTTATTCCTTTCTTCTCTCCTGTTTCTTTCATATCTTTATCTCCAATATTTTGGAATTTTTTTTGTTTCAATAATAGGACTAAGGGGTAAACAATTTTTGCCATCCAAACTATAAAAATTTTTAGGTTTTGCTACCTAAACTTTTTTTTCTCGATGGTTAGCATCTAAACTACACTTCGCACTTTACATAAAATTCATCGAAATTCAATCACGATAGTGCTAAGGGCGAATTTCTCCGGTGATTTCTTGGTTTTTCTTGAAGATTTTGATATGGTGAAGCTATTTGTAAGTTCAATTTCTAGAAATAACGGGTGGAGCAGGTCAAATTTCAAATGAGATGGTGGCAACACGAATTAGGGTTTTTGGGGTGCTATTTTTCAAATTAAATCCAAATGGTTTGTGATTTTTAAAATCGATTGAGGGTTTTTGTTCCTCTTGTTGAAATGAGTAGGGTGGTGATGCCAAAAAAAATTCCGACGACAATAACTGGCGGTCCAGCAGTAGCAGATAGCGGTCCGGCGGTGGTGATGACCAAATATTTCAAAATTTGTATTTTTTTTGATTGAGTTGTGGTCTTGACCGAATTCGGAAAATCTCTTGGGCCTAAATGGACTTTAATAATAATTTCCTTTTGGTCATTAATGTAATATGAACTCTAGTGCTAGATATTTATATTTAGGCCTAAATTATCTAAATTAATTGGATACATTGGACCTCATTACTTTGGGACCCAAAAACGGAAATGATGACTTGGACTATTGATTAAGTATTAGGACACTATTGTACTAGAACTAAAGATTTATTGGTGATAACTGTCGAATAATGAACTGATGACATAGTTGATTAATGCTTAATTTACAATTTGGTTAAGTGGATTTATATTATATTTTGAGATTTATTGGAAGCAAGTTTAATATTAAATTTATAGATTTAAATGGGTTAGGACTCAATATTTTGGAAATTTTGGATATCAAAGACTCGATCAATGATATGAGTTAAAGACCTAAGGATATATATATATATATATATATATATATTGATATTCGTTATATGGGGTATATCAAATGAATAGACTGTATTGAATTATGTTGATTTCCAATATAGATGGTATTAATGAATAGCACAACTAGGTATGTGATGCTAGTTTACGTATTACATGGGTTATATAGGTAATGAGCTCCAGAGGGACATAGTATACTAAACTAGTAAAGTGAGCTTGGACGACATGTGAGGTTTATATTAATCGTTATGAGAATTCCTTCATGGGCAAAGAACAAATATGAAGTAAATATTAATTTGTGATAATTATTGATTTTTCAAAAGTATGATTTACATTACAAACAATTTCGTCAGTAGCATAAGTGATATCTTTTATATTTGCTTTCGAATTTGAAAGTTATTGAGTATTCCAGATTCTTTTGAACTTTGAGATGTAATTTCATGAATATTCGTAACGTGATATACATTTGGAATTATAAACTATTGGGTATTTTGATTAGTTCAGTTATATTACCCTTGAGGATGCTCGAGGGAAGTTTATGTTATCCATGGAGATGCCCTTGGGAAGTTTTGATGCTAGGGACTAGTTTCGAAAAGATGACTGGGCAGTATTAGATCGATAGTGGTTGGTCTTCCGACTAGTACTTATTTGGATCCATTATCTAATGTAGCTGGAGGTTAGCTACTATTAGTACTAGATCGGCATGTAACTGGTCATGCTATTATGTTCTATTTTGTCTAGGTTGGCCGCCTATATTGGAGGAATAAGGTGAAATTATGTTTTGATGTGATTTATTATGGAGTGATAAGGCTTGAGGTTTAAGCCCATAGTTTATTTTGAAAATATCAAATAATTGGCCATTAAAGAAAATGATACTTTCAAACATTGACACTAAAGATTATGGTATTCTAATATCTAAAGTATAAGTTTTGTTATGTAAATGTCTATTTCAGTACGAAGTGATCTTGTGGACTACGAATTCGAAATTTGGTAAAAGTAGTGCATTATGATTTGTTGCATAAATCAAACAATTTTGTGATCAATTGATTGAAATTCTTTTCAAGTGAATTTCGTTATAAATTGAATATTCGAATTGTATGTTTGTTGTTTTATTTTATAAAAGGTTACACATTTAATTGAAATCTAGATATTTTTGTTATTCATCTGCATGCTCTCCTCGCTAAGTCGTTAGGACTTACAACCTCTGTTTCATTTTTTGTTCTTTGGCCTAGAGCATTTTGCTTAAGAAATGCAGTGAAGTAATATGTTGTGCTTGGAAGCAATATTGGGGAGCATAATAGTTGATACTATAGCAAAAGTTGTTCATGTGTCGAAAAGAATTCTCATTGTGTTTATTATAAATAGTATTTAATGGAAAATTTTGCTAGTTGTGAAGTTCGAAACTTCAAAGTGATGGCATTTATTATAAAATATTTTGGTTTAATTTGTTTAGCGACCGGCTCGGGGTTAGCTGCTTCAGACCAGAGCACTACAAAATAGATTTAATTAATTTAAAAAAGAAATTGAATAAATTTTTTATTTAATTAATTTAAACAAATGGATAAATTTTATTTTTAAAAAAAATAAATTTTTAATTTTTCTATCCAATTTTATTTAAATTCTTTGTATTTTAAAATTAAATAAATAGAATAAAAAGTATTTATCAAAAACATAATTTTTATTCAATTTATTTTTAAAATTAACTAAATTGATTTTATCCCATTCCTTTTTAAAATTATTACATTAAAAAAATAAATTTTCAAAGAAAATATTTGTTATTGCATTTTTTTTGTGGATTTGAAATTAATACTAAAATGTATTTTGTTAAATTTGTGCTTATTAAGACTAATATATAAATTTGCCTTATGAAGGGCAATTATGTTGGTTGTTTAAGTGGTGAAAGAATGTACTAGTGCACTAGGTGTCTCATGGTTGAATCCGTTAACCAGCATATTTACAAAACTCCTTATACGTGCATGAAATGATGGATATGCCCTTAGTAATAGAATGTGCCCGACATGTGATTAAATTCCAGTGACTTTTAGTCGGAAAGTGTTCTCAAGTGTTAAAGTGCGAAATTCATATGGTTTAGATGGTAATCGAAGGCAACAAAGAAGTTCAAATGACAGTCAAAAAAGAGTCAGTACGGATGGCAAAATACTTTACGCTAAAAACTAAATTTAGTTTTCAACCATTTTTTTTGGTTTTCATAATATCTAATTTTTGTTTCCATCATTTTTTTCATAATATATAAAATTATTAAATTATTAAATATGTAATTAATCATATTTCATTTTTATTTTGCACGCGCATATATTGTACCATACCTGCTGGTTAAAATAAATATTTTCTCCATTGTTCATAGGTGTCTAATAGCCATGTATGATAATGGTCAAGTCTACTAGGGAGTTCGATCAATACTTAGATAGCATCTGCATAATAAATTATAAGTTTTTCAAAATATTTTATAACATATGTTTTGGAATTTATAAGGGTCATGAAGTGTTTAGCAAAATTTATAAAGAAAAAAATGTACAAATTCCTAAAATAATATGTTTAGAAACTTATAAGCCATTTTTAGAAAGTAAGAAGTTGTTAAATTATTTTTAAAATCCTAAAAGCTCTTTCCCTTTTGACCAAATTAACAGGAAATTTGCTTAAAACTCCTATGTGGTTTAGTTTTTATTGTTGAAAATCCCCGTATAGTTTAAACATACGCAAAAAATCCCTCTTATTTTCAAAAAGCCTACGTGAACCCCTTTGGACGTGTAAAATTGATGGAGTTTGCATTACATGCACTTGGTATACAAAATTTAATGATTTCAACACCTATTCCATCTTGAATGCCAGTATATTGACTAATATTATTTTTCCAATATACATTTAAATACACCTATCTAGTATGTCAAATATATACTTATCTAGTATGTCAAATAAGTCCCTTTTGTTAAATTTTTAAAGTTACCTAAACTATAACATTATCTATACTATCTATAATGATATTATATAAATGAAGAGATCCCTTTTATAATTGTTTTGATCTCTTAATTTTTTTGGTCTGTCATTCTTTTTATCTTTCTTTATCTCTTATTCTCTCCACTACACGTCTTTTTCTCTTTTACTTTTTTAATTTCTCTCTGTCTCTCTCTCCCCCCCCTCCCCCCCCCCCCCCCACTATATCATATTATTAAATACTTTTTAACTCCCTTATATAAGTATTTTTCAATCATATATTTTTATGTTATTTCAATCATATAAGGTAAACATCTCATTTGGAGACATATCAAAGATTGTCATCAAAGGACAATGTAAAATTTTGATTTGTTTGAAGATTGGAAATCATCACTTCATCTTAAACGTGTACTATGTCCCTAGGATAGAAGCGAACATCTTAAACATAGGCCAACTTTTAGACAAAGGTTACGACATCCACATGAAAGACATGAACATGTATTGTGAGATAACAAAAGAGTGTTGTTAGCTCGTGTACCCATGACAAGCAACATGATGTTCCCGATGAATATCAAGAACAACATGGCGAAATGCTTGAAGGCGTGCTTTGATGACCGATTGTGGTTATGTCACTAAAAGTTTAGACATCTCAATTCTGGAGGCCTTAAGTTGATGTCGATGAAAAGAATGGTAAAGGGATTTCCTTTCACTGACCGCCTCGATTATTTGTGCGAGGATTGTCTTGTAAGGAAACAATATTGTTAGAGTTTCCCAAATGAGTCACAAGCAAGAACAATGAAACCATTAGAGTTAGTCCACACCAATGTGTATGGATCACCCCTACGTCATTTGGTAAGAATAAGTATTTTCAACTTATTCTTTGATGGTTTTTAGAAGGAAGACTCGGGTCTACTTCCTCAATGAGAAATTAGAAGCGTTTGAAAGATTCAAGGTATTCGTGGAGAAGAAAATTAGCTATCAAATTAAGTAACTCCATCAAGACTGAGGTAGGGAGCTCATATTGCAGGAGCTCAGGCATGTGACGAGTAGGGTATTCGACGCTCCATAACAAATCCATACTCCCCATAGTAGAATGAAAACTGCAGAGAGCAAGACATATGTCTATCTCGAACATGACACGTCGCATGTTGAAGAGTAAGAATTGACCCAAAGAATTGTGGGCAAAAGTTGTTAAGTATGTTGTATGCCTGTCGAAAATGAAGAGCTTGTGGTATCAAACACCACAAGAGGCATGGAGTGGATACAAGACAAGTGTATCCCATTTGAAGACGTTTAGAAGTACTGCCCGCATGCATGTCCCGGATCAACGTATGAGCAAGCCTGATGACAAGAGCACAAGGTACATATTCGTTGGATACAACCAGTGTCAAAAGGTTATAAATCGTATGATCCAATTAGCAACAAGGTGAAAGTGAGCTATGATGTTCACTTCGACAAGAATAGCTAATGTTATTGGACCTTGCAAGTTGCAACAGAGAGAATAATACAGTTTCTACCCAATCAAAGTGGAATCAAATCAATATGAACAAGAAGAAGAGATGTAAATACTTGTATAAATAGGGTATGACCGCTACATATTTTGTGTGGGTGTGAAAAGTAAAAGAAATAGAGCGCAAAAGAGTTGGAAAAGTGTAAACACAAAAGTGTGTGTAAATGTAAAGTTTGAGAAAAATAAAAGTGTTGACTTAATTGAAAAATATTTGAGACTGAGTGTTCTCCTTTTCACTTCTTTATCTTCTAAATTAAATCCTCTGCTCTCTCCTCACCATGTTTTGGCACTATATGATATATATATACACACACGCATGCACATTTATATTTCATAAACAATTATATATTACTAAATGATTGTGTACAAAATACAAATATGATACTATTGTGCATAAAAATAATTATATAATATTAGTAAATAAGTTGTACTAAATTATATAATATGTATAGAAAAAATATGTAATAAAAATATTCAATTTCAAAAAATTAAAATATGCTTATAAATAATATTTTTTGGTATATTATTTTTTTTTTCATATGTAGAAAGTTATCGTGGTAGTGGTTTTTCAAAATAATAAAATTTTTAATTATTTTTAAAATATAAAGTGGGTTTATTAGGTCCAACCTATTGGCTCCAGGACGGATCCTACAAAATTCTAGTGGGGTCAAACCGGTGGGTCTTGAATTTGCTACGCTTACCCTATTGTCATTTCTACGGGTGATTCATGAGTTGGACTTTCTACTAAGAACTATAAAATCAATCGAAATCTTATGTATTAATGCATTTAACGTTGTATGTACATATCACAATTAAAACATATTAATGACTTCAAAAATATTTTTAAACATAATGCAAATCCACCATGATTAAAACCAATGGTGGAGCCAGAACTTTTAATCAGTGGGGTCAATGTTCGTGGGCTAACCAATCGTCGGTGACCGTTTCTTTTCGATATATTCAATTATTGAAAGCTTCTGACGAATAATCCTTTGAAAAAATGTCAAAAGTGTTTCCAACAATATTATTTTCGACTAAAAAATCTACCGGGATTAAATATTCTTGTTAGGTATATTGGTGTTGTTAACAATTCAATAAACTGATAATATATAACTAAAAATGAAAGATTTTGTATATTATTTTTTCTTCTTAATTGTGAAGGGCTTAACAAATTTTATCGTCCTCTTAATTGAAACAAATAAATTTAATAAACTAATTAACTCATCACTACTATTAACGTAGCACCTGTAGGATCTAATAACCATCCAAGTATTTTTAGTTTTTTTTTTTGTCTCCACTTTCTCATCTATATTATCTCCTCTCTCACTATTAATGTGTTTTCAATTTCATTCTTTCCTCCTTTTATCTTTCTCCATCAATATATTTGTTCATCTGTCTTTTATTTTTTATTTCTCCTGCTCGGCACTTGCTATAGAAGAAGCAGCAGTTAGCTCTAACGGGACTGAAGTCACTTCAGGGGTTAGCTCTACAAATGTTGAAAGAATAACGACAGCTAATGATTTATTTAGTAATCTTATGCTTCTATTTCTATTTTTATTTTAAACTATTTATACAATAAATTTAATAAACTACATACATTACAGATAATTAAAAAATATATAATAATGTATAAATCCAATAAATATAATATTTTAACTTCATATTCATAATTTAAATATATAATTTAAATATATAATTTAAATATGTAATTAATTTAAATTGATCCTCCTCACAAAAATATAAATTTAAATAAAAAAGATCATAAAAGGGGAAAAGAAAATAGATAAATTTGGAAACTCTCTTTCAATTTTAAAATAGTTAAAAAAAATGAGTAACCTTTTATAGTGAAAATAAAAACAAAATCATGTATATGTATATATACATATACATGTATAAATTGATATCCACTAATTCTATAATAATTAAAAATAATAAATTATTTTCTCATTCATAAATCGAGTGTGTCCGACCGGCTAGTATGTATTTATGAATGAGAAAATAATTTATTATTTTTAATTATTATAGAATTAGTGGATATCAATTTATACATGTATATGTATATATACATATACATGATTTTGTTTTTATTTTCACTATAAAAGGTTACTCATTTTTTTTTAACTATTTTAAAATTGAAAGAGAGTTTCCAAATTTATCTATTTTCTTTTCCCCTTTTATGATCTTTTTTATTTAAATTTATATTTTTGTGAGGAGGATCAATTAATATTATTATTATTATAATTAAAAGTTGAGGGTTCAATTGCAACCCCTTACTCTCACGTGGCTCCTCCCGTGATTAAAACACATTTATTAATCAGCGCAATATACCTCATAGCAAATTTTTTACCTCATATATTATATTATATATACATACAACACAAGCCGTGCGGGGCACTACCCGGCCAGACTCAAGCCCACCAGCACCGCGTCACAGTATATACTTTCTCTACCCACGCACGCAACCGTAATATACGGGACCCACTTCCCACCATACGACGCCGTTTACCTCCCATAGCCGGTAAAACCCCGCCACCCCCATTACCGGCTAATTCGGTAGATTTATCTTCTCGCACCAAAAATCTCGCTATATAAATACCGTTCCAGAGTTAAAATGCTTTTCTTTTTATTTATATATCTTACGTTTCCCGAGTTCCTTTCTATAATTTCTCTCGCTGTGGTCTTATTCTTTTCCTCCGTTCGTTATCTATACTTTCTCTTCTGTAAGTACCTTTTTTGTTTGGTTGTGGTTACTAAATTACTAACAATTTACTGATATCAGTTGAGATAAGTCATTGGCTTTGCGAATTTTTGTTCTGTTTGATCAATTGTTTACTGTTTGCTGTTTTTGGATCTAGGTGTGGTTTGTTTTTGGATGATTTGATGATGATTCTATTGGAAATTCTTAATTCGTGCTTGTATATAAATGCTTGCTAATGTTTTTTTTTTTGTTGTGCTTTGAAATTATGTTAAAAAAACGATGTTTATGCTTGAATTGTTGTTGATTTTGGCTGCAACAGAACAAAGTGTGAGGCTTCTAGTAGGGTTTGGTTTTGCTAGCTTTGTCTTGGGTGATATTTGGTGTTTTAATTTGCGATTCTGGTTGATTTTGTCTAACTTATTGTTGAGTTGTTTCTGTTCGTTTTAGTATTTTTCTGATTTTCGTTTTATTTTGCTGGTAGGGGGTGCCATTGTTGGTTTGTTTTTAATCTTAAACTCGGTAGCTTATTCGAATGATCTTTGTATGGATTTAGGTTTGGGTGAAGACTTGGTTAAACCTCAAGGAAATATTGGTTCATCTCTTATTAGTTCTCAGATGTGCATTCTGAAAACTCAACGCCGCATGTGTTGAACATAGATATTCAAGGTTCAGTTCATGAAGGATTTTGTCTGTTCTGGCATCTGAAGAGCTTTTGTTTCTTTCCAGGAATATTTTCACAATTGGAAGCAAGGATATAGCTATAAACCTTAATGTTTTTCAACTGGAATTAGGAAGGGGCCACGAATTTTAACTTTGTGTGAAAGATTAAATTTTTACAATTCATATATGTGGTATAATTTTATCCATCTCCAATATTTGTTGAATCTAAAGTATACTATCCTACACGGACTTACTGCAAGTGAATGACCATAGTAGAAACTTTGCTGATGAATTTCATGCTTTGGGTGTTTCTGTCTTGGCTAATATCCACTTCATTCTTTGTTGTACTATGTTTTCTTGCAAATAGGAATTCTTGAATCGAGGTTCTTGTAGATGGCGGATAATGAAGAAGGGGAGGAAGCTGCTTCCCGAGGAAATGAGTGGGAAGTGGTATCACTCACTGCATCAGCATATGCTGCTGCACCTGGTCCTGGAACAGGTTGATTCTGGCCATAAGAGCGGCAGTCAATTACATGAAGGGAATGAGGCTGAAACTTCTAGTGCTATGCTTATGTCTGGTCATTTTGTCTTTCCTCCAAGTCAGCATGAGAATTTGCCACTGGAACCAGAACACAGTGAGATACTTGCCGAAAAGGGTGGTGAATATGATGTTTCTCAGTTAGTTACAGAGGAGGGTGGTAAGTCAGATGTGAAGGATGAACAAGATGTGCATATTGAAGGGTTGATATCAGATGTATTTCCTGAAATTCAGAGTTTTGATGAGAAAGGTGTCACTTTATCAGCTAGTGCTGCAGATTTTGAAAAAGATGTGGCCTTTGACAAAGAGAAGAGCATTTACAGCACTACAGACTTTCATTCGTTCCATTGTGAAGCACCTGTTGGCCAGTCTAATACTGTCGAGGAGGGTGAGGGGACCGAGCATACAGTTGTAACTCGAGACCATGACTCGGATTCAGGGTTTGCAAATCTCCAGGAGCCTGATGAGGGGAAAAAGTATGACGGTGGTGATCTTCCTTGTGAAGCTTGGTGGAAAAGACGGGCTGTTTCTCTGTATGCCCATGCAAAAGAGGCAAATACATTTTGGTCTGTTTTCATTGCTGCCGCTGTTATGGGACTTGTGATTCTTGGTCAGCAGTGGCAGCAGGAAAGGTGGCAGATATTGCACCTCAGGTGGCAGTTTGGTGTTAGCAACGAGGTAATAACTCCTAAAATGAATCTTTTAGTGTTTCTAGTAGCTTCCCAACTGGGATTCATAATTTGTGTTGCTTTTCATGTATTCCAGTTGGCAATGCCATGATAAAATCTGAAGTATCTTTGGCCTATGGCATGGGATTTGATTGACCAGTAGCTGCATGATTCTTTTTCTGACTTATGAATTAATTTTCATGCTTATTTTCCTAAATTTCGTCAAGCGACCAATGGGTCAGCAAGCAAGTTTAACTTTGTGCATGCATGGTATCCCTTGTTAGGATAAGTTACCTAGTTAGTTATAGCAAAGGATGTCGATTTCTTATTGCATTGTGAGAATAGATGGTGGCCGCTCAGTGAATGAGGTTTCAGTAATATAGTGCTGTTGTGCCTGTTCTGTCCCTGCTGGCAAAAAGTCTAAGTCGATAAACAAATAAAAATGAATGTGAAACAAATAAAAATGAATGCGGACAGATGATCTCGCTCTAGCAGATCTAAGGTCTGCAAAAAATTAATTTCTATTTAATGTTAGCAAGTGCTCTACAAAACAGTGCATATAGCCTGTCCTGTTTAGTTGCTTTCCTTCCTTATTCACTCACAGAACACATGAGCCTGTCACCTCACCCTGATGCGTCAGTGCCCTTCTTTGCAAACAAGGGTAGGAGGAGAGGTGGAAGATTCTAACTGTATGAAGGCATGCGAAGTTTCAGTTTCTTGGTCGGCACTTATTGATATTGTGCAAATGTTCAGTTGGTTAATAATCATCTTACCAGTACTCTGTTCAATACAAGAAGGCTATGCTCTTGTCGGACAAATGTGATGGCTATACATGAAAATGGATTTATGATTACGGCTCTGTTAGGCTTTGATGCCTTCCAGACAACTGATCAACTCATACAACAATACTAATCTGATAACTAATTACTGATTCATTTAGCTTCTTTCACTGGGAGATTTTCTAAAGAAGTTCTTATTCAATGACTACTAATTTCACAATTAGGAACTATTCATAAGCTCCCCTACCTCAATTTTATATGCCAAAGTAAAAGTTTGATTCCCAACATTTTTTTTTGAAATTCGTTTTACCAACTTATTGTATACTTATGGTCGCAGTTAAAAGTGGTCTTCAGGACTCCAGTTAACTGCTGACTAATATGCCTTTGACGTTATATCTACATCTATATATGTGTGTATATATGAAAATATTTACTCCATTTTGTCTTTGTTATGATGCACAGAGGATGGGCAGGATGCTTGGTCCCATTTCTCGATTTAAAGACGCAATTGTTGGTGGCCATCGACGGGGTTCACTTGTCAGGGGGAGCACCTCCACATGAACGTTAAGATGATGACGAAAAAGGTTCATGGGTCTAGTAAATCTGGTACCCTAGTTTGTTGTTTAATATGACTATTTTTCTCAGGACTATTCATGTTATGCTGCTATCGTTATTGGGGCATTGAACCTTTCCGATCGAAATGTAACTTCAAGATTGGGTGACAAAAATCATGTTGTTCTTATATGTTTTACCATCTTAATTTGCAGTGTGTCATGCGTGCTTTAAATGCGCTTCGAATTTGAAGCAATAGTGCTAGGCCAGGTTTGTTTTAGAAGGTGCTATCTATATAAGTGAGCTGTTGAGGGTACTGTTATTGGGCGCTTTTATGGTATTTTATGTCTGTATGATCTGGTATAGGTTAGTTGACACTTGACAGCACAATTTACTTAATTAATTGCCAAGTTTGATTTGGTTGGTTTATTTACATGTGCATTTACCTTTTTACGCCGCTTGAAATTAGTTTTATCCTTTATCTCAACACTTATTGGAGGATATTTTCGTAAAGGAGGGAATAGTGTGATTTGGCTTACAGAGGGAACTATAATTGTTTGTGGGGGTGGTTTTCTGGTTTTGCTCTTCATTTGATTGCTGTACTGCGCATTCATAATTTTGGCCTGGAAACTAATCAAGTATTTCATTACTAGGGAATTAACTTCGTATGAGGTTGCTGTGGTGGAAGTTAATATTGTAAACCAATTTGGTGTGGTTATTCGTCAGATTTTATCAGAAATAGAGTTCTTATGGAGGGATTAACCCGGGAAAGTCCATATTATTTGTAATCTTCAGATGAGATGAGGAGTTAGTAGTGGCAGAGTTAGGAGTCTCGAGTTGCATCTACTAGCTACGGGTTATTGATAGTTCAAATTGGGGGTGTATTGAAGGGGTGGTGTTGAGGGATAATTAGGGCGGGGATATTCAAATTTAACTATATATATATATATATGATAGTTTTAAAGTCAAGTGTACATGCACCTTTCGAGCTATATGTTGATCCACCGGTGAGAGTTTTGGATCAAGTAGGATTTTCCAGCCAACTAAAACTACCTGTTTTGTCTTTGTGGTTGTGACTATTTCGTAGGAATAGTAGCTACTTGTTTTGTCTTTGTAGTTGTGACAACTTTGTGGGAATAGTAGCTATCAGTAAGTTGGAGACAGTGTTACCATAAATAACAAAAAGTAAAAAAGAATAAAGAATGGCTAATGTGAGCAATAATTTTTTAAGTTTAAAGTTAGAATTACTTTAGGATTTTGAAATTTAAACCCCCATGCTCCAGTCTTTGATGTTATAAATAAATACCATTCCAATGAATTTTATACATTATTCAGGGGGGTATTTTGGTTAACTTGTACTTAGAATTTTTTAAGTGGAACAAACTGGCTGACGAAAATTGGCAAAAACTGCACTTTAAATAAGTGTTTTTGGTGAAATTTGAATGGGTAGTTCATTTAACGGGTCAAACTTTTACTGATTTATAAACTAAAACGTGTTGAGAATTAAAGCAATTTTTGTTGACAGGTAAAATATTATAATAATTGTGGGAAAATTAGGTTAGTTATTGTAATTAGGTTTTTTTTATTTGGTCCTAATTAGGTTTTCCTTTCTAGACTAGGTTGTTCTTGTATAAATAGCCGTTGTAACAGCCTTGTAAATCAACTCAATATACAGATTTTTGGGTTCTTCTTACATGGTATCAGAGCTATTTAAAATAAGTTCCTAGAGTTAGGCTTAGGTTAAGCTTTCCTATCAAGAATAGTACCTTTCGAGTACACTTGTTTCTCACCGCCACCATAGAAGGCGGCGAAACGTCATTTCCGGCCGAATTTTTTTTTTCCAACGGTCAGGCCTACGGCGCGTGGACTCACACGCCCAAACCAACTTTCGTCTAGTTTTTCATGCGCCGGCGCATGGGGGCCCGTGAGCCGTCGGACGGGGTCGGACTTTTTTTTCCGGCGTCGAATCAAAGTTTCCGGTCAATTTCTGGTGTTAATACAGTCATCCATCGACTGTACAATACGTGTTCTTTGGATTCGTGGTAAAATAAAGTACTTTTGCCTGTTTTTTATTGCTTTCGTCTGCTGATTATTGTGTGGAATTGAACTATGACTGATAATAATAAAAAGAAACATACAATGGATAATATCATTCACAATTCAACAAGTGAATTGCAACAGATCCAGACAGCTTACAGATTGAATGATACGAATTACTTAAAGTAGTCTCAATTGATTCGTACTTTTCTAAAAGGAAAAGGAAAATTGAGTGATTTATTGGGCACGGGTCCAAAACCAAGTGACCCAAAGTTTGATGCATGGTATGAAGAAGATGCCATGGTGATGTCTTGGCTTTGGAATTTCATGTTACCCGAGATTAGTGACACTTGTATGTTTCTAGGAACAACTAAAGCAATTTGGGATGCTGTTAAACAAACTTATTTAAAGGTAAATGATGTTGCTCACATTTATGAACTTAAAGCAAAGATCTCGAGTATCAAACAAGGTAATCGTTCGGTCACAGACTACTCTAATTCTTTGAAAAGTTTGTGGCAAGAAATGGATCACAATAAGTGCATTCAAATGAAGTGCAGTGAAGATGCTGCTACCTTTAAAACGGTTTGTTGAAAAGGATAGAGTACATGATTTCTTAGCCGGTACAAATTCTTGGGAAGGGGGAATTGCCGTCACTAAATGAGGCAATTTCGACTGTCTTAGTTAAAGAAGGTAGAAGAGGGGTCATGATTGACACACCAACCATAGATAGCTCGACACTAGTATTCAAAAATAAAAGCCCTAACATGGAGCAACACACTAGTATTTAGCAGACAAATTCTTCCAAAGCTACCAACAAAGACACTTTATGGTATATTTTTTGCAAAAAACCCATACAAGAGAGAGGTGTTGGAAGCTTCATGGAAAGCCTCAAAATATGAAGAGAGGACTGTCAAAAGGGCGTGAGCAGGCACATATTGCAGCTATGAATATGGAAAATACTGGTTCTCATGTTCACAACTTCAATAGTAGGAAATAGAAAAGCTGAGGGGTTTATTAGAGACATTACAGAAACAAAAATCACAATCTTCAAAAGGTACTAGTGCCTTTGTATTCTCGAGTATTCCTTCTCACCTTATACATATTTCTTTTTCGCATTCATTTAATGCTTCAGATACTATCTTTCCTAACTTTTGGGTCATTGACTCAGGAACCACTGATCATATGGTCTCTATCATCTTAATGAACCAAGTGATGGACAAAATAGAATTCATGGTTTGTCACTCGTTACTTGTCTTTCTGATGTTTTAGATTCTAGAAAAAAAAAAGATTTGGCTTCAACATCGTAGGCTAGGATATCCATCGTTTAATATTTTGAAAATGATGTTTCCCTCTTTATTTAAAGTAGTACCTGTTGAGCAATTTCATTGTGATGTTTGTGAATTGGCCAAACACAAACGTGCCTTTTTTCCCATTACTAATAATAGATCTTTGACTCTTTTTGATCTTATTCATAGCGATATTTGGGGGCTATCCACTGTTGTTAATATTTCAAGGGCTAGATGGTTTGTATCCTTTATTGATGATTGCACTCGGGTTTCTTGGATCTTCCTCTTGAAAAATAAATCTAATGTGAGTCATATTTTTTTTTTTTTTTTATGACATGATCAAAACTCAGTTTGGGGTAGGGATTAAAAGATTTCGATTTGATAATGTAAAAGACTTTTTTAATCAGAACTTATCCTCTTTTTTTCAAAAATAAGGCATTATACATGAATTCTCTTGTGTCTACATTCCACAACAAAACGGGGTGGCAGAACGAAAAAATGGCCATCTACTTGCCGTCACACGAGCTTTTTGTTTCAAACTAATGTCCCAAAACACTTTTGGGGAGAAGCAGTGTTAACTGCAGCTGACATCATAAATAGACTTTCAACGAAAGTTCTTGATTTTAAAAGTCCTATTCAAGTTCTCTCCCAATTTTTCCCCACTTATCCTATATTTAATAATTTGACCCCTAGGATTTTTGGATGTGTAGTTTTTGTTCATGTGCATTTTTCAAATAGGAATAAACTTGATCCAAGAGCTCAAAAGTGTGTTTTCATTGGTTACTCATCTACTCAAAAAGATTACAAGTGTTATCATCCTCTTACTTGAAAGTTGTTTGTCGCTGCTGATGTGACTTTTGTTGAACAAGAACCATACTTTAGCAAACCTTATTCACTAGAGGAAAGTAATATGAGTAGTAATGAGGATAGAGATTTTTTTCTCCTTGAATTGCCAGATACTAGTCCTAGGTTTGTTAGTCCAAACAGTCAATCCATAAGTATCCCTCTTGAGTCTACGACTGAGTTAGAACCATTGTCAATAGGGGGAGAGGAAACTCAAAATTCTATCCGTCTATTGCAGGTTTATTCAAGAAGGGAGAAACCATTACCTACAACTGAGAGCGACCCATCATCTGAATCTGCTCCTACTACTATGTCGGCGAGTCCTTTCTCATTTGATGATTTGAATGTTCCTAATGCTCTTAGGAAAGTGTTGGGACTTGCGCAAGTGCACGCAGTCGTACAAGTAAAATAAAGTGAGTCGAGTGTCGAATCCACATGGATTGTGATTTGGCCCGTGAAATTGACTCATGTTGTTTATCTAAATTGATCAAACTGAGTGGTGGTTTTGATTTTCTAAATAAATCCTAATTTTCTTAGTAAAAACGACTTGCGAAATACAATAATAACAAATAACCAAAACGAGAAAAGCAAGTGCAAGGTGGTTTCATTTACGTAATTTGCTATTCTAATCCAATCCCTAAGTTGAGTGGTTCCGTGGTTGTGTGAAGCCTAGGAACGAATATATCCACAATCTCTCTCGAGCATTGCGGAATTAATTCATACAATTCCTCTAAGCCTACGACTAACCAATTCTCATTCAATTAATCCCAACTTTAGAAGTATTTGTATGAATTTTTAAACACTGCCTTAAGGCTCAATCAAAGTTAAATACATTCTCATGCAACTTTAACCCAATTGATCTCGTTTAATTAGAGCTAATTTCGTGAATCGTCTCTCGATCTCATCACGATTCTCAAATTCGATAATTAGGGGTGATCAAACCCTAACCACGTATTAGACCATTAACCAAGAATCACACAACAAAGAAAATATACGAAAACAAATTCAAACTCACGGGATTTTCATAGAATAGCAAAAACGATGAACTACACCATCCTTACACTTAATTGAAATTAGTTCATAATGAGATTAAACATAAGAACGAAATATGGAAGAGAATTCATGACAAGAGAAGAATGAACTTAATTGCTGAAAATTTCAGGCGCAAAACTCCTCTCGTTCGGTTGTTCTTCCCTTCGATCTCGATTTCTCCCTTCTTCCGTTCTCCACAAGAATCCCCAAAAGATGAAAATTAGTGAATGAAAAAGTTCTAAAGATTAAAACCTAGCTAAAAATGTGAACAGTGACCGCCCTCATATTTCTTGACTTAAAAATGGCAGAAAAACCTTAGAGACACTTCCAAAAATAGAGTCCTAATCGTACTAGAAAAGCTGTAAATTTCTGCCGCGGATTTTGGGTACGTACCTGAAATATTTTGGGTACATACCCAAAATTACAGATTCATCCAACGCCCCACTGACTGAAATTGGGTACATACCCAAAATATTTTTGGTATGTACCCAAACATATAGATTAGTTTTTTCTCAAAATCTCTGAAATTAGGTTGGTACCCGAAATATCTTGCATAATTACCTAACTCTTGATTCCACTTTTTCGTCTCATTTATAGTAATTTTTGCCATCTCACCTACAAAACACGATTTATCTCGAATTTAGGCAAAAAGAAGTTCAAATGGAGAAAAATACATGATAAGTTCGTCAAAATAAACATAAAAATCAAGTGAAATTACGAACTTATCAGAAAGGAACAAGAATATGAACTAAACATGCCCTCAATTTGTATATGTCTTATTCTTCTTTATCTCATCATCACAAAGCCTTTCTTACTAATCTCCATGCTATACCCATTCCAAAGACATTATGTGAGGCATTAGGGAATGAAAATCGGAAAAAGGCCATGCAGGTTGAGATGGATGCACTTGAGAAGAACAACACTTGGGATCTGGTTAGCCTACCCGATAGGAAGAAGCCAGTTGGATGTCGATGGGCATTCACTGTAAAATATAATTCTGATGACACCTTAGAACGATACAAGGCAAGGTTAGTGGCTAAAGGATACACTCAGACTTGTGGGGTTGATTATTTGGAGACTTTTGCTCCTGTGGCTAAAATGAACACAGTCCAAATTTTGTTGTCATTAGCTGCCCATTGTTCTTGGCCATTACAACAATTTGATGTGAAGAATGCCTTTCTCCATGGTGATCTTTAAGAAGAGATCTATATGGGGATCCCTCCAGGCTTTGCCTCACCAATAGGAAAAGACATGGTCTGTAAATTGAAGAAAGCATTGTATGAACTCAAACAGTCTCCACGAGATTGGTTTGGCAGATTCACAAAGGTCATGCTTACCTTAGGTTACAAGCAAAGCCAAGGTGACCATACCCTTTTTGTGAAATATTCTGTTTTAGGGGGAGTGTGCATATTGTTGGTGTATGTGGATGACATTATAGTCACAGGAGACGACTTGCTAGAGATTGATACTTTGAAACAGCAGTTCGTAAAGGAGTTTGAGATCAAAGAACTTGGCAAACTCAAATATTTCCTAGGTATTGAGGTTGCTCGTTCTAAGAAAGGGATTTTCATCTCTCAACATAAGTATGTGCTAGATCTTTTGAATGATACATGTATGCTAGGTTGCAAACCTGTAGAAACACCTATAGAATAGAATCATAGATTGTGAGAGTTTCCAGAGGATGTGATTGTTGATAAAGGGTCTTACCAAAGGCTTGTTGGGAGGCTTATATACTTATCTCACACTAGGCCTGATATTGCTTATGCTGTGGGTGTTGTAAGGCCAATTTATGCACAATCCAAAAGAAGCTCATCTCAAAGCTATGAATAGGATCTTGCAGTACGTAAAGGGCTCTCCTGGAAAAGGGATTATGTTCAAAAAAGGAGAGTTTTTGACTCTTGAGTGCTATACAGACGCAGATTATGCAGGTTCTCCTTGTTCATAAATGGTCTACTTCTGGGTACTGTACCTTCTTAGGAGGTAATCTTGTAACTTGGATGAGCAAGAAACAGAATGTGGTTGCCAGGTCTAGCGCAGAAGGTGAGTTCAGGTCTATGGCACTTGGAATTTGTGAACTTCTATGGTTGAAGATAATCTTGGATGATCTTAGTATTAAATGGGATGGACCAATGAAACTTTATTATGATAACAAGTCAGCTATTAATATTGCTCCCAATCCAGTACAACACGACCGTACAAAACATATTGAAGTTGACAGATATTTTATTAAAGAAAAACTTGACAGTGGTTTAATTTGTACTCCCTTTGTTTCTACTAGTGACCAACTTGCTGATGTGCTCACTAAAGGCTTATCTGGGACAACATTTCAACAATTAATCTACAAGCTTGGAATGGATGATATCCATTTACCAACTTGAGGGGGAGTGTGGGAAAATTAGGTTAGCCATTGTAATTAGGCTTTCCTTATTTGGTCCTAATTAAGTTTTCCTTATTTGGTCCTAATTAGGTTTTTCTTGTATAAATAGCCGCTGTAACTGCCTTGTAAATCAACTCAATATAAAGATTTTTGAGTTCTTCTTACAATAATTAATCAAAATGAGGGTTAAAAGAGGTGGGTCAAAATGATGGACCCTATTACAAGACAAACCAAAAATAGAGGTCTTAATTTGAACAAAGCCTCTCCATTGATACGAAGAAGCCCATTGAGCTAAATCATATGCTAAACTATTTGAAAATATATTTAAATATCCATTGAGGTCTTTTGTCAAAAATAATCTTGCAGTGAAAAAGATGTGGCTCAGCTTGCCTACTACATTCATGATTTGCCTCGATCATGCCATCAATGACTTTTGTAGCATCTCCTTGAAAAATGACATTGTCCAAATTGAAATGATCAACAACTTTCATAGCAGTGTATAGAGCAAACACCTTAACAACACATGAGTTAGTTTCTCAGCTACTATTAGTCCAAACAACTCAAATATTTTCTTTAAAATCCCTAAAGACGACAACCACCTATGCCTTTTTCATTTTTGAAAGTTGCATCAAAACTAGCCTTACATCAGCCCTTTCTTGGTGGGATCCAGGGAAATGTGGCTAAGGGGGAAAAGGATTCATGAATGTCAAGTTTGTGAATTGTCCAATGCTGACGAGTCACTCTACAGATTGAGTTGATGAGCTTTCCCAGGTTGACCTCACCATTCTCATGAACAACTTGATTTCTAGTGTGCCAAATGGAGCCCATAACAAATTCATGTTGCTCATCTTTGGAGGAGAAAAGATTGCTTGTTGGGTCAAGAAGAATCCAATCCACTTACGCTAATTGTCGAAGGGAAAAAGTCAAAAATCCCATTTTCGACCAAACATATGCAACAATCGATCATCTAAGGAAAAGGTGCTCCACTGTCTCTTCACCCTGTGTACAAAGAGGACAATAAACATCAAATCAAGAAAAAGGCATTGAGTCTCATACGAGTAGAAAGGATACCAGACATGATTTTCCAATGTAGAAGTTTATGCCTTCCATGAATTTTAGCATTTCACAATGAATTCCAAGTTTTTGCCGTTCCAACAGAATGCGAGAAGAAAGGATCTTTATGATCAGTTAGGTAAGCCGACCTACCTAAATGCCTCATTGACGAAGAGGGAGACCAGAATAATCGATCCTACTCCACATTAGCTGAGATTTTGCTTTTAAAAATTTCAGTAGCTATATGCGGAGGAAAAACATTACAAACAAGCTCCTCCTTCCAAAGTCAAGTTTGTGGATGGAAAAGGTCTTGACATAGTTCACAGTGGAATAAACTTTTAACTCGAGAGGAGGCTTAAAGCTTTCCAAAGTGGGAATCCAGGGATCTTCCCAATATTCTGATGTTGGAGTGGGTTCCAAATTTAAAGCAAGCTCCTTTGGTGATAAGTTCTTTAGTCTTGATTATGTCTTTCCAAACCGAAGAAACTTGCTTAGATGATGAATGAATTCAAGGAAATTATGGCTTTTTAAGTACTTGGCTTTGAAAATATTCACCCACGTTTTGTTAACATTAGCAGAAACTTGCCAAGTCAATTTACTAATAAGAGCTCTACTTATATCTTACATTCTCCTAAATCCAAGGCCATCATAGGATTTAGGCATACAAATATTATCCTAAGCAAAAAGAGCTAAGATAAGAACATTTATCTAAGTCAACATCTCAACAAAACTTTCAGAAAATAGCATCCAATTTATGACAAATATGAACAGGAGGAAGATAGGTGCTCATTGTATAGTTAGGGATTGCTTGTTAAACTGACTTAGTTAGAATGCCTCTAATAGTTTGAGATAGATTCTTACCTTTCTAGCCAGCAACCTTTTTTCGGGCCTTTTCAATAACTTCTTGGAAAGTTGTGTTTCTAGAACTTTGTTTACAAAAAGGGAGCTTGGTCCAAAAACTATTGATATGGTCTTTCTAGACTATGTGGAAAGAGTTATGTTATGAGGATTCTTAGTCATTAAGTCTGAAATTCCTGGAACAGAGCTTAACACAATAGTTGAATTTCGTGATAGTTACGTTCTTCGAAAATGTATTCCCCTTGAAAGAATGAATACCTGAAGATGTTTTGACTTTAGATTCTCTCAAATTTGGTTCCATTCCTGAACATGTGGAAAGAACGACAACTGGGGGGGAGGGGAGGTGGATCAAAGTAGTTTCGATTTCAGTTTTGATGAGGGCTAGTGAACCTTTCGGAGTAAGCAAGCTAGGATTGCTAAGGATTTTGGAAGTGACTTTGTCACCTATAATATCGAGGATGATCTGATAACTTTCAAATATGCTATGGTTTCACCTAAGGCTGAGCATTGCGAAATTGTACTCCATTGTCTTTAACGGGACATGAGAACTAGTTGAGTTACCTTCGGGATATATTACGACTGGATACAAATGAATCTTTATGAAGAAACTTAAGGCTTATGGTACGATTGATAAATATAAGACCAGATTGATTGCCAAAGGGTTTAGGCAAAAAGAGGGGATTGATTATTTTGATGCATATTCCCTCTTTGCTCGATTAACTACAATTACGGCTATAAACGGAACGGATATGTTGTATCCGTATCTGAATCCGCATCCGGCCGATATTTTGCGAATTCGGATATATCTGTATCCGTTTAGTATTTTTAAAAATATAACATAATTATGAATTTTTGGATATCCGAATATCCGAATCCGCTTACAATTATTTGAATATCTATTTAGATATCCGAATCCGTTTATCCGAATATTTGATTGGATATCTGAATTCGTTTATTCGAATATCCGAATCTGTTTATCCATTCATGCATATTTAAAAAAAGAAATATAAGATAAAGTACAACATGAAGTAGAATAAAACAAACTTTATCTCACCAACACACCACTATAAAGTCTTTTACATGATTAAGTGAAATACTATCCGAGATTTAGAATATTTTACATCCCAAATGAGCAAATACAATCAAAGTCCAAAATGTTAACACAACATTACATAAATGATCACAAATCACAATTGTTAACAAAATAGCTTCTAAACCTTTGCTCCAAGCACTTTATCTTTTTTTATTCACCAAGCATACTTTGAATAGAAAGAGTAAGAAAAAAAGGAAAAAAACTTGTATCCAACATTAATATTTAATAGCGGAAAACAATAACAAAAAAGTTACCTTTTACACCAAACAATATGAGATACATCGACCTTCTAATCATGTACTCCAAAGTGCATCCATTTACTCTCTAAAAAAATGATCATTAGTTTGTCTATATACTTATTTATTACTATATAAATGAAAAATTTAAAAGAAATAAAAGACATGCATACCTTCACTTCTAAGTGTTTGCTACCAATCTTTGACACAAAGTAAAGCTTCCACTGTTTCCAAATTTAATGAAGCACGTGTATCATCTACAACTCTACGTGCTTGACTAAATACGGACTGTGACGGTACTGAGGTACATGGAATAAGCAAGATGTCGCGAGCCATCTTTAAAAGAGTTGGAAACCTCATTCCATTATGCTTCCACCACTGTACAACATCAAATGCATTATCTTGCTCGTCATGTTGTAACAATCTTTCCTCCAAATACAACTCAATCTCATTTTTTCTAGGAAGAGTGGTAGTTTTAGTTTCAGCAACAAGGGTTTTAAATGTTGAAATAACAGGATTCATGGGCATTGAATCATCAACAATGGTGAGATTCTCAATATGACTAGATGAAGATTCACATACATTAGAAACAAGCGATGTATTCCCATATTCTGCAAATAAATCAGCCCAAAAGGAACAGACTTTGCTTATATAAATATCTGCATAATCACCATATATATTGCTAAAAGCATCTTGAATTAGATTTATCTTGTATCTGGGATCAAGAATCAAAGCAATAGTCAACACCATATTACATTCCTCTCAATATTTGTCAAACTTTGCTTGCATCAAAAACGTCATTCTCCGAATATTTTCATCATCACTCTTACTCCAAGCCATCAATGTAACTCTTATGTGACACACATATGTGAAGTACAAAGGGGCAGTTAGATACTTACTTCCAGAAAGTGCATCAGTAGCATCTTTAAAAATTTAATGTCTACAAACTTTTGCTCCTATTTCCCATTTCTCTTTTGAAGGCAAAAATATATAATCACTATCCAATTCAACCAAGCACTTAAATGCTACTTGAAGATCTAATGCCTTTATAAGCATATCATACGTTGAATTCCATCTAGTATCACACTCCAAGCTTACATGCCATTTTGGATTAATCGAGTTTGACTCAAAGCAAGAGAAAAATTTTCATCTCTTGCTACTGACTCATTAATGTACTTAACACTATCTCGGATTTTCTCAATTAGTCCACGAATCACATCAAGCCCATTTTTGACAATTATATTCATAATATGAGCCGAACATCGAATATGAAACATGTCCCCATTATACAAAAGTGCGTTCTTATCATTCAACCATTTCATAATACCATCAAACATTCCAGAATTTTGAGTAACATTGTCAACAACTACAGCAAATAAATTCTTATCAATATTCAATTCTAGAATGCGATTTTTCAACCATTCAGACTAACTCAAGCCATTATGTAGGTACTGAACAATATGAAAAGCAAGCAATCTCTTATGCAATTCCCAATTAGAATCAATGTAATGACTAGTAATACAAAAATATCCACGATTTTGATGATCTGCAGTCCAACCATCAGTTGTAAGAGTGATTTGAGGAGTTAAATTTCCAAGATCTTTGTATACAAATGACTTTTCCTCAATATAAAGATCCATCAAATCACTTTTCACCGTAGTTCTTGATCGGTGCTGTTGGGACTTGCGCAAGTGCATGCAATCGTACAAGTAATATAAAGTGAGTAGAGTGTCGAATCCACAGGGATTGTGATTTGGCCCGTGAAAATGACTTGTGTTTATTTAGCTAAATGGATCAAATTGAGTAGTGATTTTGTATTACTTAAAGAAACCTATGTTCTTAATTAAAAACAACTTACGAATAATAATACTAACAAATAATCAAGGCGGGAAATGTAAGTGTAAGGTGGTTTCATTCACCAAATTCGCTATTCTAATCCAATCCCTAAGTTGAGTGGTTTCGTGGTTGTGTGAAGTCTAGGAACACATATATCCACAATCTTTCTCGAGCATTGCAGAATTAATTCATACAATTCCTCTAAGCCTAAGATTAACCAATTCTCATTCAATTAATCCCAACTTTAAAATTATTTGTATGAATTTTTAAGCACTGCCTTAAGGCTCAATCAAAGTTAAATTCATTTTTATGCAACTTTAACCCAATTGATCTCGTCTAATTAGAGCTATTATCGTGAATCGTCTCTCGACCTCATCACGATTCTCAAATTCGCTAATTAGGGGTGATCAAACCCTAATCACGTATTAAACCATTAAACAAGAATCACACAACAAAGAAAACATACGAAAACAAATTCAAACTCACGGGATTTTCATAGAATAGCAAAAAAACGATGCACTACACCATCCTTACACTTAATTAAAATTAGTTCATAATGAAACTAAACATAAGAACGAAATATGGGAAAGAATTCATGAAAAGAGAAGAATACTCCCCTTGTTCGGGTGTTATTCCCTTGGCTCTTGATTTCTCCCTTCTTCTGTTCTTCACAAAATCCACGTCGAGATCAACATCGAACCCCAGAAGAAAAAAAAATGAAAAAACAAGAATTAATGAATCCCACAAGCATCCAAGAGTTCTAATCTATCTAGATCTGAAAAAAAAACGTCTCCCCTTGAATTCCGCTTGAATCTGGTCTCAAAAGTGGTAGAGAAATGCCTAACAAATCTTTCCAAATCAGCACCTCAGTCAAATACGGAAAGTTGTTAATTGCTGTCGCAGACATTGCGTATGTACGCAAAATATTCTACGTACATACGCAAATTTACAGATTTGTTTTTCTTCAAACTCCCTAGCCTTAGGTAAGTACTCAAGATTTCTTGCGTACATACATATTTCTACAGCTATTTTTCCTCTGAATTACTTGCATTGGGTTGTTACTCGAAATAGTTTGCGTAAATACGTAGCTTCTGATTCCGCTTTTCATACCCTTTATGGTCTTTTTCCCTTCTTACCTACAAAACAACGATTTAGCTCAAAATTACGCATAATAAGACTTGAAATGAGGAAAAAAAATGATAAGTCCTACCAAATAACCATAAAAATTAATTATAATTACGGACTTATCAGGTGCTTATAAGATGGCATGCAATAAGACACCTAAGCTCTAAAATACTAGTATTGAGACATAAGAAAAGGCAAATCATGCTTGGCAATCATTTTAGCAAATTACTTTCTTTCAACTGCAGGGTCAAATTTGTGTATTATCATCTTAGGATCAACATCACTACCAGATTTTCCAATATCATCACTACATTTTCCAATAAAAGCTTGTCGTATGTCACTTGAGGTCCTAAGAGGACAAGTTTTAGTATGATTTATCATATGATATGTTCTGTTTTTACTAGACCCATCAAACTTTCTTTTACAATAATTGTAAATAGCAGTAATGTTACCATTACCTCCCACGGCTTTCTTAATGTAGTGCTCCCATACCGTAGAAGTTAATTTTCTCGATTTAACTTCAACTAATTCAACTTGTTGAGCTTGTTCGGAGTCATCGGGTGTCGAATTTTCAACATTTACACTACTCCCCATCATTGATTGTGTTGAAGCGACGACACTAGATTGTGACATTGCTTCACAGCTAACCAAATATATCCATACAAATAGAAAAAGGAAAAAGAATTTAATAATACAAGAAACACTTTTAAAGTTTAGGACTTTCTTACGAAATCTAACCCAAGAGAACCAAATATAAAACGAGCTATTCTTTAAAAAACATAGTCAAGCATTCAAGCTCTTCCTCAAGAGATTCAACTCTTCACTTCATAAAAATGCACAATAAACTTTTCTTCATAAATAATCTTTAAACAATAAGATAAATTTCCATCTTTGAACAATAAGATAATTTTCTATTTTTGAACATAACAAACATGTGCTTTTCTATAAGATAATTTTTCATATTCCATAGTTAAATAAGCTTTTGAAATGGAAAATATGTACTGACCTATTGTGGATTTTCAGGTGACGAAGTGAGAAGATTGGATTTTTCGGTGACTAAGTGAGAAAATCGCAGATCTGAGTCACGATTATGTTGCTTGTTCTGCTGTTCGAGCACAAGTGAGAAATCTGAAATGTGGATTGTGGGGGAAGAATGAAATTTTAGGGCAACAATTTAAAGTTCGTACCTTTACAATAAAACCTAAAAAATCATAACACATTATTGATGTCCTTTTCAGAACAGCGGTGGCGGGTGTTGTTGTTCAAGTTAGAGGTCCCAAGCTCGAATCTTGAGTGTAGCAAAATATATGTATATATTTTTTTTCACTTGATGCTAATTATTAAAGAAAGATATTATTATTATTATTATTATTACTATTATCATATTTTTACTTATATAATAATTAATATAGTATAAAATAAAATTTATATGCATAGCAAATAACAATATAGCATATACTAATTGATATAAGTAAAGTTGATATATTATTCTTTTACTTCATTGTTGAATTATGAAGATTTGAGACAATTAGAGTGTTTTATTATATTATTCAAGGTATATTTTATCATTATTGTTTATTATAATTAATATAATATGTATTACTTATTTAATTTATTCTTATAGTATAAAATAAAATTTATATACATAGCAAATATACAAATATAAATAATCTAATTAAAGCACATCAAAAGTAAGAAGATATTAGTATATTTTATCATTAATGCAATTAAAATAATTCATTCCTATTTTTCTATTTATTCTTATCATGTATATAAATTAATAAATAATCTAATTAAATCATATAAAGAGTAAGAAGAGATAAGGATATAATATTAATAATAATAATAATAATAATAATAATTTAATATAATTTATCGAATACGGATAACGGATATATGTAAATGGATATATCCAATGGATATACAATCGGAGCGGATATTAAACGGAGTGGATATCTAATTACCATATTCGTACCCGTTTATTACTCGGATATCTATAATCAGATACGGATATATCCGTTTTAAACAGATGCGGATAATACACCTCATAAACGAATACGGATGCAGACGGTAATCAGATTTTCGATTTTCCGTTTATAGCCCTAACTACAATCCATGTGTTGATTGCACTGGCTTCCATATATACGTCTCTATCCATCAGATAGATGTGAAAACTTCGTTCCTCTATGGTGATCTAGAGAAATACATATATATGGAACAACCATAGGGATTTGTAGCTATCGGCAATGAAATTATAGTTTGTAAGCTTGTTAAATCCCTTTATGGGTTGAAACAAGCACCTAAACAATGGCATGAAAATTTTGATAAAACAATATTGAGCTTTGGCTTCATTGTAAATGATAATAATAAGCGTGTCTACTGTAAAGTGAAAGGTGATTTATATATTATACTATGTCTGTATGTAGATGATATATTATTAATCGATTCAAACCTCGAGATCATTAATGAGACATAAAAATTCTTGAAAAGTAAGTTTGAAATTAAAGATATATGTGAAGCTAGTGTGATTCTATGACTCAAGTTGATTCAGTCAACTGAGGGTATAACGATTTCTCAATCTCATTATGTTGAGAACATAATTGAGAAATTTGGTTATGATAACAGTAGAATCCTGAAAACACCATATTTTCCTTGTGCGACTCTTTTCAAGAATAAGTTTGGTACTGCAATGTGTCAATTAAGGTATTCTCACGTGATTGAAAGCTTGCAATATTTAGCTAATAGTATGAGACTAGATATTTCGTTTGCAGTCTCGAAGTTGGCTAGATAAACAAGTTGTCTTGATTGTACTAATTGGAAGGCTTTGAATAGGATAATGATGTATCTTGAAGGTACAAGTTCCATTGGGCTGCATTATGGTAAATTTTCAAGAGTATTTGAGGGATTTAGTGATTCAAGCTGGATTGTCCAAAACTTCGGGGGTAATGGATATACAAAGTATGTATTTACCTTGGGTGGAGACGTAGTCTCCTGAAAGTCTGCAAAACAAACTAAATAACTCGGTCAACTTTTAAGGCTGAGCTATGTGCTTTGGATACTACTGGAACTGAGGTTGAATGACTGTATAGGTTAATGCGTGGATTACCCTTAGTGGGTAAACATGTCCCTGCCATTACCTTGCATTGTGATAATCAAATCGCAATTGCAAAATACAAAGTTCCAAGTATAATTAAAAGACTAAGAGACACATCTAAGTTATATGAAAGTTTATGAGGGAGTTAGTGTCTGAAAGAGTCGTAGCCATTGATTTGATTGATACCAAAGGTAATGTGGTTGATTCTTTAACAAAAAGATTTGAGTTTAACTCGTTCCAAAAAGTCAAGTTAAAGATGAGACTTGTAACCCATTGAGTTTACATCGAGTAGCAACCCAACCCACCAAGTAGAGATCCCATAAGGAAAGTTCAATGTGGTATAAATAAGTTGTTGGGTGTATGTGTTAGCACCTGAATTTTGATTGGTAATATGTACTTGAAATCTATCCTTTGGAATACCTGGTAAGTGCTATAAAATTACTAATATAGTAAAAGTTCTACTCTGAATGGGATCGAGGTCTTCTAGACGAGATGTTAGCAGTACATATTTGGAGATGCCCGACTAATGAATATTATCGTGTGACCACGATTAGAGGAGATGGGTTATTCATTGAAAAATATTAATGAAATAGGATCAGGATACATGGCCATTAACGTGTTACCCCTGAAGATTGCTAAATTCGGTGTGGTGTGTTGTTTCCAATGGACGTTGTCACATCCAAGGTTCAAATTTAAGGCATATGTCTATTTGTTCCTATGATGACATAGGTTGGATGACTAGATAGTGGTTCAAACTGGAAGGTGCCATTTTTGAAAGCATGTTACAAGTATCCAATACAGGGATTTATGCTATGGATTCGGGGAGGGAGGGGGATTGCTAAAATGGGCTTGTTAATGATGACATTTGTAGGGGCTAATCTAAGATAAAATCATTTCTAATGAAAATTTATAGATAAAGCCTATAGAGTGTTGTCTGTGTGTTAAAATGTTGAGTGTAAATATCCTACATCAGATATTTGGTTTTGACAATTTAAGCATAAATGTGATTAAGTGTGAAGTTAGTATAAACTAATTCATAAAGGATTGCATATGGGTAGTCCCACACGTACACACTGCTTGCCCAACCCGACCCAGCTCCAGCTCCAACTTCGGCCACGTGCTATGGACCACGATTGTGGGCTCTGGTGTTTGGGTGAATTGTCTCGATCTCGAACTTTCTTTTTACTGAAATAGCCCTACAGTAACGATTATAATTTAAATTCAGATTTTAAATTAAACATTACGAAGTCATTAACACGTTTGAGAAACGGTTGGGTTGACTCCAGACACGTTTCTAGGTTGTTGCTGCTTTTGAGTCCATATACATTATTTAACCATTGCCAGTAAAAGCGGTTTCTACATGTGTTAATGTCCAACATTTATGCTGGTTGTCTCCATTCCTCTTAAATAACAACTTCTTATTCCCCTACAGAAATACAACACAATAAAATTCAGAGTTATAAGTTGATAAGAATTTTCTCTTCGAGTAAATCAGTGCAGTGCACCGCTGGTCTTGTAAGAACAAAACTTATCATTTGAGTACTTATGTTTTGAGTGTGTGTCTGCTTGCATACGAATAATATTGAGTTGATTAGTTTTCGAAATGAGGTTCAAAGTAATAGCGCGGCTTGAAACGAATCTTTTGATTGTGTTATCCTAGAAGAAATATCGCTGGTGCCATACACTGGTTTATCCCGATGGACGAGCATGTCTTTAAGGTTAATATGTTTATCCCGATGATTCAGTCGTTGCAATACACGGTTTATCCCGATGATTAAGTCGTTGCAATACACTTGAAAATATCGATAAATTTACTAAAATTTCATGTTATTTTATTTGTATTCAGTGTTGTTTGTTTGCCTTTGGCTATTGTGTTTATATTATAAATTGTTGTTGTAATTATATTTATATTTTTCGAATAAACCACCCTTATGAATATCTTATTTTGCTGATATTCAAAACCATTATTTTCCAACAGTTTTTATTATTTCGCAAATGATAATTGATTTCCATGACATTGTAATCACAAAATCGCTTGGTGGAACCTTGAATTCTTGAAAATCTTATTATTTGAAATTAATCAACGGGGAAAACAAAAGATGCACAGAATATCAAACTGTTGATTATGAAATAATTTTGTATCTAATTTTATCTTGACAATACTTAATGCAATTTCAGGGCAATACGATTTCTAAGGAATCAACATATTAAACAAATAAATCAAATAGTCAAATCTTTTTTTAAAAAAAAAGGAACACTGGGTATTTTGATTGGCTGGTTAATGTCGAAAATAAGTTAAAAATTGAAAATAACTTTCAAATTATTTTTTAATATATAATTACTTTTTCAAAATTCAACGACTATTTCTCACTTTTTATTTTCAAACACTATCTAATTTTACTATCAATTATCTTTTCAACTTTATTTACAATTTTAGCTTCAAGTGTTCGCAAACATTTCCTAATTACTAACTAATAACGGCTCATAATAGTTAATGCAAGTAAAAGGCTCGATCAAAATTACCGAACTGACCTCCACTGTCATCTTCCAAAGAAAAAAGAGGACAATTTATGTTGCCAAATATAGTAAAATCTTTAACTAAGAGGGCTTTTTATAATTGGCAACAGAAATTAAAAGGAAAACAAAGAAAATACGTAAAAATGGAGGGAGTTTTTAAAATAAAATAAAAAAAAATGGAGAAACAGTGGAGTTACTAATAATAAAAGAAAAAAAAAGACAAAAGAGGTTAAGGGGTGAGTGAGGTTACCTTCATGCTTGACAACTGTAGTGATTTGGAGCTGTATTCGGCCATCCCCCAGAGCCCTCTTCGTGAATGTGTTTTTTCTACACACACTGAGCGTGTGAAAAAAAGAGTGTGGAAGACCCACCAAAGCTGGACCGAAACCCCCTTTTTTCTATGCGGTTCTATGAGGATTATCCATCTAATTCTCTCCAACGTTTTCACGGGGTCCCCAATTTTGAGATTCGAATGAACCCTAATTTTTATCCCCGCGGATATGCAAATGTAGAGGTGAAGCTTTTTCTTTCATCGTTTTTTTGCTTGGATTTGTGAGACCCTGGTTCGGGGAGCTGGGATTTTGGGTGTACTGGTTTGTTTTGTATTTTCATTTGTGGGTTTTTGATTTGGAATGCGGGTGGGATTTGCTGAATTTTGGGATTTATGGTGTGTGGTGGGAAATGGGGTTTTGGTAAATTTCATGGGTTTTTTGGTGTTTTTTTCTATAATCGTGTTGTGTTTTGTTTATCTGACCTGTAATTGGATGCATAATCAGCTAATGCATGCAAGTTTGTCGTAGGTAATAGAAGGATAGTAGTATGATTTAGCTCGGAAGCTGCGTATTATGTTATGGCAGTTACATTACCTCTGCTGAAATTGGATTGCCGTTCCTTGATTTATGCTCCTTAGCTTGTGGGGGTTTAGCAATGGCCTGATGAATGCCATCTGTTTGTAAAATCATGAATTTCTATGCAACTATATTTGGATTTCTTCAATATGCAACTTTATGGATTCTAAGGTAATACTCTTCTGTAGCAAAAACTTACTCTAATGCTGTACCAAAGAAAGCACATTGTGTCGTACACAGATGTGGACACTCTTGTGTAATTCAATGTAACGTGGATCATGTCTTATACTTGCATTTCATTGAGAATGGTAATCTTTTGGCTAAAAATGGAAGTTTTCCTTAGTTTATGATGTCTTAATTTGGAGTTCCACTGCTTCCCGCTAAGGTCAGTTCCCCAGCGGGTTCATTTTACCGGTGTTTTGCATCAAAATATAATTTAATTATTTTTGATCGTTCAATTGTACTAGAATTAGGCCATGGTCTTAGTGGAAATTATGATTTGTCTGACATTGATCTCGATAGGAATCATCATTCTCAAAGTGATCACCTTTTTAATGGCTTGAATTTATAAGAAGCCAATTTTCTATAAGTGTTATCCTGGTAATTTATTGCACAAAAAATCTGATCTGGCATACAACATGAATAATGGTAAATGGAAGACAACATGAATGAAGGTAAATGGAAGTAAACCACCATGTATTAAGAAAATCAGACCAAACCGTACTATGATAACATGTCCACACAAATATGTAAATTATCGGAGCGATATGTTTCAAGAAACATTAGTCCCTTAGTCCTTTCTTGGTGGTCTTCTTTTTATTTTTGTGATGTCCAACATAATTGCATCCAGATATGGTTATGTACTTCATTAACGCTCATTAACTTACTATTACAATGACTCCAGAGAGTAAGAAAGGTAAAGTTGCATAATATTCTCACTATCTCTATTTTCGTCTAGAATTTCCATGGCAAGTCAACAAAAGTCCTAAATTCAACGAAGGGGTGTAGGATTTGCAGTGAACAAATGAAAAGTAGCTTTTTCACGTGAATATGCAAAATTTTAGATCATTTGGATGCAAAAAATCAATATTTAAATGAAGGAATATCTGGTGAGAGAACTCAATTAGAGTTCTTGTTTCCTTTATGTGGAATTGTGTGCGTGTGAGGGTCTATATTTACTATATATGTGACAAACAGGTTCAGTAAACACGTTCCATCTTTTGGGCCCTATTAAGCCTGTCTATTTCTTCGTATTTGGTAACACTCAAAGTGAGGTCACAAGCATAAACTTTGATACTCTAGTATTCCAAATTCTCATAATTATATGCAGCACCAGAAGATTCCCGTAATTTACTGTAGTCACATGACCCCACTAGTGCGCAAGCTTCATTGCTGCCACATAATTTCCTTATTGGGTGGAACTGGCTTGGTCGGTCAACAATTTCTGTGCTAGTTTTGCTTTACATAAATATTTCTAGTTTTGGACACTTCATAAATCATAAGTCTTTCAGTGATCCCCCTGCCTCTTCCCGTCTATCTAAAAGTTTTTGGCATGAATTCTTTGGCCTAAGTACATATTTTAGTGTGTTTTCTCTTGTGTCTTGAATTAGTTGTAAAAATTTTCTTTTGAATTGATGTGGTTTGGCTAACTCTCAGAAGAAAGAAAGTTCGTTCAATAGTTTTTGTGGTTGGATACCTTATATAGCCCATATCATCCTCTGTGGTTTAACAATCTTATGATATCATGTAAGGTGTGATTGTATATTTATATATATATATATATATATATATGAATAGTTGTTTAATTAATGCATCAGATTAATTTATCTTAATTTGGTTGGATGGTAAGGGTGTAAATTCATTTTGCAGTGAAGAAGCAGTTCTTTGTCCCACACATTTATTTATTGATGGTAGAAATGAGAGACAAGTTAATGGCTGAATCCCCACCAGTATTATTCAGCAGAGAATTTGAGGATTTGCATGATGATGGTTTCGAGGGATCTATGGATGAGCAAATAATTTTTAGTGAGATTTTCTTTGGAAGTGAAGGCAGTAGGAAGAAAGGATTTTTTATTTGTGAAGCTACTGTTACAGATTGTGATAATGTTAAGGAAGTAGACTTGTCTTTGTGTTCAAACAGTGGAAAGTCATCACTAACCAGTCAAGATGATTATTCAAAAGAGGATTTTGCTAGAAAACATTCGTTAGAATGGCTCTCTGTAGACCTCACGTCATCACTAAAAAGTAACCGTGAGGTGGAGTTATCGTTTGGAGATCTACCAGATGTGAAACCTAACTTGGAGGATGCCTTGATTGTGTCAGCTCCCTCAGAAGGAGTTATTTCAGGAATGTCCCAAGAAAATTTTGGTTCGTCTTGTCATACTTTAACATATCGTGTGGTCGAATCATCTGGGCAGGGTGTTACGTCTAGTAGCTATCAGCTGAAGCCACTTGTCTATGCGGGCAAAAGATGTGAAATTGGTGAGAGGCATTGCCCTAAGAACGGAGTATCTAGCTTAGATCAAAAGGACCAGAAGGAAGCAGCAAACATGCCTGTTACTTCACCCATTTCTCAAGAGAGCTTTGCAAGCAAGCTCCTAGTAATTGATCCACCTGTCTCTGTCATGAACAAGTTGGGAGCCCATAGACCAACTAAGCCTAAATGGAAGGATTCTTGCTTTTTGAAACTGGACGAAGATGAATTTGCAAGGCCAAGGGACATAAAAAATGATCCTCGCCCTCTTCTTCGGTATCACATCAATCGCTTGCTTAGAGCAGCTGGATGGGTGATTGGGAGGCGTAAAAGGAACAGTAAGTATAATGGGATTGGAGAATATGTTTATAAGTCCCCAGCAGGAAGACCAATTCGTGAATTTCATAGGGCTTGGTGTATGTGCGGTGAGAGCTTGTTGACTGATGCCGTTTCTGTTATGCAGACAGGTGATTGCATGCGGTGGGCTGATCTGTCTGAGTTGTGGACTGACTTATCTCGTACAATTAAAGAGATTGAAGATAAACTAAATCTCTTAGAAACTACTTCTGCTATGGCTCATTTGTGGTACCTTCTGGATCCTTTTGCTAATGTAGTTTTCATTGAGAAGACAATTCGCTTGCTGAAAGAAGGAATTACAGTCACAGCAAAGAGAAGTTCAGTGGTTCCATCAGATGCTGGGTCCGCCGCCAAATACCAGAAAATTTCCAAATCAGAAAGAATATGTGTTAACCCAAGCCCTCTACAAGATTGGGGATATGATGGAACTAATCAGATAGATGTTTGTCTGTTTGATGTTCCAATAAGTTCAGGAGCACCTCAATTGCTTGGAGGACTTGAGACTGTTCTCCCCCATCAAGATTGCAGTACAAATTCCTGGAGTTTTGACCAAGCTAAAAATGAGGAGGATAGTGGTTTTGGATACACTAGGAAGGCTCATAAAAAATCTCGAAAGTTATCTGAAATGAAACCGACTAGAAATAATTTTGTTGAAAGAGGCCGTTGCCCTGTAGGGGAAATAAGTAGTGCTAGATGTGGATCTAAGAAACCAACGGCATGTGGCCTTAATGACGACGATCTCTTAATATCTGCCATTATAAAAACAAAAACATGCAGAGCAACCAACAAATGGTCGACCCGCAAGTCCAAACCTCTTAGAAAACGCAAGACTCCCAAAAAAGGAAGCTGCAAGTTGCTCCCAAGGAGCCTTAAGAAGGGTGGAAAGCATGTCATGGAAGGAAAATGGTCTGCTGTTGGATCAAGAACAGTGTTATCGTGGTTAATTCACTCTGGTGTTGTTTCTCTAAATGAAGTAATCCAGTACCGGAATCTAAAAGATGATACTGTGATAAAAGACGGCTTAATTACCAGGGATGGTATATTATGCAAGTGTTGCAGTAAGGTGCTTTCCATCTCAGAGTTCAAGAGTCATGCTGGTTTCAGACTAAATCGTCCTTGTGCGAATCTATTCATGGAGTCTGGTAAGCCATTCACGCTATGCCAGCTAGAGGCGTGGTCGGGTGAATACAAGGCCAGAAAAGTAGCCCCTCAAATTGATCAAGTTGATGAGATGGATCAAAATGATGATAGTTGTGGGCGCTGTGGTGATGTTGGTGAATTAATATGTTGTGATAACTGTCCATCTGCATTTCATCAGGCATGCTTGTTTGAACAGGTTTGTCTTTGCTTTTGTATCTGACTTCATAGATTTCTTCTCATTCTTTTTCCATTTTTGTTGGATTCTGTTTTTTCTTATGCTTTTTAGTTAGTTAAAAATGTGCCAATATTTCATTCAGAAGTGAGAGTATTAAGTTGCAATTAATTCTCCCCCAAACCCGATGAGTTACTTCCATAATTGAGTATATAGGTAATTAACATCCTGACATTGCAATTCAACTCTAGTTACATTGTTTTGTCTCAGTCCAAGATTAGAATGTAGGGTTAGTGGTAAACTCGAGCAAAATGGAAATGGAACCCCTTATCATCCTTTTAATTGGCTAGCCAGGTCTCACTTAGTGCGCTGGCCATGGGAAGTAGCCAGGAATATTTATTAGTTCAGGATATAAGGTCTGATTTTGTTGTTTTAATGCTGGTTGGTGTGACCAAGTCGAATTGGATGGGTTTCCATGTGGAGACATGATCCTCGCAGACATTTTAAGATGATACGTAACTGATTTCTTTGATACTCCTTGATGCAAAGATAGTGGCACGTCTTGATATTAACTTAAGCTTTACAGGCGGCTTAAATGGAACATTTTGGTTCTCATAAAATCCCGAGCCTGCTTGTGTTTACTCAAACTGAAGATTTAATTGACTTTCCTTGGCTTGTGTAATTCTTTCTTTTGATGAATTGTTATTTCTGGTATACCCTATGTTGAACATTGGATAATTTGTTTTGCATTAGAGTCCTCTCTCTTCCCCCTCTTGATAATTTTTTAATTATTTGTGTCTCTGTCCTTTGTTTCTTTCTCTTGAATACTTGCCATTTCCGATTGAAAAGGAATGAGAAATTTAATGTTTATCAGAATTATCTACCCTTCTCTGCAGGAAGAAGAGGACAAAAATGTTAAATATCAAAGTTATCAATTTGATTACAGCAAATGATGTTTGTAATCTTTGCATGTCTGCCACTCCAAAGCTTTGAATTGTGCGCATGCTCTGGACTTTTCTTTTGAGTTATGTAAGAAATGTTTCTTATGGCAATGTTCTAAAAATAGAGGTGTTAAATGCATCTGTAGTCACTCTTTACTCTTTAGTTTGCTGCTCCTTCTAATTCTACAAGGAATTTAATATGACAATATTAATATATTGACCCCCAAGTGTCTTGAGATGAATGTGTGATTATCCCAGTTCTTTTCTTATACCTGTTTTGATTATATACTTTTGAAGAGCATTTGCCGTAATAGCTTTGAATAGTTCGTCCAAAACGGAGTCTGTTCTTAAGCCACTTGTTGTATATTTTTCTGAAACGCTTTCTTCTGGCTCAACAGTTTTGGCTCTTGCATGCAAAATCATGCTTCCAGCAGACATGAGTCTGCAACACTTTGGATCATGAAATGCAAACTTCTTGAAATGAGAGCATTTTCTGACTTATAAAAATAGATTTCAAAAAGATTTGGCCTTGTTTTGTTGAGCCTCTTGATTGTGCTAATGTAGTCTGGAGATAGTTTTTGTGTGAACTGATTGTTTTTTCTTTTATTCAGGATTTGCCTGAAGGAAACTGGTATTGTCCGCAATGTCGATGCCAAATTTGTGGGGATGCGGTCAATGATAAAGAAACTTCTCAATTGCGTGGGGCTTTGACATGCTCTCAGTGCGAGCATAAATGTAATTTTTCTCTGAATGTGTGGTGGGTTTTTTTTAGGTAGATTAACCTGCAGAGGTTTAGTTTATATAACTTCTGACCATTCCTTACCCAGCAAGAAAAGTGTAGGAAGTTTGATAACTGGTCAGTATAATTGCAGATATATTGTAACTTCGATATTTGTAAGAAGTTTCTTTGCTTTATTAATAGTGTTTTTCTATTGCTTATTGCACCTTTTTTGGTGCTCTCTTTTGCTTCTTGGCATGTCTCAATTTTAGGGTCTCTCTCTTTCTATATATATATATATATATATATATCGATATATCTATCTATCTATCTACTTACATATATCTCTTTTTCCTTTAAGAAAAATAGAAAAAGATTATCTATAATTTTAATCAAGTCCAGTGAATCTAATTGATTAATGCTTGCAAACAGATCATGAAACATGCCTGCAACAGAAGGCTATGAAAGTTGGATTGCCCTCAGAGACCTGGTTTTGTGGAGATAGCTGTCAAAAGGTAAACAATATGCTTCTTTTAATCAGAGTCTGATTGTAAGTGCAGACCTTTTTGGTATTGAACCTACTCAGCGACAATCGTAATTGAGTCTTCTGCTTCTCAAAGAAACACCAAGCAGCAGAAGTAAAATAGATGTTATACGGTAGAAAGTTTTGGCGAAAGATGCATTTGTTGTGCTCTGAATGCATTATATGTTTGATGTTATGTGATTAACTTGCTGAAATAACCATGCTGTATCTTTATCTAAAGTGATCATAAGTATAAATGAAGAATTGATAAGCTTTAATTGTGAAGAATCTAAAAATATGTGATCCCTTGAATTTCTGTGCCTACTTTTTGATTGAAGTCCCGTTTATTAAAGACCATAGCATTCTTCACATCTAGTTTGGTATCTATGCATGGTCAATTGCGGATTTCATAATTTCCTTTTTCACCATTGCAGGTTTACACTGGTCTTCAGTCTCGCATTGGTTTGAAAAATCATCTCTCTGATGGCTTCTCTTGGACTCATCTACGGTGCATTCCTGGCGATCACAAGGTTCATTCTGCACAGCGTGTTCTTGCACTGAGGGCAGAATGCAACTCAAAGTTGGCTGTTGCGATCACAATTATGGAGGAATGCTTTCTTCCAATGGTGGATATAAAAACAGGCATAGATATGATTCCTCAAGTAATATACAACTGGGGGTGAGTTCTATTTATGGCATGCACTTGTCTTTTGCAGTTAATCACACCCTAGTTCACTTTTTCTCCACACTTGCATGTGCCTAGGCTCGTTTTTCTTTCATAGTGGATCCAAAGAAGCAACCAGACAATTTTTTCTCCCCTTCTGAATTGTTAAAAGGTCCAGGCTAATTATGTTGGCTGGTTCTTGCCTAATTGGGTCTTTTGCTTTTTGTTCAATCAAGAAGCAGACAACAGAGTTGTCATCTTCAGATATTTGATGTTCTTATATCTGCATTAACCCCAATATTTACTTTTGATGCACAAACTTGTACTGTGACACGCAATCCAATTTTCTTTACAGTGTATCTAAATTGAATCTTTATTAACTCAAGTACCTGTATCGATGGCTTTTTGTGAAGCTAGGATTGTATTCTCTAATCAGCAAGTTTTATGTACTGTTCAAATTTATTGGCTTTGTGATGCGTCTGGAAGCTGAATCAGTACCCTGTGTTGGCCAGTGAATAGTGGGAAAATAGAAACCAGTGTTTTTACATTTTCTATGCTGGTTAGGCATCTTCATTTTGAATATTTTACCTTATGCTGGACAGATAAACAGCGTGTCAACAACCTTACTTTGTTAGATGTGAACTGAACAGCTGAAGGTAGTTTTTGAATTTTAATATGTAGCTCTTTTGTTGGTCTTCTGTTATTTTAATGGCATAGCTACTGATCTATTGATTGGTGCAGTACAACACGCCCTCAAAATTTTGTTGGATGTGATCCTACTAGGAACTTTATGCTTGAACTATCCAGACCAGGCTGTGATATTCTGCTGTGCTGTTACCTTTCTTTCGGTTGTTACTTAGACTAATATCTGACCTTAGAAAATTCATCTCACTTCCTTCAGCTGTCGTTCTTACAGATGTTGATAAACTATGTATTAGTACTGAAGTTCTGAACTGAAAACTGTGAGCCCTTGCTTCTTCCAGATCACAATTTGCACGTCTGAACTATAATGGCTTTTATACTGTGGTTTTGGAGAAAGATGATGTTGTCCTGTCTGTAGCATCCATCAGGTGAGGTCTCTCTCCATATCCTTTGGTTGTGGCATCAATCCATCTGGAAGTTTGCCTAGGAGACATATTCCATTCTCATGTCTAACATCACATAGTTGTTGGTGCTGCTTCATTTACTTTGAAGGATTTTGAACTGTTTTAAGTCGGGGGTAGCAAATGGGTGGGTCACCCGGTTTTGGGTCAGGTGTATGTGAATCAGGTCAAAAGTGGGCTGGGTTTGTAATCGGTTGGGCTGGGTTGGGTGTGGTCCGGTCAAAGTGGGTCCAATGCACGGAAAAGTATATGTTGCGTAATCGTATTGTTTAATTTAAAAGTTAATAGTAATACTCTGCATTTTTCAGACTGTATGTTCGTAATTGTAACATTTTAATCTAAATAAGATAAAACTAATGAATTAGTTAATATGTTATGTTCATTTTTTCTCTATTCATATGTTGAATGTTTTAGTTGTATACATGTCACATGGATCATTCAGAATATAATTCTGTGTGTGTTAGTCTCTTTGAACTTCTTAGTAGTGTTTTTGTCATTTTACATAATCGTATGTATTTTTGACCATATAAAATGATTAATTATTTACATCCTATATGTTATTTAGTGTTTTTCAAGATTTTTGGGTGATTTTATTTTTATGTGTTGCTTTTAGTTAATTAAGGTTATAATTTTGTATGATTCTCTATGGGTATTCTAGTTATTTGACCTGCTTGAGTTTAATCTCACTTTCATGACCTTATCAATTTCTTACAGTTATTCGTGGAATCGTAGTGTTTTCATTTTTTAAGTATATTTTTATTATTTTTTTGTTAGTAAGAGATATTAAAGGGATGTATTAGAATTTCTCAAGTAGGAGAAACATAGAGTTTCTTTTGGACTTTTCCCATTTTGGATCCACTTAAGCCCCTTTCACACCCACAACTCGAGAACACCACTTAAAACGGAAACCTTTTAGTTAGTTTTGTTGAAAGAGAAAAATATGTTCGTATATTATTCATAGTCTCATATATTATTTATATAGAGATTGAAATAGAAGAATACAAGAGTTCTAAGCAAACTGTTAACATAGTAATATTAGAATCCTAATTGATATAGGAATCCTAACCTTACCATAATATGCTAACCTATCAAATATTCTATTAGATCTTCTAACGCTCCCCCTTAAGCTGGAGTATGCTTAAGAAACATACACAACTTGCTAAAAAGAAAAAACAACATGAAAAACATAAAATAATCCTAACAAATTCAAAAATATCCTAACATATTAAATATTTCATTCCTCCCCCTCAAGCAGAGAATTTTGGAAGTTTGAAACTCCAAGAAGTTACAGAAGCAACAATCTCGTTGCAAAGAGCACAATCTCATCATAACTTGATAGATTGATAAAGAGAACGATTAAATCGTAAAAGCATAAAATAGAATCATGGCTAAACGTGATAGAATATATAAATCATGATTGGGCCTTGATAGGTAAATAGTAAATTACGAAGAGAGTTCATCAAATCTTTAGAGAAGTGACAAATCACGGGAGAGCTGTGACAGAGATAAAAAATCATGGCACAACCATGACAGTGAGAAAAGCACAATTGAATTGTACAACAAGATAAAAGATTACAATCTAGTCTAGTCGTGACAGAAATTACAGTTTACCTGTGACAAGAGTAGATAAAAGAACTACGATATCAACCATGGCAAGAGAAAATCACGATATAGTTATGATAAAAATCATAATGTAATTGTGAAAATAAGATAAAAGATCACGATCTAATCGTGATAGAAATCACAGTTTGCCTGTGACAGGAGTAGATAAAGTAATTATGATATCAGCCGTGACAGGAGAAAATTACGATATAGTCATGATAGAAATCACAATATAATTGTGACATTATTGGAGAATTAATAGAGAAAAAGAGAAAAGAGTACCACATAGAAAAAAGGGTACCACATAGGTGTAAAAGAATGACAAAAATCATGGTGAAAGTTTTGAGATTGCTTGGAAAGTTACGATAGACATTAAAAAAATAAAAGTAAAGAGAATTAATAGGGAAGGGTGGGTCGGAAGAAGTAGAGGTGTTAACAGATGTTTCGACTGCCTCTTTTGTTTTTTCCTTCTTCTTCTTTCGAACCTTCTCTAATACCATGTTGCAAGAACAAATATGTTCGTATATTATTCATAATTTCCTATCTCCTTTATATAGAGATTGAAATAGAAGAATACAAGAGTCCTAAACAAACTAGAAACAAGGTAACAAAGTAATATTAGAATCCTAATTGATATAGGAATCTTAACCCTACCATAATATGCTAACCTACCAAATATTCTTGTTGAAGAATATAAACAAAAATATAATGATTCTCCCTCTCTATAAGCTTAAGCTTTTAGATGAGGTGGTCATTCAATATGGTATCAGAGCCAGGCAAAACAAGAGGTCTGCCTGCACGTGTGGGGGCGTGTTGAAGAATATAAATAAAAATATAATGATTCTCCCTCTCTATAAGCTTAAGCTTTTAGATGAGGTGGTCATTCAACAATTCTATTAGATCTTCTAACAATTTTAATACATTATATATAATTAGAGATGTGAGCGTATATCCTAGGATTCCTTTGAAAGTAAACGAAAAGCACAAGATTGATTGTTCAAAATATTATCAAATTATAAGATTATTTTTTTATGTTTGTTGGACCACTTGGACCATGGGTCCTAAATCACTTTACGACCACTAGTTTTAAGTGTCATTATTTGTTTATGTGTTCAAAAAGATCTATATTGTTGACTGTTTCTTTTTCGCTCTGGTTAGATTCCTTTCAAAAAGTATTTTTGAACAACCCTTTTAACATCTCCTGATATTAGAGAAGTGTTGATTTCTTGTATTGCCTATCAACTGCTAATGTTGGGGGCTCGTTTGGATAGATATAAAAAGAAAGGGTGCATGTCAAATCCTGCTTTTTATACTAGAACTTTTTTCTGATTTTGAAGTCAAGTTGTTTTGCATTTTGGTGTAGTAATTTGAAAATGCTTTAATAGGCGCTTTTCTTTGGAAGCTATTCTGGATAAGCTTAAAAGAATTGCCACTTTTAGGCTCTTTCTCTGGCTTTTGGTTTTCTTAAAAAACTCAATTATACACTAATTCTTTTAATTGAAGTGTTTTTCTTCAAAAAAGTCCATCGAAATTGGCCCCAGTCTTACATATACATGGTTTTGCTCATGCTACCCATGTGGGTATAGCCCAACTAGTGTTTTTAGCCATTGGATTTGAATATGATGATGTCAAAAAGTGTTAAAAAAAATATATTACATCATCATACTCAATCCAACGGTTGAAAACCCAATTGGACACCCACCTACATGGGTAGCATCTACCCGCCCCATATATACCATCTTATCCAATTCTTATGCATGAAGATCATATACTGCTGGAACTTTTGCAGGGCCCTGTAAACTGCTATATTACTCTTTGCAGGGCCCTGTAAACTGCTATATTACTCTATTATAATGCTAACATTAATCTAGGACTTGCTAGCTATTACTGTGAAATTCCATGAATATCCAATAACAACTTCCGGTGGAGTAAACAATGCTGGATTTTCAACACCACAATGGTCTTTAAGAAATTCTGATTGTCAGAAATCAGAGGCCTTGCTAAACTTGATGTATTCATACCTGCTTGCAATATCTAGCTGTTAAAATTTGTTCATAAAATTTTATGCTTCTTATGCTGAAGTTTATATACATTTTTGCATTGGCAGTTTGAAATGTATAGTTTTCCTTGATTATTTGTCAATTGAGCTTCTTTACATGGTTCTTCAGAATTTTTCTTCTTTGTATTTGCCTAGTCATGTCTAATTCATTTTGGCTGCATTTATGAAGATACACGCTATTCTGATACGGGCTTTGAATTTGATTTAGAATCCACGGGGTGACAGTTGCAGAGTTGCCTCTTGTTGCCACTTGCAGCAAAAATCGCCGTCAAGGGATGTGCCGCCGCCTTATCACTTCTATCGAAGAGGTAACTTATTTGTATTTTACATTGTATACTTAATAAATTGCAGTGAAACAGAACTAAGATACCTGTCGAGTTAAACTCCCAACGTATTTGATAACGTGGGTTCAAGAATGTTTCAACAATGACTTGCCTGTGTGGGTGAAGCAGCAAACTTTGAATCTATATTCTAAACTTGCCACTTCCACATGTTTAACAAATGCAAAAGATGTTCCTTGTAGATTGTGAATTTTTGCCTCTAGATAACTAATATTTGTCAATTTTGGATTTAGATGCTAAAATCATTGAAGGTTGAGAAGCTTGTCGTATCTGCGATACCCAGCTTAGTGGAGACATGGACAGTTGGGTTTGGGTTCCAACCCTTGGAAGAGGATGAGAGGCAAAGCCTCAGTAAAATTAACCTGATGGTGTTTCCTGGAGCCGTATGGCTGAAAAAGTCGTTATGTGAAAACTGTACCATAAGTGAAAGAAGTGGTGAGATTTTCTGGGTCTATTTTTAGGAATAATTAACCAACACTCTCTAAGGTTTGGTGTAATTATATTTAGACCCTCTGAGGTTTTCATAATTACAGAGACTACCCCTTCTGTCAAGTTTGACTTACAAATAGGCCCACTTGAGGTTTGCATAATTACAGAGACAGCCATGCCGTTAACTTTCACCTTACAGCTTGACCTCTAAAAAAATATGATGGTGATAGTTTCTGTAGTTATGCCAACTTTGGGGGGCCCAAGTGTATTTGTACCAAACCTCAGGTTGTGTAGGTGTAATTATCCCTTCAGATATGCAATATTGGCCTGGGTGATTTCCAAGAGATCATGTATCCCCCATCAACCCCTCCCTCACTCCCACCCCAGATGTTAAAAACATCCTTTGTGTGAATCAGGATCATGTGATAATTTGGAATCTACTGAAATGGGAGCTAATGAAAGAGGTCCAAACACAGAACAAGTACAACTTTCTGAAGTTATGTTGTCCGTTCAAGAATACAATGTTGAGACGGGAATCGGTTGTGGTGAACCACAGAATCTACTGCCTAAGCTCTCGTTTGAGGATCAAGATCCCCAGCCATTGGGATCCATTGAAGAAATCAATATCGCACTAAGGAATACAAATGTTGAATCAGAAAATGCAGAACCTGACAATCGACTGTCAAGACTTGATGAACCGGAGTGCAGACAGGTGTCAGACTATAACTCACCAGTCGAAGAAGCAGATGTTCTGCTGCAATCGAGAGAGAGACGAGATTCTATTGTTTTTGTTAATGAACTATCAGAACACTCTGATGTACAACAAGATTGTGGCATTTTGCATAAACCTGTTTTGAAAGTTTCATCAGATGAACTGGTTTCTTTGCCACCAGGTAGCCAACTTGAAGTAGTTTGAGGAAAAATGAGAATTGGAAGGCGAAACAGTTTTGTTGTCTTCATGTAGAGCATAATAATTCATTGGAAACCTGGTGGAAAAAAGTGATATCTCATCCAATTCTTTACCAGAAAAATCTTCTTGAGAAGGTGAATGGCAATTAGCTTCTTTGTTACAAATGAGCTCCACTTCTTCATCCCATTTTAATCACTTACTTTGTCCTTAATTATACTTGTTGGATGACTGTTCCATCTAAAAATTTAACTCCCATGTAAGACGGATTTGTCATGATATTCTAACATAGGACTTTTCGTTTGCTCTAGCTCTGATATTATGTTGAATGATCGCCTCATTTAAAAGTTTAGAGTGTTAAAGAGGAGAGTTATTAAATATTTATTATCTTTAATGATATTCAATTCTCAGTACGAGTGCCTAAAGTAGCTATAAATTGCGTACTTTCTTCTTTGGAAATTATTTAAACATCTTTCTTAAGTCAACATATGTTTATACGCACTCCGTATGATTTAAGAGGGAAAGTGATGCTATTAGTCAAAAACTTGGGTTGAAAACTTTGATGTATTCTTAATTTTATTTTTGACATTTTCTTTGGTTTTTCTTTCTTTATTTTTTTATTTTTGGACAAATAATACCCTTGATAATGTGTTGTACTTAGATAGTTATATTTTTTTAGTGATTAAAATTAATGACAGGGTCAAGTATAAGATAGCATTGTTGGTGTAATGCACTTGTTGAATATTTAATTTAGAATCACTTTGTTTAGTCTTTTAATCTTCTTCATATTGTCAGACTTTAGGCAGAAAATCATAAATGCGTTCATCAATAACTCATGCGCACTGTCACATTACGAGGTAAAACTATATAAAGAGAAGTACAATGCGGTTAATTATATATAAAAAAAGTACACTACAATGAAATTAGACTACTTTACAGTTGGTGTTTGGTCTAATAGATGTGTATCCAGTCTCTAGAAGGGAGTTCATCGTTATGAGTTCAAACTCTAATAATATGTGTGCGAGAGCGGTGTATCTACATATTAACAAAGAAAAAGAAAAATGGAAAAAAGAAACTAGTTTAAAATTTATTGGCACAGATATTGAATTGTTAGGCGGTAGCTCTTGAAAAACCATTTCAGCTTAATAACTATCCTCACAAGTTAATGTAACGCATATTCATTTACTTTGATCATATATATGTATTAATAAATTTTACAACAATTTTTGTAACGCATGGAGTAAAGCTTAATATAATAACAATTCAAATGCCAAAAACAAATTACAATTAAAAATGTTGTTGGCGACTGATAAGTTCATAATTATAGTTGATTTTTATGTTTATTCTGTAGGACTTATCACGTTTTTTTTCTCATTTCGAGCCTTACTATGCGTAAGTTTGAGCTAAATCGTTGTTTTGTAGGTAAGAAGGGAAAAATACCATAAATGGCATGAAAATTGTGGACCAATCAAATCATAACATGCAAATAATATTTCTCTCTTTAAACATAATTTATATTAAAGAAATAAATATCAAAAAAGTCAATAGCCATTTAAAGACCCTACACAAATACCTATAAATAGGGGTCATTTGGGGTTCAAAAGGACATCAAGAGATTTTCAAGATCAAGGAAAGTCAAGAAGATCCTGAAGTTCTCTTAAGCAATCTCAAGAAGATTTGTAAAAATCAAAGGCGAAATCCTTGGTGTTCTTCGCGAAAGTCATCAAATCAAGATGTTCAATCCACGTGAGATTTGTGCAGATCAAAGGCGAAATTCTTGATATTCTTCGCGAAAATCATCAAATCAAGGCGTTCAATCCACGATCAAGGTGTTAGCCTCGTATTTTGGCATTTCTCCCAACTCAAATCCACGGTGATTAAGGCAACGTTCAAAGCGTTTTTTGCGAAAATCATCCAAATAGACGTTTGATCTGCAGTTAAGATGTCAAACCAACAAATCCGTATTTTTTCTTCAAGTCAAAGTCAAGTCAAATCTACAGTATTCTTCACGGCGTTCATCGAAGTTTTCGGCATTTGATTTGTAATCAAACTACTCAACCTATGAATCACATTATTAGGGTGACAAATCAAATTCGGAGAAAAGAATCAGATGAATTAATCTTTTAGGGATTATTTTTCACAAATTCATATTCTTTTCAAATATTTGTTATATACTTTTCTTGTTTTGTAATTTGTATTTACAAATTCGAAATTTTGTGTGAACAAATGTGTCCCACCAAAATGAAAATCAATCGTAATTTATTTACTCATTATTTGAATCCACTGCCTGCATGCTTTTTCTGAAGCCATTATTATCGTTAAAAAACCTGAAACAAAACCATTTATAGCCAATATTTAATTTAATAACTTCCCCATAATTTCTTGGCTTAAATCTTCAAATTCTTTAATTACATAATCTGTTATTCGTTTTCCTTTTTCTTTTTTTTTTTTGGAAATTACATACTCACCATTTGATGTATAATATAATTATAAATTAATCTCTATAATTTTAAAAATTACGAATACCCCTAAGAGGTATCAACTTAACAAAATTCATTGTTTATAAAGACGGAACATAATTGTAAATTGTATTTTTGATTTGATCAAGTTTTTAGATAGGGATTCGCATGGTCTTGATTCATTGTTATGGCGATGTCCGATGGTAGTTGTGATGGTCAAACGTGAATTATTTCACAAAAGTTGGTGGATTAACAAAATTGATTAAGAGATTTTGCTAGACTCGACCATGAGAATCTTTCAGGTGGGCTGAGCCTAACCAATATAATCGTTGAAAATTTATTTTTTGAATCATCTCTAATAATATAATATTTAAAAAAAATCCTAATAAATTAATATGTAATTATACTGTACATCAAGGTTGTATGTGCATTGGGATTTGCTTGCCTAATATAACAGGAACCTAATAAAACGACTCTTAGCCATAGCTGTAATAATATCCTTGTCTCATCTAAAGTCGCTGTTAAGACAGTATCTGTTCAAAAAGCGTTTTTAATTGATTTTGTATTAACATTTATTTATGTTTCAATTAAAGAGATCCGTTTCCAATTTCTTTCACCGTGCATTTTCCCCTGATAATTCCCAATTTGAAAAACCTGCCATAACTGCTCTCTCTCTCTCTCTCTCTCTCTCTCTCACACACACACACACACACACGCTCTGTGAATTCTATACATACAATTAAGTATATCTACGTTACTTCTTCTGACTCACCTGCTCTGAGTCCAATTCTGAAACTCCCATTTTTAATGCACTGATCAACATGAATTAGCTGCTTCACAGATCGGTGGGAAGGGGGAAAAAGGGAGGGGAAAAAAAAAAGGAAAGCTTAAACCTCAATCAAGATTCAAGAATCTTGATTTCTCAAATTTCCTATATAAAAAACCCAACGTTCAATCTTCAATGCCGTCGTCTCCTAAGCTGTACCATGCGCGACCATCTTCGTACAGCAAGATATCGACGGCCCTGATCGTTTGTTCGCTCGTCGGGCTTTCGGGTTTTATATTCGGGCTTGTCGCGATCTCACGGCTGGGTTTTGGGTATAATTGCAAATATGGTAAGCCCCTATCAGTGTGGGTGAAGTGGGACAAGTTTTCTAGTGGCAGCACGAGTACGGGTGGCGGCAATTCAGGTGATGGCCAAGAACGTCACAAAGTGATGGGCTTTTGTGGGTATTCAAACCGGATTTAAGTCCACGGATCGCCGCCGGGCTTTGCGTAAGACTTGGTTTCCTTCTGATCATGCGGGCCTCCAACGGTATCCACTAATTAATATCTTCTCTCATTTTGTGCGTGTATGTGTGTGTTTGCGTATGGATGCCTGCATTTAGTAAGTTGCTTTATTGAAAAGTTTTCTGCTTGAATTTGATTGTTTTTTACTGAAAATGGGATCTTGTTCCTTTTTCTTGGCTTATTGGTGATTGGCTATTGTGTTTAGTATGGCTTCTTCTTTTTCTATATCGTCTGTGCTATTCTTATGGTGTAATGGATGAAGATGGAACAAAATTTTGATCCTTTTTTATTCATTGGTACCTGTCTAAGTTTTTAGGACTGAAAATTATGACAAAAAAAAAAGAAAAAAAAAAGATATCAAGATATGCTATCCAAGTTTTTGGACTTTCTTGGTTTATCAGTTTGTCTGTAACTTTAGTTTCAGTGTGAAGTGCAATTTTTATATTATTACTCACTTGGAGTTGTTATGGTAGGTTAGAAGAAAGCACAGGTTTGGTTTTTCGATTTGTGATTGGTAAAACAAATGATAGATCGAAGATGTTAGAGCTTAAGAAGGAGATTGCTGAGTATGATGATTTCCTGCTACTAGATATTGAAGAGGAGTACAGTAAGCTCCCGTACAAAACGTTAGTTCTGACACTGTTATAAATGGATCCTAAGCACCTTTCCTCTATGATTTACTCTCGAATTTGTTTTCTTACAGCCTAGCTTTCTTCAAAGCTGCCTATGCTCTTTATGATTCTGATTTCTATGTCAAAGCTGATGATGACATATATTTACGACCAGGTGAGTAGTTTTAGGAAACTGACATTGGCGTAATGTTTGTGCACAGGGACAGAGCCAGGGAGTGGGCTGGAATGGGCAATTGCCTCCCGGAAGTTTATATCGATTTATATTTATATGTATTTTCTTAAAATTCAAGAAACAAATGAAAATAAGAATGTTTGGTTCCGTACCTATTTGCACATGGCTCAATTATGTTTGCTCAGCTTTTTGACTTGCACTATATAAGTTCTACATTAGCTGTTATTTTGTTGATGGGCAGATCGCCTTTCCTTGCTCCTGGCTAAAGATCGTGCTTATTCACAAACATACCTTGGGTGCATGAAAAAGGGTCCAGTGTTTACTGATCCAAAGTTAAAATGGTTAGTTCCTTAATACTTGTTCTGTGCACTAATATATAATCTGTAGTTATCATCCTGTTTTGTTGTTTGACCTGAACACTGAATTTTCTTGAAAATTATGGATGCTGTTGCGCTGATACTTGTAACTATGCCTCTCAATATCAAACCAAGAAAAAACCGAGTTTGCAATATGGGTCTAGTCTCCCTCTCTCTCTTCCCCCCGAGTGTTATGAATGATTTGCTAGAAAGCTGCATATTGCAGGTATATTAAAAAATGGGAAATACTTACGACATGTCATATATACCTACCTACTCATTGAAAAGAAATCCGGATAAATATATGATTGGATCAGTTTGATTTGTATAGGTATGAGCCTCTGGCATATTTGGTCGGGAAGGAGTACTTTCTTCATGCTTACGGTCCGATTTATGCCCTTTCTGCAGAAGTTGTTGCAAGCTTGGTCGCCTTAAGGAATGACAGGCTAGTTCTTTCTCCTATCTATTTCCCGTGAACGCCATCTTCAGATATGTATCTAAGTTCGATGTGATATTGTCATTGTTACTATTTTTTCTTCTTTTCCCCTTTTAGCATCTCTTTTCTATAGTGTTTTCTTGTGAGGAAGGGATCTGACTCGTAATTGATGATCAGATTATTAAGAATATATATGTAGCCATAATTACAGCACCCTCCCTTACGTTTACATGCTTTTGTTGTTTATTACACATGCTTAAATGATGTTATAATACAAATTTTAGTGAACTTAGAAAATTGTTCTTTGCATAGTTGGATGATGATATCCAATTCTATCAATTAATTCTTCCAATTTTGATTAAATTTTTCGATAACCAAAAGGGGGTATTTGTAATTTTGAATCTAAGAGGGGAAGGTTGTGTAATGAAAGATAGTTATATGGTAGGTCAGTGTAATTGACCATATATCTACACACACACACACACACACACACGCACACATATTTATATATATTTCATGTATGATTGTAAAATTTGCATGTATCTATTTGTATATGATATTACAGCTTCCGAATGTTTAGCAATGAGGATGTTACAATTGGTTCATGGATGCTTGCAATGAATGTGGTGCACGAGGACAGTAAGCAACTATGTCAAGCAGATTGTACGCCCAGTTCGATTGCTGTCTGGGATATTCCCAGATGTTCAGGTAATATTTCAGTCAGATATGGATATTAAGTTTGCTAATTATACATGACAATAACTAGCCTCAATCGTGAAATTTGGTCATGTTATTGGTTCTAAGATGCCAACTAATGAAATATGTTACTCATTTGCCAAAGACAATAACAGATATGTTATATTTTTTGAAGCACCCTAGCTGCACTCTTTTTGTACAAGGATTTGAAAGAGGAACTCTCTCTCTCTCTCTACACACACACATATATATATATATACATACATACATATATATATATATTGATGTGGCCATATCTGTCTTAGCCACTTCGGCGCCAGTTCAACGTAAATTTCCAATTGTGAGGTGCCACGTGTCCGAACGAGTCCAATCAGACCATAACTAGGTTGATTGTGGATTGAGGACGGAGGCCGAGCACAGCTCACCAGTGTGCCCCAGCATCCAATCCGTGTTAGGAGCCCTCATCGGATACATTAGTGTCTCCTCAATATGAGGGTCTCCACGAAAACCACTGTCTCCTCGATGGTTGTCTCACCCTCCTTGGGTGGGCCTGCACCATCCCCGAGGTGGCCCCAAAAATAATCGTCTCTGATAATAGATGTACCTGCGTGCATCCACGGCACATGCCGAGGAATACCCCTGTACGAATAGTAGGGTTAGGGCGGTCTAACCCTAGTCCAACCCACCCGTCTTCAATTTTTATAAATAACATAACGTTACTGTTCACAAGGCGTAAGCTTTCCAAATTTGCTTTACACACGTTATTACCTTCCGATTACCTGCTCGAATTCTGACTTGAGCCTCGGAGGGTTTTCGTCAGAGACACTTCCGGCTATGCTCACGTGTGTTTTATCCTTGCAGAATAGAACCCGATCAGTACACTAATATTCTTTACTCGGACTTTGGACGGACATTAGACCATTTTAGTCGAACTTCACCTTTGCTCGGAGTGATGCGTACCCCGAACGAAATCCGACCACATCATTTTAGCACTAGAGGAAGGGCCTCTAGTCAAACAAGTGAGAAAATGGTTAACACTCGTCAAACCGGAACAGAGCCAAGGGACTCGCACAATCCCTTGGCCTCGTAAATCACCATAAACATAGCGGAGCCACACAACGCTCTGCCCCACGTAGTTCCATAGACCACTGAAGTGATGCCCGCACCACCTATCGGGCAGAACCTTGTTGTTTTGATGACTGATCAATTTAACGCGCTATTGCGCGAGATTCGAGGACGGGGGGACCCAAACCCCACTCCGACCGCAGCTGCAGAAGACCCTCAAGCATTGAGGGAGGAGTTTCGCCCCCCCGTGAGGTGTTCGGGTAGCCGACACTGAGCGGGATGACGCGTGAGTGCGCGAGCGGGCTCCCACTGGAAGGGAGCCCCAAAAAGAAAAACAAGCCCCACCCCCTCGCTTCGTCAAGGAAGTGGAGGAGTCCTTCGTGGGGGCCTCGTTGAGGAACCCGGCTCAGAGTCATAGAGAACGCCTGGAGGAAATTTCCCACCAGGCAACTGAGATTCAGAGGAGGATCGACGAGGTCCGCCGGGAGGAAAGACCCCGCGATAATATCGATGAGCTGTCGCACCAAATGGAAGACCTCAACCGTAGACTCGAGGAGGTGTCACATCGATCCGGGCAGGGATTTGCTCAACGGTACTTTGCACCCAATGAGAGTGACCCCCTCTACCACGACCTCTAGAGGGCTCAGGTACCCCGAGGAGTCAGGATCCCCACAGACCTGCCTCAATATGATGGGGAGGCCGATCCCATGGAGCATCTGATACAATTCAAACACGCCATGCGTGTTCACATGATCGACGACGACTTCGCGGCCACGCTACTGGTCATGACCTTTTAAGGCGTGGCCTCGCAATGGTACGTTCGCCAAGCCCCTGGTTCGATCAAGAGTTTCGCCGATTTGACGATGAAATTCGTCAACCATTTCCAGACGAAGAGTCCGGCCAAGCTGCCCCCATCCCGCCTACACAAAATCCGACCAAGGGACAACGAGTCCTTGAGGGACTTTTTTAACCAATTTAACACTGAGCTCCTCAAAGTGGAGAGCGTCCAGATAATTTTCTCCTCGATGTGATAATGGGGACCATACAAAACCAAGCATGCTCGGACCACCTGGCCAGGAAGCGTCCGGCCACCATGGAAAAAGTCATGTCGATTGCCTTACAATACATGAATGTGGAGGACATGAGGTTTAAGAGGAAGCCTGACGCTGGAGAAAAGAAAGATGGCCGACGGGACAACGACCTCACACCATTGGTGATGTCGAGGAAAGAGTTCTTCGCAACGATCAACGTCAGCGACCCCACGATCTTCCGAAGGACTAAGTAGATCCAAGACAAGGATGGAGCCCTCCCCCCCCCCCCCCAAAGGGGAAATAAGTACTGCACCTTCCACAAACAAGTGGGTAATCACGATACCGAGGGGTGCTTTGCCCTCAACAAAGAGATTCAACACCTGATTGATGCGGGCTGTCCGGAGATTACGAAATACGTCAAAAAGAAAGGTCAGGGCTATAAGGGTGAGGGTAGCCGCCGACATCGCTCATTGTCCTCCGTGGACGATGACTTCGGATCCCCGATGGGAGAAAGGTCACGTTCCCCCGAAGGGATCATACTCCGCCACCATGGGCCGACAAGCAGCTCACCGTGCAAGACAACCCCCCAACCCGGGACATGATTCACACCATAGCCGGCGGGCCAAGTGGCGGGGACACCAGAAGCAGGTGGAAAGGCGCCTCGATCAAGCTCAATATCATATCAAGGAGCGTTACTACCACGAGAGGTTTCAAGTCAACGCAATATCCAGGGCGGAGGTCCCCGGGGAGGAACCACTCGAGTTTACTGATCGAGACCTCGAGCACATATCAAAGACTGATGGCTTCGAAAAGATGCTAGACTATCCGATAATCATTAACTTGGATGTGGCCAACTACTCCATGGCCAAGACCCTGATCGCTAATGGGAGTTCTACCTAGGGATGGCAATGGGTCCGGGTAAATCGGGGACCCGCCCCATTGGGTCTAAAAATCGGGTCTATGGGGCGAGTCCCGGGTCCAGTACAACCCGCCCTGGTACTATTGAGCTTCACCTTAAATTTTAAAACCTAACCCACAAATTGTGAAATTTCCAATCAGAGCTCTCTCTCTCCCCCCCTCCCTCATTCTCTCTCCCCGGCAGCTCTTTCTCTCTCTCTCTTTGAAGTCTCAGCTCTGAGCTCTCTGTGTCTCTCTCACCGGGTGAAGGCGTGAAGCTGAAGCTCCGCCGCCCGTCGCCCACTCTGCCACTCGCCTGACGCCCACTCCGCCACTCGCCCATTGCCCGTCGAGCTCCGTTGCCGCCGGTCTGTAGCCCGCCGCCTGTCGAGCTCTGTCGAGCTCTCGTGTCCAGCAGTCCAGCTTCAGGCTCCAGCAGTCCAGGTGAAGCTGAAGCTCCGTCGCCCGTCGCCCGCCGCCCGTCAAGCTCTTGTCTCCAGCAATCCAGGTGAAGCTGAAGCTCAGATCTCTGTTTTCCACGTCTCCAGCAGTCCAGGTGAAGCTAAAGCTTCTCGGCTCCAGCAGTCGGCTATCTATTCTCCTCTCTCTCCCGCCGTTGGCTCGACCCATCACCAGTTAAGCTCAAGTCTTGTCTTCTTGTTACAGTAGTTATTGTATATTGTATATTTGGGAATTTTTGTTGTATATTGTACCGTAGTTATTTGGAAAGTTTTGTTGTATACTACTTGAATTTTATTAATTAATGATAAAGGAATGCTATTAATTGATGTTAATTGTAGACTTATTTTTCAAAAAAAAAAAAAAGGGTATGCTAAATCCGCCGGGTCAAACGAGTCTACCCGGACCCGCCCCATTCCCGCCCCGTTGCCATCCCTAGTTCTACCAATGTCATTTTCACAAGCACATTCGCAAAAATGGACTTGGAAAAATACACACTCTTCCCCGTGCAGACCTCCCTCATCGATTTTGGGGGATCCGAGGCGGTTCCCCTCGGCATGATCCAGTTCCCCACTTCATTGGGGGAAGCTTCGAGACGGAAAACTTTGATGATCCCATACCTGATCGTGGATGCCCCATTCGCCAATAACATCATTCTAGGGCGACTCGCCCTAAACGTGTTTCTAGCAGTGGTATCCACGTACCACTGAAAATGAAGTTTCCGACCCTTGCTGGGGTGGGACAGGTCACCTGGCGAATTTTGAATGCTTGGAAGTGTTACTCGGTCTCCGTTGAGAGAAAAAGGACACCGCCACCCCAACCAATGGATGCCAACGCTTCGCACATCGATATCCCTAAGTCCTCCGAGCTTGACCCGGCAAAGAGGAGAAAACTCGAGGAAGGAAAAATCACCCCAGCGGAGGACTTCACAACCATCCAGCTCATCAAGGGAGATCCGACGAAGACCACCAGGATCGGAACAAACCTTGAACCGCACAGTGAAGTTATGCTGGTCGAGTTTCTCCGATCCAACACTAATATTTTCGCTTGGAAAGCCTCAAATTTTCGGGAATTGATCCTGAAGTTATTATTCACTGCCTCAACGTAGATACTTCGGCGACCCACCCTGAACGCGTTTCTAGCAGTGGTATCCATGTACCATCTGAAAATAAAGTTTCCGACCCCTGCTGGGGTGGGACAGGTCACTTGGCGAATTTTCGATGCTTGGAAGTGCTACTCGGTCTCCATTGGGGGGAAGAGGACACCGCCACCCCGACCAGTGGACGCCAACGCTCCGCACGTCGATATCCCTAAGTCCTCCGAGCTTGACCAGGTGAAGAAGAGAAAACTCGAGGAAGGAAAAATCGCCCCAGCGGAGGACTTCACAACCATCCAGCTCATCGAGGGAGATCCGACAAAGACCACCAGGATCGGAACAAGCCTTGAACCGCACAGTGAAGTTATGCTGGTCGAGTTTCTCCAATCAAACGCTAATATTTTCGCTTGGAAAGCCTCGGATTTTTGGGAATTGATCCTGAAGTTATTATTCACTGCCTCAACATAGATACTTTGGTTAAGCACGTGAGGCAAAAGAAGAGAATATTTTGTGAAGAGCGAAAGTGAATCATTGAGGAGGAGGTTAACAAGTTGCTCGACGCAGGGTATATCGTCGAGATCCAGTTCACGGAATGACTATGCAACGAGGTCATCGTAGCAAAGGGTGATGGCCGATGCGAATGTGCAATGACTTCACCGACCTCAACAAGGCCTGCCCGAAGGATCACTATCCCCTTTCCCAGATTGATCAACTTGTTGACTCGATGGCGGGATGCGAGTTGATGAACATGATGGACGCCTTCCAAGGCTACTATCAAATTTACATGGCCGAGAAGGACAGAGGAAAGACGTCATTTGTTGTCGCAATGGGGACATACTGCTTCCTCGTGATGCCCTTCGGGCTAAAAAACGCTAGCGCTACGTATCAGAAGCTAGTTAACCTTATGTTCAAGGAAGAGATCGGCAAGACCATCGAGGTATACGTCGGCGATATGATAGTCCGAAGCGAGCGAGAGTCCGATCATCTGGGACACCTTGCTTAAACTTTCGAAATCCTAAGGAAGTACGGTCTGAAGCTAAACCCCAACAAATGCACGTTCAGGGTCCGTGGAGGTAAATTTCTCGGAGACATAGTCAGCCACAGAGGGATCGAGGTCAACCCTGCAAAAATTCGTGTCATACTCGACCTTGAGCCCCTAGCTCAGTAAAGGAGGTCCAGAGGCTGGTAGGAAGAATAATCATGCTTAATAGATTTATATCTCGCTCAGCGGATCGAAACCTCCCATTTTTCAAAGCTCTAAGGGTGGTGCCTGATCGGAAGTGGCCGAGGAATGCCAGCGCGCCGCCCTTACCGAATTGAAGCATTACCTGATCGAACCCCCTCTATTGTCAAAGCTCGTTTCAGGAAAACCCCTCTACGCCTACCTAGTCGTTTCCTCAAACGCTATCAGTTCGGTTTTGGTTCACGTAGACGGCAGGGTCCACTGCCCTGTCTATTACTTGAGCAAGCTCCTCTAGGGCCCTGAACGGAATTATATGAAAATCGAGAAGTTAGTCCTCACCTTGGTCCACTCCGCTCGAAAGCTGAAGCAGTATTTCCAAGCCCGCACCATCATGGTTCTAACAAATGAACCGCTGAGACAAGTGTTGACAATGCCCTACGTGTCTGGTCGGCTGGTGAAGTAGGCTGTGGAACTCAGGGAATTCGACATACTATTCTAGGCTCGAACGGCCATTCACGCCCAGGTGTTGGCGGATTCATCGTGGAGATGGCCCCGATGACGAAGGACCCAAAGACGCCTTGGACCCTCATGGTCGATGGATCATCCACGAATTATGGACGGGGAGCCGGAATTTATTTGCGGGACGAGCTAGGCAACAAACTCGAGTTTGCCATCCATCTCGAATTCCCGATTTCTAAAAATGAGACGGAATACGAAGCCCTAGCTGCCGGGATAAGATAGCTCTAGATAAAGGAGTGGACGAATTGGTGGCCCTGATCGACTCGCAATTGGTCGCCGAGCAGGTCAATGGGAACTACGACGCTAAGGAGGCGTCGATGAAAAAGTACCTCGAGGAGGTCAACAAATTGAAAGGAATGTTCACCAGTGCGCCTCGGCATCCAATCCGTGTTAGGAGCCCTCCTCGAATACATCAGTGTCTCCTCGATACGAGGGTCTCCACGAAAACGACTGTCTTCTCGGTGACTGTCTCACCTTCCTTGGGTGGTCCCGCACCATCCCCAAGGTAGGCTCAAAAATAACCGTCTCTCGTAATGGATGTACTCAGCGCATCCACAGCACGTGTCGAGGAATATCCCCTGTACGAATAGTAGGGCTGGGCCGGTCTAACTCTAGTCCGGCCTACTCGTCTCCAATTTCTATAAATAGCATAACGTTACTGTTCACAAGGGGTAAGCTTTCCAAATTCGCTTTACGCACATTATTGCCTTCCAATTACCTACTCGAATTCTGACTTGAGCGTCGGAGGTCTTCGTCGAAGACACTTCCGGCTAGGCTCACGTGTGTTCCATCCTTGAAGAATAGAACCCAACCAGCACACTCATACTCCTTACTCGGACTTTGGATGGACATTGGACCATTTTAGTCGAACTTCACCTTTGCTCGGAGTGACGTGTACCCCGTACGAAATCCAACCACATTATATATATATGCATACACACACACACACACACACACATATATATATATATATATACACATAAATCCCCCGAGATTTGTCTTAATTACATTACAAAAAAACTCATCATTTGGCAAATACAATTAGCACCCTGAAGGTTTGTTTCTATCTTTCAAATAGAGCCAGCTGAGGGGGGGTGATCGTTGTAATTTCAATAGATAAAGGGGTCATTGTGTTATATTTGTGACTTTTGCAGGGCTCTGCAAGCCTGAGAACAGGATGTTGGAACTTCATGAGAGAGAGATTTGTTCCAAAAGCCCTACTCTTCCATCCGATGATGAAGACGTTTGACGAACAATATAACAGGTCTCTGTTTCTTTGTACCTTATATTCACAAGAAACTTTCTCGTCATTGATTTTTTTTTTTTTTTTTTTTTACTCATTAGAAAGGAAAATTTTGACAAATATGTCATAGTTTTTTTCTGCATACTTGTAACAAAAATAACTTCTTTATACAACATATTGCAGCATATGGCAAAAATACAGGGGAAAAATGCCAAGTTTGTGTTTGTCCCATAAAACAGTGTTTTTTTTTGGATTTGTCCCATCAATTACGAATTTCGTATATTATGTCCCATAAATTGCTAACTTTCTCAATTTATGTCCTTTCTATTAAATTGTTAACAACAAAGTCACGTGAGTTGTGTGTGGCCGTTAAGGTGGGGGAAAATTCAAGACTTAATTGCATTTTAATCCCTTGTTATTTGAAATCTTCAACAAAAAAAAAAAACCCCCACACAAATGAAATAAGTGCAGAAACACCCTCTCCCCCACAATGACTCTCCCTACCATTTCTCTCCTCCACCACGCCCCGCCACAATTTTCAGCTAGAACCGTAGCCAACACCTCCCCATTCCCCCTTTCCCCCTCTCCAACACAAACTCTAATTTCAAGCATGTGTATATGTATATGTATAAAACTCTAATATCATAAAAATTAAAAGCCCAATTTCATATGTGTGTGTGTGTAAAATTCCAATTTCATAAAATTTAAAACCCTAATTTTATGTATATACACACATATCAAACCCCAATTTCATAATTAAAAAAAATACGATGACTTTGTTGGGCAGAGGGGCATGTCTGGTTACAAGAAGAGGGGGGAAGGCGTTGGGGGCAGTAACCATGGTGAGTGGAAGAAGGGGTTGACAAATATATCATAGTTTTTAATCATTCTTGTAACAAAAATGACTTCTTTATATGACATATTGCAGCATATGGCAAGAATACAGGGGAAAATTGCTAAGTTTGTCCCATAAAGCAGTTTGTTTTTGGATTTTGTCCCATCAATTACCAATTTTTTAATATTATGTCCCATAAATTGTTAATTGTCTCAATTTATGTCCTTTTCGTTAAATCATTAACGGCAAAATCACGTGAGTTGCGCATGGCCATTAAGGTGGGGAGAAAATTTAAGGCTTAATTGCATTTTATCCCCTATTACTTGAAATCTTAAAAAAAAAAAGAAAAAAAATACCCCACACAAATGAAATAACGGCATAAACACCCTCTTCCCCACCACTTCTCTTACCCACTCTCCCTACCATTTCTCTCCTCCACTGCTTCCCAACACAATTTTCAACTAGAGCTGCAGCCAAAGCCCGCCCCCTTTCCTCCTCTCTAACACACTCTAATTTCAAGCATAAGCATGTGCATATATGTATAAAACTCCAATTTCATAAAAATTAAAACCCTAATTTCATGTGTATGTGGGTGGATGTGTGTGTGTATAAAATCCCAATTTTATAAAACTTAAAACCCTAATTTTATGTATATACACACATATCAAACCCCAATTTCACACACACACGATGACTTTGTAGGGGGGAGGGGCATGGCTGGTTAGAAGAAAAGGGGCAAAGGGGTTGGGGGCAGTAAGCATGGTGGGTGAGAGGAAGAGGTTGTTGGGTGGTGGAGAGGGTGTTTTTTCTTTTTCTTTTTTTTTTTTGTTTCGTGTTAGGTGTTTTTTTAAAAAAAAAATCAAGTGATATGGGGTTCAAATGCAATTAATCCATAAATTTCGTTCCTACTTTAACGGCCACCGTTAACAATTTGACGAAAAGAGCATAAACTGAGAAAATTAAAAAATTTTGGGGCATAATGTGAGAAATTCATAAAAATACAAGATGAATTGGTGAGAAAAAAAAAAAAGAAAAATTAAGGCACGTAGGGAGGGGGGTTGCAAGTTTTGAAAAAAATTGATTTTGCCTCTTCTACTGGGGAAAAACAAAAAAAGAAAGCAATAATACAATATTTTGACTCTTCTACAAGCCGCATAACAATACGAGAATCTCTTTTGGAAAATTAATCAATTCTTTGTAGGTGTATACGGTGTTTTGATTTGCAACGCTCATATCCAAACGAAGGTATAATGTGCCAGACTCGAACAGAGACATAGACACGAAGTGAAAAGGTAAGAATTATAATATTCACGCACAGAGGTTTAGGGTGCGTACTTAGACAATCCTTAATAAGATATCATATAGATTTACATCTCATATTAGAGTTAGTACCTTTAAAATATTGCCCTGATATATCAAAACCAACCATAACAGCTAGAAGCGTTCCAGCAGTTTTTGTAACTTTAATACCAATTATACCTAAAATAGTTGGTAATTTCTAGCAACAGTTAGTAATGTTCCAGATAACAACAAAAGATGTACCAATCAAATATAGTTATTTCTGATGATTAATACCAGCAGTAAACAACATATAAATGTCTTGTAATAACTCATTTAAGTTTGAATTTGAATTCAAACTTAGTTCTACAGCAAGTATCAAGCGAAGTTCCAACAAAAAATTAAGATGAGACCAAAATAATTTTCCCTAACGGCCCACAACCCGTGACCGAGTGAGTGGCAGTGCATGCGTGTGGTACTTAGTTGATACTTTGACGATTAACCATAAAAAAATAAATAAATAAAAAGTTGACACTTTGACAAGTAATCAACACATAATACATAAATATATGAATTGTCTTGATTAAGTGTTTAATGTGGGATTAAACACTTTATGCCTTAATTCATCACATAATGCATATGGACTTTATTCTGTTAATTTCAACCATGAATTCTATCCAACCATGAATAAAACACCCATTTATATGTAAACGTTGAGACGTATCATTTCCTACATATAAGTAATATGTATTTAAGGAATAATTTTATACATATAAAGTATATTTGTATAATATTATAAATACAAATTAGAATATAAATAGAAAATGCAATAATAAACGAGACTCATTTATTTTTTGATCTCACAAAGCCCATTTTGATAGTGGCCCTTTTCACTAATTGACCCAACACTTGAACTTAAGTTGATTGGATTGCTCTCCTCTGCAGGCCCACAACAATTGTGTCCTTCTCAAATGGAGAGATTGGCTTTCATATTGTTTATACATCCCACAATTTTGGTTATAGGCACGCTCAATGTTCAATAGATATAAGCTTAGGCCTGGTTGAATAGGTCCAAAAACAAAAGTGATAGTCAGGCCCTACTTTTTATGTTACAATTTTTTCTTATTTTTTCTTGAAGTACTTAAACAAAACGCAAAAGTACTTAAAAATATGTCTTTTCATAAGTTATTATGGATAGCTTCGGGAAAATGAAAAAAAAAAAAAAAAAAAAAACCCCTTTGAACTATGTCTCCAACTTCTACTTTTTTAAAGAGCTCAATTAAGTGTTTATAAAAAAATAAAAATAAATGCTTTACTTTTTAAAAGAAAAGTCTATCCAAGTCAGGCTTTTGGACATTTTTGTATGTATTTATATATCTTGTTATGAGGTATCACATATCTAAATCTTCTTAATATTGTATATTATATTCAACAATACACATAACATGTATTAGTAGACGATTGAAATAAATAAAGAGAAAAGTTACAATGTAACAAAAAAATTATAAAAATTCCCTTTAACTTTTTTTTATATCAATCATCCATCAATAAACATTTCATGTATCAGTAAGCGTAATAAACGAAGTTACACGATCATATAACAAAAGATTCAAGCCGATCATGTGTGTGTGTGTGTGTGTGTGTGTGTGTGAGAGAGAGAGAGAGAGAGAGAAAGAGAGAGAGAGAGTATGAATTTGGCATGAAGCAAGACCATGTTAGTGAAATTTTGGAAGCAAGCATGTTAGGAAAGGATGGGGTAAGATTCATGAATAGAACTACATATCAAACTATGTATGAGTACGACTACAACCATTTGATGCATAACCATGTGATTGCGCGGTTTTTGCTGCACATTTTACAAATTTCTTTATCCTCTCCGTGCTATTTCTTTGTTTGTATATATCTAAATAGATTGTGAATCATCCAAATATATAAACGCATAAAGTGAAATTTCGATACGAGACAAGAACTTATGTTAAGGCCGGCTAAACCATAAAACTAGGACTGTCAATGGAGCGGCTTTGTTTTAATTCGAGTCCGACTAGAATTTTAGCATATTCGATTAATGAAAATATCCGATGAATCAGATTCGATTGTAAATATTCATAATTTAAAATAAATAGATAGGATATAAAATCGAATAGTTCGATTTGTTAAGTATTCGAATCTGAACTTTAATAATAGTACTTTTTATTAAATTAATAACCTTTTATATATATAATGTTATTAAAGAAATTTAAATAAAATGCAATATATAAACCATAATAATTAATAGTACACTAATTTTTTTTTCCAAAGTAATTTTTTAACAAAATAATGCATAGTTTTATACATATTCTAAAATAATTTTCTACTTAATTTTATTTTTTACATAAGAAATCATTTTTTTTATTTATTACTTGATTTTCAATTATTTTAACTATTAATCGGATCCAATTTTCCTATCGAATTTCAGATTTTTTATCGAATTCAAACTTAATCGTATTTAATGTAAATTTTATAGGATACGCATATTACAAAAACATATCAGATTTGGATTTGAATTTTTCAAATCCACTCCAAATCTAACCCATTGACAACCTTACATAAAACAAGTGAAGCAAGGGCATTAGGAATCTAAATTTTGGGGGCTCATCATTTTTTTTTTTAAGCAAGGGCATTAGAAATCTAAATTTTGGGGGCTCGTCATTTTATTTTTTTTGGTTAGTTAAAAAAAATGTGATTGAGTGATTCCATTAAAACCTACTGTTTAATGTTTCATGATCTTGGCTCCGATTTTTTTTTTTTTTTTTTGACTTTTTAATGGTTTATGAGCGACTTTAGTATTAAGTGATTTAATGATTTATGACCGAATCGGTAACATTAAAATTTTAATGTTCCTACATTTAGACAATTCAAAATATTGTTTAATGTAGGTTTTTTTTTAAGGTTTCTCTTAAATTAATGCTCCATCTTCTACCATATTTTAGTAATTCACTCGTTTCACTTTTATATTTTTACTGTATATTCTAAGTCTCTATAAGTCTTGCTTTTCATTCTCTTCACTTTTTTGTATAGATAATCATTATATACCCACTTATTTATGCTACTAAAAAAAAGTCATATTTGTGTCTAAAATAATAGTTTTTTGTACAAGTTTATAAAAGTTGCCCTTCAACTCTAAGTGAAATAAATAGAATTATATTAAATTGTGGCTAATATTGAAAATTCCTATAAAATCAATTTAATTCGGATATCAAAATTTGATGTGCCAATTTTACCCTTTAAATTAGTAAACACATGCAACAAAAAAATAAATAGAGAGGACAATATTATAAAATCACAATCCAATTTGAAAACCCATATTCTCAACCCATTAACCACTTTCTCTAATTACAATTACTTGATTTTTTTTCTTTTTGTGTCTATTCTTTATCATGTAATTTTATTTCATATAATTATTTTATTTTTAAATTATTATAATTTCATAAATTATTTCAAATAATTCTTAAAAAAGTATTCTTATAAAAGAAATTTAATAATATATTTATATTTTCATGCTAAAAAAATTAAGTACTAAATTGAAATATATATTTTTTATATTTTGCACACACGTAGAGTGTACTGTGTTGCTAGTAACATATAGCGTATTTTATGAATCTCTATGTTCTATTGTATATAGTATCTGTATATTGAAAGTATATTGACTATCTATTGATCCAAACAATATAAATTGGGCAAAAAAAAAGAAATAATAATAATAATTTTTTGAAAGGATTCTAATATTTATAGTGACTATGTAAGTGAATTATTTTCAATTTAATTACATATTGTGTGTGTATGCACATTGTGTGGGTGCCTTGTTCTCTCCGTTAATTCACAAAAATAACGAAGACCAAAATAACGTGTCAAATTTATTGTGGAAGGAAAAAAATTCCTATATGCACTCAGTTTGAATTCACATAAGCATTGAACGATATAAATTTTGCCACATTTTTTAATTCATCTGAAAAAATATAATATATAAAAATATAACACAATTTCGATATAAAATCGAATACTAGACTCATATAAGAATTTTTGTGTGGAAGGACCTATTAAGTGTACGTTTTTGGTTAAACTGCACCTGCAATTGAAACTCTAAAGTGCTTGCTCGTATTGATTTATTTTGTAAAGACAGCTTTTAATTGGTACCCTGCCCGTTTTGGAAAAATTTTAATCCGAACTGGCTAAATCACAAGGCAAATATAATTGTACTGTTTATTTAATTGGTCACTTATCATTAAATATAAAATAATCATATGGCAAGTGAAACACACTCGCTCTTATAATTTGTTCCTATGTGATCGAATGATGCGAACTACTCTACACGAGATTTTTTATTTCAAATCATATTTCATCTTTTATTCCATACACAATGTATGGATATACGCCAATGTTGCGTTTGGTAGGGATATATGTGTGGGATTATGTATGTATCCCAACTATAATTATATTTGTTAGATTTTTTTTGGCCCTTAATAAAGCATATGTCCGGTTTCTTATCCATCAATTAATGGGATAGTCCATCTCACCATGGGGGTGGGATATGTAATCCACTTGATTTGAATTGAGTTGATAAGAACTGTAGTTTATTATATTACCCTTAAATATATATGATGGGGTTTAAATTAAAAGGTTTTTCTTAATTTACTTCAAATCCATATGAAAAAAGAATATTATCAAATATAGTTTGAATGATATCTCGGAAAATAATACTGGCTACCAAATATATGAATGCAATGGATTGATAACAAATTTATAGCATATCTGTCCAATGGTTTCATTATCACACACAATCTTATACTGCTACTAAACGCAACCTAAGTGTATAATGAAAGAAGACATTTGTGTATAGAGATTTTAGCCAAACTTGTCCCAAAAATACAAAAATGTTTGCCAATTTAGTCCCAATTGTTTGAAATTGACTAAAGTAGTCTCATTGGATAACATTCTTTTTACAAAATGGTCCCTCCATTAAAAACCTATTGGAAAATGTTAGAATTTTATTCTAATTTGGACTTCTATTAATTGAACATTATATTTTTAATCAAATAAAAACGGGCTAAATAAATACGGTTAATAGGACTTGATTTATAAAGCTTTATTTACCCACTATTGTTTAGGCTTTTAATTAGCAGATATGGTTGACAACTGGTGTAGGCCCATTCTAAGTAGTCTGTAATGGGAGGGTTTTCTAGGGTTCTATTTATATACGGTTAGGTCCCCTTTTTCGCTATACGTCTCAATAATTGTTTTTCCCATTAAAGGTTGTCAAATTGGTTGTAGATAAGGAGAGGAAGATCTAGCCGAACAATATTTTATACGACTCAATGACCGAATCAAGTATGATAAATTATATGCGAATATAAATGTTTATGGTGTTCTAAAATCCATAGTACATCGATTCTGCAATTAAAATTATTCTTACAGAAAACGCATGTGCCAGTCACTATGTCATTAATCTTTTACTTAGGGGTTTTGGGGGGAATTAAATCGCATTTTTGGTGAAAACCACATTTTTATCTCCCTATATAGGGTTTGTATTGTTGAGTATTCTTATTTTCCAAATTTTTCTACTTCTCGATATTAATTTGAAGAAGCTTGTTTTAAAAAATAAAATAAAATTCAAATTCAAATTCAACACATCAAACAAATTTGTACAGCAAAATCCCTAGGGAAATTATCTGTTGACACATAATTCCCACCCCCGACTCTTTTATTCTCTCTCCAAATATTGAAGTAAAATCCGCACTCTTACACCCTCTGATGGTCCGAATTCCAAGACATTCTGAGTTCTCTTGTTGTATTGCCATTTCAATTCTTTGGACCTACTCTTATATTATCACAATTTAATTTTATTCCACATATGATTTAAATGAATTTAATTAATTAAAGCAGCAGTACCGCTCCACGCTTTTTAAAATATTATATTTCATCTACATAACATTAGTAATTGACATTTGGAAAAGTTAATACAAGTCCTCTTTGCTATTGACCAACTTACATGATTTAAAACCACTTTGAATTCGAGTTTTTTTTATAGGAAAGGCACTTAAAAAGCATTTGAGTAAAATAAAATTTTGTTTGGTTAGACTTTTCTCAAAATGCAAAAATGAAAAAAAGTCTTAAAAGTGGTTTTTTTTTTGACACTCGAGATCATTTATTGTAAATCGTATTTCATTTTCTATTTTAATTTATAGATGTACGTCAAATATAAAGATCTCAAATCAAATGTATAATTAAGGGGAAAAAATTATATGCACAACATAAATGTGTACTCTGAAATAATAGATGAAACATCAATTTGTAATTGAAGATCCTATCCATTTATCTTGAAGCTATCCAAGGTAGCTTCCAAAAAAAAGTACTTTTGAATCACTACATTCAAACACAAAGCTATTAGTTTTTTGTTTTTTTTAAAAAAAACTTATAAAAAGCATGGTCCAACAAGTAATTTTTTAAGCTTATTGAAAAGGGTCTCTTAATTTGGCAAGTGCAAAACTAATCACATGGTGAATGTTTTATACTAGTTATGTAATTAGTGTATAATTTAGAGAGAGTGACGAATTACATGGCATGTGTATGAACATTTACTGCGTAATCGATTGGGTACGATCAAATCAAGTTTGGACAATAATTTTCCCCAAAGGGGACTCTTAATATGTGTGGGAATAACCACCTCACTTATTTTGTATTCTTTTATGGCGGAACAATATCAGTATCTCATATTAAAACAAATTATAAAGAATTACAATTCAAAGTCTATGTAATTTCAATTTCGAAAAAAAAAACTCTATGCAATTTCTTATCAAGTGTAAGAATAAATAAAATACTTACATTTGTGAAACTCAAGCCCTTAAATAAAGGCAATATCTCTATTTGATTTTGTATTTAATACAAACAATTTTTGTGCTCATTTAGAGATTCAAACAAATCGAGTTAACCTGCGAGCTTAATGGACTAGCTCAACTGTTAGAATTCGGGTCAAAGATAGAATTTATGATACAGGTAATTTATGTTCTTAATACTTTTATTATTCCTACCACGAATGATTTACTAAGGGTTACAGACAAGACACATCCAAAATATATGTCAAGTCTCTAATAAAAATAATAGTTTAAGCAACAAGAATTTATTGAAAACTAAAGTGACTGTTTCTGTGTGAAAGAAGGTTTGACAGAATAAGAATATAGGATATATTTATACTAATAAGGTATTTAAGGTTGATTTTATTGTTTTGTAATTTTCAACTATTTCAGGTTAGTGGTCTGAGCTTTTATACCCAACAAATACAAAACGTGTGTAACTCCAATAGTTTCAAAAACAACTTTTCAATTCTTGAAATTGCACACTATCAGCTAAAAAACTTATTCAAATTCAAGTATTGAACTATTAGTATTCAAATTATTTACAATTGACTTGATTTTGGTCGAACCTCAAGCAAAAGACAGCCTCTTGGCTCGGGTGAGGCTACTGACGAGGATGCACACATGCAAAGTGCGCCTGAAGTGCCAATGCGACACAAACGCGAAAGTGGCCTTGGCTCAGGCATGGACGGTGCAGTGCATCACACCACATGTAATCTCCTAGGTCATCTCTCAAGCTCCACAATTACTACTGATAATAACATTTATGCTTATAATTCAATAAATATAACTCAATAAACTCAATATGGAATAAAAGACTTTAAATTTTACAAATAACCTATACGGCTATACACATTTTCATATTACCTTTTATATCATAAGGTGTATATCAACATCAACAAAGTTTGAGTTTCAAGATTTCGAGGGCAACTCTAATTAAAATCAAGTGGAACTTGTTTAGATTTTGGGATGATCTCATTCTCAAGTTAGTAATTATTTTGTAATTCATTCTTATTTTTATGGTAACTTGGTAAATATAGATAAAACCAAACAAGAATAATCAGCAGTCACGAAGTCAGCAGGGCTAGTGGTAGTAGCTGCCCCCTCCTCAATTTTTTAAAAATGCATTTTTTTAGTATATATATTTATTAGAATTTTAAAATTCCCTCCCCCCACCCAAAATAAATGAATAAAAATTTGACTTTTATAGAAGTTATATAATAAAAATTTTAACTGTCTCTACTCTATTTTATTTTTGATGATTTATTTTTACACAATCTCATTTACCATAATTAATTAATTCCCTCGTCTCTTCAAATTAAAATATTAAAAATTCTATAAGATTTCACTTTTCTCTTCTATTCAAATTAAAATACCAAAAATTCTATTAGAAATTTTCTTATCTCACAAACCCTACAATATTCAAATTTTTTTCAAAAGCAATCATACAATAAGGTATTGTGTACTAATTTTAAAATTTATACATTTATTTATTTCTTTTCTTTTTGTAATTGATTTTCATGTAGAGATTTGAATCTTATGATTGTTGGTATGAATCTTGATAGTTGTTTAATTTTAAACTTGAGGAATCTTGAAGCTTATTTGTTGGGTTGTTGAACTTGGATGAATCTTATTAATTTGAGAATTGATATTTAATTGGGGGTGATTTGGAGAATATGATGGTGAAGAAAAAAGAAAAGACATTTTATGAGCTTTGAATATACTTTTTTAATTGTGAGAACAAAGGGAGAGAATATATATATATATATATATATATATTAATACTTTTTGAATTTTGATTATATGTCATTAATATGACTTTATGTCAATTTTGTTAAGTATTTTTAAGAAATTATTTGTTAAGTATTTTTTTAAAATAATTCATTATCCACTATGTTTGTTTCTTTTGAAACAAATAATAACTTGTTATTCTTTTCAACATCATTTTTTATATTTTGTTTTAATTGAAGCACTTATATAAATATATATATATATATATTGTAGCACTTCTAATTGGTTGTATACTCATAAATATAATAACTTTTATTATTTTATATATCAATATTTTATATAACTCTTATATTTATACATTTTAAATAACTAATGATCTCGAAAAATTTCGCCATCTAATCAAATTCCTGACTTCGTCTCTGTTAATCAGTGATGTTAAGCACATGCCCAATCTTTTTGTTCTATAAAATAATGGCGCATAAAATTCTCTTTTCTCTGCTTTTTGTCTTCATTTTCTTTTTTGGTAGGTTTTTTTTCTCTCTGTGTGTGTGTGTGTTGGGGGGGGGGAGATAATCATTGATGTGATATTATTTAACGGGGAATTTAGAGCCACGCATTGCTCTAATATTTTGCAACCTTCATCAAATACAAACAATTACATGGTTTACATTAAAAATATAAAATATAATTAAAACCAAATACTAAATATTTTTATTAGTAAAGCTAAAAAAAATCATAATTTTTTGATCATAAGATTTCCATCTTACATTTAAGGCTAAAATTTATAACAATTTTTTTATGATTAATTGAATGACAGGATTACATTAATGATACCTTGCTTTGTTGACAAAGTGAAGGTTTTGTGGGTTTAAATTTTTGTGAATGCTAATATTATTCTAATTGTATATTAATTTATTTTTATATTCAATTGATTGTAACACACTGCTTTCGTTAAAAAAAAAATGAATGATAGGACCATTTGAACAACCAACACTAGCACTAGTTTCATTAAAGTAATATGAAAAAATTCAAATACGATCCATAATTGTTAGTATAGTAAAGAATTTAACATTGGGTGTGATCTTTTGGACTTTGGACCTTGTTTCCGTTTTTTATTTTCCATGAGAAAAAAGGTGAAAAAAAATTAAGCGAAAATGAGACATAATTTTTAGACGTGTTTGGATTCCTTTCTTTGAGCAAAAAAATTAATAATTACCTATGACATAATATATATATATATATATATATATGTATTTCAAAGAGTTCGGTTTCATAGTATTGTCTCTATAGAGTGAAGGGAATTTTTTTTTTATGCGCCTAATTCAAATTCCATAGACACCAAACTACTTAAATTGCGCCATATCACTAGTTCATTATATATCCGCATAAAGAACGGGAGAAATGCACACGACACCCCCACTATTATGCCTAATAACCAAAAAACCCTTAGAAAAAAAATTAAATTAAAAAATCTCGTATCTTTCAAAATTTGATCACTGTCCCTCAGGGTTGATTTTTAGTCAAATAAATGTGAAAAAGACTATTTTGCCCTCCTGATATATATTAAAAAAAATCAACATCAACCACCAAATAAACAGTCACTAGCCACACCAACTATCGTTACTAGTCGCCACTTATTACCGCTGGTTGGTGTTGGCATTCACTATATTCACATCATTTCACTTCTCTCGATATCCTAAGCAAAACCCTTAACTTAATTTAATCAACTGACCACCTTTTCCTATTCAATTTTGCCCCAAACTTACCAAAATTTCACCATGAGAAGAATACCACCATCACCAAATCTGGTGGCGCAAGAGGAAAGGAGGAAAGAAAATCTATAACTCATTGGATTCCCCTCTATTACCCTAACCCTACCTGTAAATTTCGTCGTGAAGCCCGAAGAAGGGGAAATCGAGGGTGGTGGCGGCGACATGAAGAAGAAGAATGATGGCGGCGACATGGTGGGGCTTTGGTAGTGGCGGTGGCGGCATGAAGAAGTGGAAGAATGAGGAGTCACTGATGGTAGCATGAGGGGAAGAAGAGGAGGGGATGGCGGCGGCGTGGTCGGACTTTGGTGGTAGTGGTGGTCACTGGTGGTGACATGAAAGGGAGAGGGGCGAATGGCGGCGGTGTGCTGGGTCTGTGGCTGCAACGGCATGAAGAAAAAGAAGAACAAGGGGGATGGCGGTGGTGTGGTGGCTATTGGTAGTGGTGTGAGGGGGGCGGGGGCCGGATATGACTATTATGGTGGCTCATTTTGGGTGCTGGGATTGGGGTGGGGTAGGGTAGGATTTTTAGGGTTTAGGTTTTTCTTTGTTGTTTATTAAGAAAACAGAAAAAAAAAATGAAATATGAATACAATTAAATGTAAGGATAAAATAGTAATTTCAGGGGTTAATATACATGAATTTTTGCAGTCAATGTGCGTGTCACATACGAGGATATTTTATGCAAGTTTTGAAAAACATAAGGTTCTTTAACATATTTTTTTTATGGGGTTTTTTTATTCTTTTTAGATAACACAGGGTAGTAAAACGCTATTAACTCTATAAAGAATATGGAATAATTTAAATCATTTAATCTACATACAGAGCCCAAATATCGGGTTGATATAAGAATATTCTGGAGTGAAGTATTATTCTATAGTTATATTTTTCATTTTTTAACTATTATTGTTATGCAATCATCACTTTATGCGTCTAGGAGTTGTGTGCATATATACTTTAGAAGTGTATTTGGTAGGAAAATGGAATTATACATGATTGTTATGTCTAGGGATTTATGGGTGAGATTATATGTATATCTTACGTACTTATAATTCTGTTTGGTATATCTTTTTTTGACCCTTTATAAGCGATAGGTTCGATTTCTTATCTATCAATTTATGGGATAGCACATCCCACAATGAGGGTGGGATATGTAATCCATTGGATAAAAGTTATTTTGATCCCTGAAGTTTGATTTCAATATCAAAACATTATGTATATTTTTGATTAACTTCAATGTTGTCCTTCCATTCATCATCCGACAAATGCTTAGGGTAATAAAATATAAATTGACCAAGACAACCTTAAACCTACACATTCACACAAAACAAAGATCAAATTCATCCATAATGTTTCAAAATAAAAGCAAAATAATGGCTCAAATTTGATAAGAAATATTTTAATGCTAACAATATTATTGAACACTTCAGTGGCTCAAAATGCTATTGGACCAAAATTATACAGCCTTATTACGTTAAGGACATTATCTAACGTCTATTTAATCACATCATGTAGTAATCTCATTAGTTTAGTATTTTGCAATCAAAATATTATTTAATAATACCCTAAGATTACACAATATTATTAAGTGGGTTTTAATAATCATTAATAAATATATAATTATCAATTGAACATCCAAAAATAAGTCTACAAAAATAAACACTATTTTGCATTTGCACATTAAATTCAATGACAACTCTAGTTTTATCAATAACATAATATCACAAAAACTACCTTTTGTCTTCCATCCTTTTTTGCCAACCCCCCCCCCCCCCCCTCACAATCTATGCTTCTATAAACTAAACCAAGTTGCACTAACACCTTGACTTCCACAATTATTTTTGAGTTTTATTAGAAAAAAAAGAAGGTGAGAAAAAACATGCCTTTCAGATGAGACTCCATAAGATAAATTAAGTTTTTCTCTGCACATTGGAATTTCTTATCTCTCTAACATTCAAAATACTATGTTGCTTTTGTGTTTTGTTTGAGGTTCAGGAAAAAAAAATGTTGGAAAAGGGTTTTGAAAGCCAACTCTATTGTGGAATAACATGTACATTCTTTTCTATGTCAACATCTTCTTATAAGTGGACATAATTAAGATTTCTTAAAGACATAGACTATTAAGATCTCCTAATAATTTTATTTAATTATTATGAGGTATCAAATTGCTAAAAGACATTATAATTTGGAGGGAAAAACCATCTGATGATAAATGGAATGATGAGATTAAAGTCAATTTAAAATACAAGGACTATTTTGAGATTAAAATTAAACTTCGGGGATCAAAATAGATTTTACCCATAATTCACTTGATTTGAATTTAGTTGATAAGAGTTGTAGTTTACTGTATTACTCTTAAATATATATGATGGGGTTTAAATTAAATGACCTTTCATAATTTACTTCAAATGTATATAGAAAAAAAAAAGAATACTACCAAACAATACTTGATACCAAAAAGATTAATGCAATGAGTTGATAACAAATTTATAGTATATCTATTCAACGATTTTACTATCACATATAATCATATACTACTACCAAGCGTAACCAATATGTATTCAATGAGAGACATTTTCCAATAGAACACATATACTTAGAATGTCTTGACAAACTGTTTGGTCCGACTGAGGAATATTTATTAAAACCACCATTATTTCTCTCCCTCCTACATCTTAGATATTAATTGAAGGGTATAAACGCAATAATCCCTTTTAACACATCCGTCTATCTATCTTATGATCAGGATCTCATCCCCTAGTCGGATATACGTCCTAAGAATATTGTCGTTCTTGGTATAATGAGCCGAGCGTGAATGTTGGGCCTTTGATATTTCTATCGAAATAAGTTAACACGTAAAACACCCATTATATCAAATGCAATGACCCTTATCAAATCTAACCCAAATGTATAGGATATGTGTAACTATACACGAAGCACAAATAAATGTAATTATTCCTACAAAAATGCACTTCATTGAGTAACGAATTAATACACTATAAATTTAATTTTTATAATAAATTATATTTATAATAATTTTGTTAGCAAATGACTTGTCACTGATTGTTAGTCTAATTCTATTTAAATTAAAAATTATTACTAATTAATCACAAATACTTTCAATTTGTGATAAAAATATCTTAATTATGATTTTTTTGTTAGTAAATGGAATATTTTTTTATTGTATATACATGTAAATAAATAAGATTAAACATGTAAGTATCTAATATATACACACATCAATATATCATTATATTAATTTTATTTTTCTTATGTTAATAGTCTCTTTTTCATCACGTTCCCCCAACACCTCGTCGCAGGCGATGACAATCTGGAGGGCAGTAATTGCTGCTGACCTGGCGGCGACGGGGCGATGATGAAGATGATGGCTACGTCTCTGCTGTCACCGTCTAGGCGGTTCCCGTTACGGTTGACGGCATCTCCCACCACACTGACGGAATATTACCTGAATCCGTCAGCCTTTCTTAGCTGGACGCCAATTGCTGATTCTTAGGGTTACCCTGAATGGGCCAGCTGGCAGCCCACTTTCACGCACATGGCCAGCTGCTTCTGTCGCCGGCCCCACCCAACTTCCACGGTGTGATTTGACGGTAATAACCCTGGTACATGAGAGGAATCACGTTAATGCCACAATCGGATATTTGGGGAGCTTTACGTCACCCCTCGAGCTTATCGAAGTGAAACCCCATGTGGGAGAAGAAGCATTTTTGTGAATCTAGGAGGAGTTTAGGGGTATTTGTGGAAAATTTATTTTATAGGGGCAAAAATGGGAAATTGAAATTTGGTCATTAAATCTTGAATTGGATACGTACATATTGAGGGAAAATTCTTATTGGAAGCAGATTTAATCGAACCCAATAAATAATACAATAAGTGTATTACACTTGTCAAGTGATTGATCACTCTCTATAAATTATCGATCATTCACAGGGTAAATGTAAAACATTTGCCATGTGATTAACACTGACTCGATCGATCCGAATTTGAGTTAGAATTTTCCCATATTGAGAGTTATATTTAAAAAAAAATTAAAAATGACCGTAAACTCTCTTCCCCCACCCCCCCCTCCCCCTCTTACAAAATAAGGAGGGTTTAAATTTAGAGCTCGTTTGGATAGATTTAAAAATATATATTTTTTTGGACAGTGTTTCTTTATAGTAAAACTTTATATTTAAATCAAATAAATTTACATTTAGATATAATAATAAAAAATATTTTAAAATATATTTTTATTCAAAACTACTCCATATGGCTTCTGAAAAATGTTATTTTGTGCTTTTTATGACACTTGTTTTTCCTAAATAATGCAATCCAACACATTTTTTTTTTAAAAAAGTAAGTTTTTTTTCCTATTTTTCTAAAAAAAAACTCATCCCGACAAGCCCTTAATTTGAATTATAGATTAAAATTGGAAAGGAAGAAGATTTTGCTTACTAATATGGTTCATTTTTATTGTTTTATAATATTATAATTTTTGAAGAAAAACGGTGTCAATTTAATAAATTTGGTTCAAGGAGCCAATAATTTGAACTCTTCAATTCTCATCGATATGGATATTAATTTGTTGAATAACATTTTTAGGTATGTTGTATGGTAATTTATTGTATTGATAATTAATGATGATTACTATAATAATCTTTTTTTTTTTTTTTGTTTATTTGATAGCGCTGTGTGAATAATTGAAATGTAGTAAATTGCTCTTTTCATTATAAATGAAAAAGAAAAACTTTATAGAATTAATACAAAAAAGAGAAGTATTATTGTGTAAAAACATTGATCAATTAAATTTGTATATTCTTATTCAGAAAAAGGAAACATTTTTAATAAAATAATAATAGTAATGACCAAATTAGGAGGTAATTAATAGGTAGAGAATGATCGTGTCCTTTATGCCTATACCCATGACGTATCAAACCGGCCAATAGATCAACACTCAACCAGTTTACGGTCCCACTTGTGCAAGATCCCATTGAGATATATATATATATATATATATATATATTTGAGTTCTTATATTATATATATATATATATATATAACTCATTTACTTGCGAAATAATTTATCACGAATTTAACGAAATTCGTTAAAAAATCATGAATTCATGACAATTTATTCACCATAAATTTGTTAATAAGGATTTTTATCATTAATTATTATTTTAACTTTATGTTAATATAATTTTACCACAAATCTGTTATAATATATTATCGAAATTATCAATTCAATCCTGGTTAGGGAGTTATAAATTACTAAAAATAAAGTGAAAATCAGAAATTAAAAATAACTTGATATAAAAAAAATGCAAGGTGTCGGAACCCTCGAGACCACGAATTATTTAACATCCTTGGATGAGTTTTACGAAAACAATGGTTAATTATTTACATTATACTAAAAATAGTTAAATTAGCCAGTCTCATCGTGAGCCTTATATATATATATATATATATATATATATATATTATGAACGATTTAAATTGTGTCGTATTCTTATATTTCCTTTTTAAAAAGTATTTGTACGTAAAATGTATCATAGTTGAAACTGCCTAATACATATATAAGATATTAATTCAAATCCATATAATAAGTTTTCATATAAAGGGTCAAGTGACGAACAAAAATAAATGAGAAAATTAAAATTTTCAATTAATCAAAAGAAAAGTTAGTTATGTACATAATGTGATATACATCCAATCGGCCCAGATTCAATCGACTACATATAAGAATTTTTCACAAGATAATAGCTTACGAGGGTAGTTAGAGACAGAGTCATAAAAAATTATTCAGAGATGAGATCAAATATTTATAAAATATTAAATATATTTTTATTATTTTAGGAAGCGAAATTTAAAAATTTTAAAATAATATATATAAAATTTAACTTAATATGAACTTAAATTGACGCAATTGTCCCTTTCATCACCGCCGCCCCCCGCCCCCCCGCCCCCTCCCCCCCTACGTGATGATTGACGAGTGGGTGGGCACACATAAATAAAGTACACCACTATTCATATGCATGCATGGGCAGATGGGTTTAGCCTTACAATAAATGGTGAAAAATAAAAACTGAAACAAGTGATTACTGAACAACACTAGTAATTGTGATCTAGTACAAGTGTACAACATTTAACGCCAAGTGCACAGAAGGCCCATTTCGCACGCTCGTACACAATAATTTTTAATTTAATCCGGGGAACAAATACAATAAATTTTGGGACGTCAGAGTTTGTTGCCACGCGGATTCAAAGCGCGTGCTGTATTGTTGTCATTGATTCGGGTAATGCTATTCGATTATTATTACGAGTCAGTTGGGTGCACCAAATACGTTTGCAAAATAATATGAAATATAAACTAATTTTTAAAGAAAATTGCAATACAATAAACATGGGGTAGTCATTGAGATACAGTGCAACTATAATTTATTTTTTTTTAATTTTAAAAGTTATAAATCTCTATTGGTATATATCAACTAAACAAAATTTATCATTTTTCAAGGATTGACATAATTTTGAGTTGTATTTTTATTATCATGATGTAGATTATAAATTGTGATGTTCGGTGGTTGCCATAGTATAGAATGGAATAGTAGGGATTGATTCGGTGTATTACACATGTACGTGGTACACTTACCGTTTACTATTTATCGTTTACCGTTGTTAAGGTCGCTCATTGACTCAAATGGGAGGCATAAGAATTTCTGTTATGTTTATCTATTTTGAGTAGTTATAAGGTCGGAGACACCATTTCTGGCTCACTATCGGTATTGTTCAATCTTAATATTGTGTTATTGAAATATATGGTCTACCCTACATCGTATTTTAATATTTTTAATGTTTTATGAGTCTTGTTTCTATTAAAATTTTATACATATTTATGCCCGGCCTTACTAAATCATGGACTTACCACCCAAGTTCTTTTTGTTCATTGCCTCAAATTCAGGAAATGGGTCAAGGGGACCTGATTAAGGCGATTAGTGCATTAGTACTTAGTCCTTTATCGTGAATAGAAGATTAGCTTGTTTAATAAGAAATGGAAGATCACTACTTGAAATGTTGTATTTGGGGATAGTTTGTTACATTCCAGCTTTATATAAGTTAATGATATTTTATTCATATCTCAATTCTATCGCACGATAAACGATTGTTGAGTTGGGTATCGATTGGAAAATAGATACTCAACAAGACCGTTAAGTGAGCCTTACTCGTATAGGATGATCCTAGCGAGGGGGTTATCACAGGAATTACTTCATAAATATTTGTGGAATTACGAAATTGATTGAGAAATTTTATTAAGTTTAACATGGTGTATCTTTTGATGGTTGTGGTGACTACCATGAATATGAGAAAGTCATATTTTGGTCATCTATATTAATGTTTGAAGAAATGTTCAAAATCTCGATGTGGTATTTGTAATTTTTAAAATAATGTGAATTAATTTGTAATTATACTATAGATCAAGGGGTGTACATAATTTATCCATAAATGTATCATTGATTGGGAAAAATTATTGCGTGTGTTGTTTGGCTTCACTCGATAAATAATATGGCAAATGTAATTGTCTTGCCATATAATTTGTTATTCTTCCTATAATATGCATGTACAAATCACATGACAAGTATAGTATATTCATTATTGATATCCGTTGGTCCGATGATTTAGGCAAAAATTTTCCTTTTATTTGAATTTATTTTCTCAAATGATCCAATTCTCAAAACAAAATCAAATATTATTGAATCGTAATTAGATTTTTTGTCAACACGACAGTAAATAATCTTGACTTGTTAAATTTAAAGAGCCAATTTGCCAAAATAATTTGGAGGCATGTATAGCAATATCCACTTCTCTTTTATACATTTTCACTTGCACTTAATGTCATTTACACAAGAAAAACGAAAAATACGAAGCGCTTTCTCAATAAATATCTACTCTATCTAAGCTTGTGTATGTATATATACACTTTACGTACTTTTCTATTAAAGGCAATTTGAGGCCATATGGTCAAAAAAATAAAAACGAATTGACTTCACTACGATATAATCGCATACAATAAAAGTTTTGTGCCCAAAGAGTATACAAGTACGTTATAATCCCATATAATAAAGTCTATTTGTACACAAATGTTATTGTTATTAATTACTATCGAGTAACTTTTTTAAACAAACGGACAATGTACTAAATTTAGAGGAATATTTACTTTTCAATATAAATTCATATATTCATATGATAAAGTATGGGCATACAAAAAGTGTACGGAAATATCTTGAATTTGTCAAATTTATGTAATTATTATTGATTATCTCTTGACTTTTTGAGCAAACACGCACGGTCTGTTAAATTTCAAATGGTATTGACCTTTTAATATAATTTTATATAACTAAATCTGTTTGTATGAAGAGTATATGTATATAATATTATCCTGTATGAAGAGAGTTTACATATATGAATAATGCAACAAAATCATTTAAGCTCTTCGAATTTAATCTAATTATTTGAAATTATCTTTAGACTTGGATAGCAAATTCAATTCACTAAAATCTTGAGTAATTTTAATTGTCTTTTGACAATTTTAGAGATACGATTCGCTAGACCTCAAGTAGTATTAATTTTTCATTAAAGAAAGTCTACATATATGAAAAATATATGTGCAATCCGATATAATAAAACTTAAGTTTATGGGTAATATACGAAAATTATTTGAGCTCTTCAAATATAATGTAATTGTTTTTAATAATGTTTCGACTTATTTAACAAATACAAACTACTAAATGGCAAATACTATTGACTGCCTTATTACACGCCATTATTTTCTCGTGTATGCGTGTGAAGTCATAATATTTTTTTTTTTTTTTTGGTAACAGAAGTCATAATATTTGGACTGCCTTTCTATTTTGACTTCATAACATTCATTTTCAATCCAAAAGATTTATCCAAATTTTATAAAAGTTAAAAATACCAAAGAAAAAACTCTCTCCCTCTTTCTCTCTCTCTCTCTCTCTCTCTCACACACACACACACACACACACACACACAAAGAATATATTTCCATAGCTCCAAATTTCAACAACACAAGTTTATTTAAATGCAACCATATTTGGGTGATAAAAAAAAAAGGACAAGTAAAATACATTACACATCCCAACTTTGAGAGCGTTTTGTATTTTGATACTTAATCTTTGTAAAAGTACAGTTGCAATGTTCAATTTTTATCATTTATGCACTGATAATTTTTTTCCCACTATTTTTCAATAAAATATTTATAGGATATTCATTAATATTTTAAAAAATAGTGGAAAATACTCTATTAGAATAGTCGAAAGAAGACCTAACATATAAATAATAAAAATTAGGTATCACAATAGTATTTTTATAAAAATTGGATACCAAAATTTGTATTGTTTACCATAGAGGAACACATAAAAAAGCAATACAAAAATTATATAATTAAAGGGCAATTGAATGCCACGCTCCATCAAATCAGAGTGGGCAACAGTTGTGTAATCCAATTTTTCTCAAAAACCACTAAATTTAAATAAAATTAATAGAATCAATAATATTTTTTAGAGAGAGAGAGAGAAGAGAAAACCCTGTCTCGTGAAGCAGCAGGCAAAATAAAAATAAAAAAGAAATATGAAAAGCCTTTTTTTTTTTCTCTCTCTCTCTCTTCATCTCTTTTCTCTTCTCTAAATTTCTGCCACTGCAAATCTCCTCATTTCCGTTCGTTTTCTCTCTCTAGTGAAAATCGAAAACACCTGTTTTTCTCTCTCTAACCATTCACATTCATTCTTTGCTTCGCCCTTTTAAAATCACGAGATCCCCATCTCTTTGCTCTCTTTCCCTCCCTTTCTCTCCCATCGCTTCATGTCTTATTCAGCTACATCTGTCTCGTTTAATCTCCCTCGCCATTTTTCTCTGCTTTCTTCATAGTTCACATTGCTGAGCGCAAGAATTCACATATATATACTTATATATATACAGACTAGTGTATATATATATATATATATATATATATAGAGAGAGAGAGAGAGAGAGAGAGAGAGAGAGAGAGAGAGTTGAAGATAGAGAGAGAGACAGAGAGAGAGGGAGGATTTGGAGCTGTGTGTGACAATGTCGTCGCATTCAGGGAAAGCTGTGGCGGAGGTAGGGTTGGAGGCGCTCTCGGATCGTTTGAGGAATACGTTCGCTCACGACGAAGGAGATAGCAGCATTGGCGTTAACAAGCCGGACTTCCGAGAACTCGATCTGGGTTCGCCCGTTTCGCCGCTCCGGACCCGAACCTATGGCGGGCTCACCGCCACCACTGCCACGACCACCAGTAGCAGTTCCAGTTCATCGGGATCGGTCTCGGGCCGGGCGTCGGTGGGACCCAACCCGAATATCCCCGGGAAGTCCGATTCGCACCGGAACAGCCACTCGGGGGAGCTTTCAGTCGAGAGCTCCCCTTCAACGGGTCCAAAATCCAGGGCTGGTCATACACGGTCCCATTCATGTGGGTCCCACCAGCTGCTTTTCTCCGGGTCTGGGTCCTCCGTTAGCTCGCCGGCGGCAAATGTGGTTCCCCCCACTGGAAACATTTGCCCCTCTGGCAAGATTTTGAAAACCGGCATGGCGAGCCGGTCGACGAAACCCGATGTCCTGGGGTCCGGTTCGGGGAATTACGGCCATGGCAGCATAATGCGGGGCGGTCTTGCATCTAAACCCGGTTCCGACAGTGGGCCCGCGAGTTACTCGAGAGGCCTAATGGTGGGCGGTGAGCCGGGAAAGAGGATGGGAGTTTGCAGTAGTAATGATCCGGAGGAGTTGAAAAGAATGGGGAATGATAATTACAAGAAGGGTAATTTTGCAGAGGCTTTGACCCTTTATGAGACGGCCATTGCAATATCACCAAGTAATGCAGCGTACCATTTCAATCGAGCTGCAGCATTGATGGGTTTGAAGCGATTGGTTGAAGCAGTGAAGGAATGTGAGGAGGCCATTAGATTGGATCCAGGGTATGTGAGGGCGCACCATCGATTGGGATCTTTGCTTCTTAGGTGAGTTTGTGGATAAAGTTGAATTTTTATCGAGTTTGTGCAGTAAAAACTTCAAATCTGGTGCTTGTGCCTGTCAATTTTATCTTGGTTTTTTGGTCACTCATGTCGTTTCATTGTGTTGCAATATAGGTATGTTTAATAGTGTAGTGATCCTGATCTATATTGATGAAACTGGTTTCTTTGGTTACACGTCAGTTCTTTTATATAGAATAATCTGATTGTTTCCAAGTTTTTGGAGTATTTGCCTAAGTTGGCTGGAAAGGTCTTGGTTTATCTTCTGCCAGATCTTGCTCGTGTTTGGATTCTTTGCTGTGATGATTTATATTGCTTGAGTTTTGTCCATAATGTTCAATTGTATCATGGGCTAGGCAGGGCCACACCAATGCCGTGGCTCATGAATTACACATGCCACGTGATTATAGTATATTCCAGAAAAACTGACCACTAACATGCAATGTGTAACAACACTTGTTATGTAATTTGTTGCTTGCGCAAAATCTGCTTCCGGCAAGAGTTTTATATATTACTGATGTTTCCCACTACAATGTGTCTTTACCTTTGATTTTGGTCACTTACATCTTGGTTCCTTTTTTACGTGGTTCTGGTTGTGTGTATAGCGTTGGACGACCCGTTGGTTTTTTTTGCTGGATTAACTGGCCACTTTTTAGGCCTAAACTTGATCTTTTTGTCATGGAATTCATTTTTAGCAGTCTTTCATGAATTTTTATGAGCACAACTTTGCTTAGAGGAAAGTCAAGAGTAACATGTGTACCTCATCATAATCCTTACAGATTTTAGCTTTTATTATATTTATGTTAAACATATGGTTCTTTGTGAAATCATACATTTGTGAAGTCTGTTTCAATCTCTGTTTTGGTCAGTACTTTGCATTTTTCTCTTTTCTAGCATGGATTTCGGTTTTCATGTTGTTTTTAACATGCCATTACATTGTAAGCAATCTAATTCTGCTAAGGGTCACACAGTTTAGGACAGGTTGAAAATGCCAGGAAGCACATTTGTTTTTCAGGACATCATCCGGATCACATAGAGATGCAGAAGTTGGTGGCAGTAGAGAAGCATCTCAGCAAGTGCATTGATGCCCGACAGGCTGGTGATTGGAGAAGCACGTTGAGGGAAGTTGATGCTGCCATTGTTTCTGGAGCTGATGCTTCACCCCAGGTCTGACACTGATAATTACTCATTTTAGACAGTAGAAATCAAGAACCAAATTACTCAAGCTGAATTTGATTGAACTCGAATACTTGCAGCTTTGTGCGTGTCGGGCGGAAGCTCTCTTGAAGCTGCACCAACTGGATGATGCTTTCCAAGCATTCTCAAATATCCCGAAATCTGAGCCGTCTACTAATCCTCGTTCCTCGCCAAAGATTTTTGGGATGCTTTTTGAAGCGTATACGCTCTTTGTTAGAACCCAAGTTGAGTTGTCCAAGGGAAGGTGCGCAGGAGGACATTTTGTTATTATTTTAGAGTAATGATATGTTTGGATCTTGGTGTGCAAAACGCTTTGTACTATGTTTAGTGCAATCATTTTAGGAAGGAAAAGAAAATTCTGGTGTTTAGTTACAAAGGGAAACAGTAGAAAAGAAAATTAGGGAGAACATGTAGTGTGAAGAAGGGAATTTCATTTCCTCACAAACTATTGAGCAAAGTGAGAGAAAACCAAAGAATAACGCACTCTAGTCACTCCCTCATTCACAATTCTCATGTTTCTATCACCAAACCCCTTATTTCCCTAAAATCATATTTCTATGGCAGCCAATAATGGACAATTTCTCCGAAAAGGGCAAAAAAAAATACTATCAGAATTATAGAATTTTATGAACATTTCCCTTTGTTAGCAAAATCCTAAAACCAATCACGGTGTTAGTTTTCCACCTTAGCCTTTTTCCTTCTTTCCTTCACTAATTCCTTGATCCAAAATAGCATTAAGAATTGAGGGTGCAAATTATGACATGAATAATGTTGTGCAGGTTTGAGAGTGCTCTTACAGTCATTGAGAAAGCGGGACAGATTGACCCTCACAACACGGAAATCTTAATTCTACTCAACAATGTAAGATTGGTTTTTCGGGCTCGAGCACGTGGGAATGATTTATTCAAGTCGGAAAGGTTCACAGAGGCCTGCGCAGCTTACGGGGAAGGTCTCAGACTTGATCCTTCTAATTCTGTTCTCTACTGCAATAGAGCAGCTTGTTGGTTTAAGCTTGGTCAGTGGGAAAAATCGGTTGATGATTGTAATCAAGCCCTCTGTATCCAGCCTAATTACATCAAAGCCCTACTTAGAAGGGCTGCCTCAAACACCAAGGTAATTATATATATCCTTTCCATGTAGCTGCTTTTCTAAAATGCTGACATATTTTATAAATAATTAACACGCCATCCCCTGTAAGGCTGTAAAAATATACAGGCACACAATTAGCCCCTCTTGGTTTTAAAATTACAATTACCCTTTCTTTTGATTCTTACACAGTTAAATGATGTTATGATTCACAATGTAGTGAATTTTTCAGATTGTAGTTGTATGTTGTATGATGTTATCTAAGTTTTATTAATAAAGTTTTTTCAGTTTTGATAAATATTTGATTATTAGAAGGGGCTATTTTTAAATTTGAAACTAAAGGGGGAAGTTTGTGTAACTACTCATAGTTACAAGGGAGGGGTCAGTGTAATTGATCCTATTTTTAAAGAATGTCAAGTTTATGGTTTGAACGCAATCAAAATATTACTGATTATAGCTTGAACGCTGGAGCGAAGCTGTGAGAGATTATGAGGTGTTGAGAAAGGAACTCCCCAGTGACAAGGAGGTTGCTGAATCTCTTTTTCATGTACAAATAGCACTGAAGAAATCACGTGGAGAAGAGGTATATAACATGAAATTTGGTGGGGAGGTAGAGTCTGTTTCTGGTCTTGAGCAGTTCCGAGCTGCAGTCTTATCTTCTGGTAAGTGTGCAAACATTTAATGCCTTCAGCCCGGTTTTAATTGTATTACAACATTTTAATCACCATAATTGGAAATAATGCAGGTGCTTCTGTGGTCCATTTCCAAGTCGCTTCCAGTATAAAATGCCAACAGATATCTCCATTCTTGGACACATTATGTACCCGATATCCATCCATTAACTTTCTCAAGGTAAGCAGATGTGGAATGAAGTTTGTGATCTTGTCCGATTTATTGCTTTTAGGCCATGTTCACTTTGTTTGAATGGATGAAGGCCCAGATGAGTATTTGGAAGTTGGAACGATAAGAAAAGGTGTAGTGACCACTTAATCATTTAACAATCAGGTTTAGTAAGACAATTTTTAATATATATAATTCCTAGGATCGGTTAAATGCTAGGTTCACGAAATTTGACTATTTAAGACGATTGTATATATATCAACAAAATGTTACTTATAAGAAGATGTGTTATATCCCACTTCTTGGCTCGGACTATTTACCCAACGCTTGTGCAATTTTTCCAGGCCATGTCTGGATCATGGGCCTATATCATTGTTGAATAACATTTGATTGGTCTAGACATAATAGTCTATCCAAAACATATCATACAAAGTGACTTATACGGATGATGCTATCCAAGTTTCTTGATAAATTGTGAGTTTTGATCAAATTTCTATACTCAGGAGGAGATATTTGTATTTTTGAAACCAGGGAGAAGCTTTTATAACAACGTGTGCTTGGTCGTATGATCTTCTAATTAGTATGTTCTCACTAGGTGTGTGCTAATACCATAGATGTCCATTTATTTTTTATTTACAGGTGGATATTGAAGAGACCCCTGCAATTGCTCATGCCGAAAATGTTAGAATAGTGCCAACGATCAAGATATACAGAAAGGGCAACCGAGTGAAGGAAATGGTGTGCCCGAGTCCCGAGGTTTTAGAGTCCTCGGTGAGGCATTACAGTATTTAGATGTTCGACATTTCTATCCATGTATACTTTTGTATCTTCATGCTCTTCTTTTTGCATCCCACCACCACACCGACCACCTTACCGCAAACTCACTCCCACCATATAAACAGAGCTTCTATAGTTTACCGTGACATAAATTAGACGTATTAGTCCATAATAATCTCAGTAGGAAAAAGCCCATTTCAGCCAAAGTAATGCTGATTCAAACACTTAGCTTAGTTTCCCTTTTGCGCATTTGAATTCATTAATTCGTTTGTCTTATTCCATCTTCTGCCTCCCGTTTTTCTTCCCTTTGCGTTATGAATTATTGAGAAACATGTAAAATTATTTTGCCTGCGATATTCGGCTGAAATTTAGTGGTGGCGGGGAGGAGATGTGTGTTTTATTGGCTTGGCTGGCTGGCTTTTAGACAACTATTTGTACATGAATATATGATGATATTATGCAAAACATTTGGAGGATCTTTGAAGGAAATATATGTCTGGTGGGGTATGTATTGGGTTGGTCAATTGACACACTTGTTTCTTTTCTCAGTCATTAAATCAATAAAATTTCTCATTTTTTTTGAATTTTTCCAGCTTTGATGTAATTATCAACATTTCCTCGTCTTTGTATAAGACTTTTTTTTTTTTTTTTTTGATAATTGTATTCACATTTTTATTCAAACAGAGCATATTTGACTCATGGTAGCTATTTCATCTTTCTGTTTTTCACATTTCTTCTTATCTTGTTTCTATCCAATAGCCAGTATCACTAGATATAATGTACCAAATGCTAGCCGTCTGATGCGGGGATGCAAACGGGCTGAGTCGGGTTTTGACCACTTTTTTCAGGCTAGACCTCGATGCCTTATGTGAGCTGACCCCGTTTGGTTCTAATCGAATATACGAACAAATTGTATGCTTAAGCTGAAGCTCAATTCGAAATTAATATATTTTGTATATTGATTGGGGGTTAGTACTTGATTATGCAATATTTAGAGGATATTGATGAATTGATTGTTTGGAGAAAAAAGGTTCCTTTGTGCATGGGTCAGTCAAAGCCCTGTGATAGAGGGTTTTTGTACTTGGGCCAAAAATATCACATGTGAGCATTAAATATCTGCTGACTTCCAAACAGTCCCCACACATATAAGTAATGAACACCCCAACCCCCCCTTCATCCAAGGAAATTGTGCAGAAGATGTCGGAAAAATTACCAACATTGTCCTATATTATATGTATTTTCTTACATTATATTTCATAAAGTATAAGTTTTTGCAAATATATCCCACGAACCAATGTTCGTCGAATCATTAACGAAAGCTATCATGTGTCATCCGAACAACGATATATACTAATGGTCACATGCAAGTCACGTGGTATGTTTGATAAAAATCTGATAGAAATTGGCCTACGGAATATAATGCGGGATAATTTATACTTTGTAGAGCACAATATGAAAAAATTATAATTGTTGAGATATAATTGAAAAAGAATCTACTTTACGAGGCAAAATCTGCAATTTTCCCCAAAGAAGTCAGAATTCAATTGATCCCCTTTGTTTTGCCTCCCTGTCGTTATCAATCTCATCACCATTTGTGATTCAAGATTCTATTTGATCATCAATTATAATTTATTGATAATTATTTTATCATTATTTCAATCCCCATTAATGTTCTATCTTTTACTTATTCATGAATAAGTTTGTTTACTTGTATATTTCTCTTCTTTCTTGAAAACATGATCCCATTGATTGTGCAAATGAATTCTTGTAAGAATGGTGGAATATTATGATATTAATGTATAATCAAATGATTTATAATGATATATAACCATCTACAACTAAAATTCCATTGATCGTTTTCATGTGGTAGAATCTTGATAGGAAATATAAGATTTTCATCAGGTTGATCTTGAACCGCCATATAAGCAAGAATATCTTTATAGTATTTTTTTTGGTGTAGAAAGTCTCAAGTTATAGATCTTCCGTTGCACCAATTTTCTAAAAAATGAAGTCACACACACACACACACACACGTACACATGTATATATGCGCTCGTTGTTTTCAACTAGGACAACAAGCTCTAGCTGCAACTTCCAATGAAACAAGAATCGATAAATATATGCATAGGGACGGGGTCAGATGGAGGTTGTTAGGTGCAGTCGCCCATCAAATATTTGGAAAATTATTTATTATACATTTGAAAATTTAATATTTGATTGCTTTAAAGTGATAAATTTAATTTTTGTGCTATAGAACTTTTTTTTTTCCCCCTCACTCCCCTCGCAATTAAATTTATGACTTCATTCATAGATGTAGGAAAAGACTATTGAAGCTCAATGGTTAAACTGGAGTCCAACTAACCTTACTTTATTTGGGACCACTCACAAGTCACAACGTAAGGGTCCAAAGTGTAAGGACTGGAGAGACTCGCCATTTCTGCCAAACAAGGACTAAATATTGTTAATAAAAATACCTACACCTGTATATGTTCTGCAACAAACAACAATAATGCGCGCGCACACAGCCAAGAATAGAACAATTTATATTCGAGCGTGTTCCACTGGCTACCCTTGAGATTAAGTTAATTTACGAATTTTTTTTTATTTTTTCAAAAATCACCTAAAATTCTCTGAAGTTATACCAAATTACCCATATTACAAAATTATTTCAATTTTTAAAATGCCATTTCTCCTTTTTTTTGGGTGATCTACACTGATTACACCTGAGATTAGACTAATTTACGAGAAACCTCCCGTGGTTTTCAAAATTACCAAAAACCCCTTGAGGTTATACCAATAATACAACTAGCACTTACTTAGGTTAAATTATCAACAATATTAATTCTTTTTTTTTTCTCTCTCTATAATATTGTTTTCATAAAAGTTTCATGTAATATATTTGAAAAAAAAAATTGATTATTTATTCAAATAAATATTATGAATTTAATGCATTAAAAGTATCTGCCAACACATCAAGTAGGGCACATTATCGCTAATACGGAGTAAATTTTAAGAGAAATGAGTTAGAGTCCTCAAGCTAAATAAAATTTTCTAGTGTATTATTTAATTTTAATTTTTTATTTCAATCAATGTTTATATTTCTCATTTCACATTATGGATATATATGACGCATATAATTATATTTTTCTCAAATATAAATTTAGCACATATTACGTATATTTAGTATAAATGCATAACATTAAATTCGGAATATTTATTTGAATAATAATTACATTTTTTTTTCAAATCTATTACATGAAAATTTTATGATAACAATATTATAGAGGGGAAAAAAAAGAATTAATATTGTTGATAAGTCAACCTAAGTAGGTGCTAGTTGTAATATTGGTATAACCTCAGGGGGTTTTTGGTAATTTTTGAAATCATAGGGGGTTTCTCATAAATTAGCCTAACCTCATGAGTGGTCAGTATAAATCATCCAAAAAAAGGGAAGGGGTATTTTTAAAAATTGAAATAAATTTGTAATATGGGTATAACCTCAAGGGATTTTTGGTAAGTTTTGAAAAAAATAGAAGGTTTTTCGTAAATTAACCTAACCTCCGGGGTGGTCAGTGTAATTTGTCTTTTATATTATGACGATATGACTTGATCTTCATCGTTTAGTGCAAGAATATTAATTTGCATACTAAAAAAAATATTTCCAATTTACCCCCGAGGACACATACACACAGAGAAAGACACACATAGAGGACATTTTTAGATATGCGGTATCCAATTTGGATTCTATGTATGCATCAAGTAATTCAAATTTCACTAAATATTTAACTTAGTTGGTGAACAAAATCAAGGTACAAAATATGATATGATCTAAAGTTCTAAACCATTAAATGCATAGCTAGGGTCTAATAGAAATGCAAACGAGTCGACTTGAGACGAGTTCTGGCCCTTTTCTTCTAATCGAGCTCAAGCTCCTTGAGCCAAAAGAGCAGGGCTTTAGGTTGGTTCAACTTGGCTTGTTCGGCTCAAACTTATAAATAAATTATAGGTTCGGACTTGAGTTCCAATATTAGTACAAAAGATTTTAATTATTATATTGTGTATGAGTTGTACGCTCTACTATACGATTTCAATTTTAATTAAATTATGTATACAATTATATAAAAATAAAATAAATATTAACAAAATAAAACTTAAGAGTCCTAAAAAAAATTATTTTGCTTGATTTTAATTCAAAATTTATACAAATTTAACTCGAACTCGCCTCGAGCTCAAATTATTCCAACTTGAGCTTGAACTCAAATGTCTGTAGCTCATCGAACTCATGAATTGGACTCGATTCCTTTGCATCTCTAGGGCCAAACACTGACTTCATATAATTTATTCATATATGAATAAACATAGATTTGGATATATAAATTCTCAATTATTTTATTGAATACGAGTTGTAGGTTTAAAAATTAAAATATTAATTAAATTATGTATGATGTGGAATAAATTTGGCTTTTCTCTTTTAAGTACTATTGCATTCTTTATATGCCTAGCCTCTCGGTCAAAACATACCTCGACCCCATGAGTTGTCCCCTCACAGACTATGCGGACCAACCACTCAAGCCTGACCCCTTGATTTGAGCCCCTCGAGCACCTTTGAGTTGGCCCCTCAAAGACTATAAGGACTGGCCCCTCGAGTTCGGCTCCTCGATTTAGGCCTTTTGGATTGGCCCCTGAAAAACCATGAGGATTGGCCCCTTGATTTGTGCCCCTCTAGCTGGTCCCACTAACACCATAAGGACCGACCCCTCAAGTCTGGCTCCTCAATTCGGCCCCTCAAGTTGGCTCCTAGTTAATAAGATGGATGTCCCATCAAGCACTTCAAGTTCCATCACATTAAATGTAACCACCTTACTCACATGACTATAGCGATAGGGTTGTTCAATCAACTACTAAATTATCTCCTCAACTCATATGGGCTCATGGTGATTTTAAGGAAATCTAAGGATACTTTTGTGAAATCCCCCTCATTTTGCCTTGGTGTTAAAGGCCTACTAATATAAATACCCCTAGCACCCAAAACTATTGGGTAGCACATTTTGCTTCTCGAATCTTTATCTATCTTTCCTTGATTTTCTCCCTCATTAGCTTATATTGATTTAAGTATTGGAGAGCCTTAGCTGCGGGCACCCCGACTAGCTCATATTTGTTTATTTCTTAGCAGGTCGGAGCCCAACTTCCCCCTCAAAAGCTCTAGTCGAGTGAATCCCACTCAAATTCTAATTTCCCCACAAATTTGTACTAGAGAACCAAAATCAGCTTCATCAATATATTAATAAGTTATATTAATATAAAATAAATATTTACAATATAAATCTAGTGAGCCCTATAAAAAAATATTTGGCTCTAATTCGGATCAAAATTTATAAAAATTCAATTCGGACTCGACCTTGAATTCGAATCCTTATCGCTCGTTAAACTCACGGTTGGCTACTTGGCTCGATTCGTTGGTATCGTTAAGCTCACACACTGACATATACATATATATATATATATATATATATATATATATTTATATCTGTTGGAAAGCATAGGTCCATAAAGCTGTTGTAAAGAGAAAGACTGTAAAAGTAACTGAGAATTCATAAATAAGAAAATCCAAGAGACAAATAGAGTAAATTATTATTGAGGAAATCCATTATCCATTATATGGCCCCTAATCTTATCTGATCCACAAGACAACCATAGCATGGGCACAAAACGTACTGTGTACGTAAAAAGTGGACTAAAGCCTAACGGAGTCAAGGGTCAAATTTTGAACAATCGTTTATCTGCCGGCAGTTAAATATAGCCGTTACAATTTTCAGAAAATATGACCAGCTGAGCCAGAGGGGTGCAAGCGTCCAAAAAGAAAAAAAACAAAAAAACAACATAGTTATGGGTGTCATAAAGTTTATTTTATTTTATTTTATGTATTTATTTTAGTAAGGGGATTTATAATTTGTCCATTTTATATTTTACTTTGGATATATACTATTTATCTGACAAATACAATATAGAATAGAATATATGAAGTCAAATTTGATTTAAATTTGGCGGAAATGGGTTGGGAATTTCTTTTTTTATTTTGCCCTGATTCGACATGAAGTTTTTCAAAATATCCATCTTTCCAAAAAGTTTTTCAAAATGCCCTAAAACTCAACTACAATCCGCCGTCATCCATTTTCTTTTTAACAACATTTGTTTTTTTGTTTCTGATCAAATAATGAATGATACCTCGCTTTTATAAGATGACTTAATAATTAAGAATTTGTAAGGGTAGAAAATAATTAAAGTAAAAACATGTACAGACAAAATCTTAAAAATTCACAGGCAACCGAAATTTAATATTACACATTATAATAGGGTTTATTACTTGCCTTAAAGTTAAAATACATGCTTAAAGAGACAACCATTGTTGACGACTACTGGCTTATCGCCATTGCTGCGCTTATAACCTTACTCTTTCTATTATTTGTAGTTGGTTCATATCATTATGAATGCCGGTGGTAACGTTACAAGCACGTTGTTGCTTCTTTAATCACTCGGAATGGTGGACCAAATTGAAATCAACCTTTGGCCAATATGCTTCATCCTAAATAGATTCGATTCTACCTACGTAAGTTTGTGGGTACAAATTGATATTATAATACCAAACAAACAATTGACTAATATCCGTCAAAGATTGTATTGTCCTTGTTAGGACATGTGAGTAAAGTATGCCAAATTGTAGAATCCCACAAGAGCGGGAATCATTCCATAGCTTTACGACAAACATACCTAAACGCATTACCTCATTTTACTATAATGCATACCATCATTCATACTATATTCTAAAACAAGCATTTTGTATTCAATATCTTGTATTATCCTTTGCATTCTATTATTTCACTTTGTAATTCCTTTCAATATACTTCTTAAACATATTGGCGCACACATAACTTACATTTTCTTTTTGTAAAATGTAACTCACGCAAATTGACTGAAATCATCCTTCAACTAAAATATTAAACAATGCTTATTTAATCAGCTCTTTAAGAAACACTTGAAAAGCAATTAACCGGCTAGGCAAAAGCTTTAGAAGCATAATAATAGACTATTCAAGATACCTAGCTAGTTTGACTACTTTCCTTGACAAGAAAGTCAAGAATTCCCCTTTTTGAAAACCAAAAGAGAAACATCAAGTGACCAAAATTGCCTACCCCTACGCCAATCATATTGGGTTGGGGGAACAAAAAGTACAAAAAAGCACAAAACAAAAAAAGGTAAATAAAATTAAAGAAAAAAAGATAGCAGCAAGACAGATGAAAAAAGGGTCGTTGATGGTGTCCGGACTTAAAATGAGATTGTCGATCAGGCTTCTCTACAGAGAGATGGTCAACAATCCTCCACACAAAATGCAACTAAATTGCCAACTTCAGGGAGTAAAAATGTAAAATTATCACTGACTAGCAAATGATAAAAGTGCCTGAATATAATTGCACATTTCGAACGAGAGTTCAAAAACAAGGGAACAAGTATTAAGTAACAATGCCAAACACCAGGATAGTAGATTTCAATTGTTTTGAGCATCATCTTTCTTCCAATTTTTTTTCCACGTTCATTTGACTGACAATAAAATACAATTTTAGTTATTAAGGGAAGTCCGGGTTGCACGAGAGTCACGCACCACTTGCATATAGGCGCGTCCACTCTTTGGCTGCACAATTGATAGCACAACTTGATCAAGTAGTGACAATGTTTAGGAATTGTGGGTTTTCATCTAGAATTAGAATTCAAAGGGTTACCCGTTTCAACAGCTTCAGCCTCGTTTGATTTCCAATGCTTGGCGATATTTTCAGATAGTGGGTCGTCCGGATTTGGAGCGCTCAAAAGTGCTTGAATGCTAAAACAAATAACAGAAGGATGTGAATTGAAGAGTGCCTTTAATCAGGAAGCATCTCACTTTGGCCATAAATCAAAATCCATATCAAAGTTTATACTTAAAAACAGAATTAAGAAACAAACTGAATTAAAGCATTTTAGTGAATTTGGCACAATGTTATTTCTCCATGCAGTCGGATTCATGAAAGCAATAAAAACTTCTATCAATTAGGGTTAAGTATGGTTTCATTACCTCAAAAGTACAGTTCTTATCTGAAGAGCGGGACTCCATTTGTCCTTCAGAATATCTAAGCATATCCTTCCAAGCTGCACTAAAATTTGATCAGGCAAGATTCAAGAACAGAGGACATAAAATTGAAAGTAATAGAGAATATAAACTAGGCCACCGAACCTTATCAATGTTAGGGTGGTATATCTTAGTAAGGAAGCGAACCTGTTGGGAAAAGCATAAAAATAGTCAGGCATGTATCTACTCCACCGCAAGAATACAATTCCATTTCACACAAACTTTTTTGACAAGTCTTAATAACAAACCAACTTTTGCAAACGAGGCTTGTTCTATTTCATCAGCACGTGTGAGGATAAAAATCAAGGAAGATTAATTTTTAGCGCCCCCATAATTACTTCACGTGGAGTTAAATAATAGCGCTTCGAGTTGCAACTAATGTCTGAAGAACCCAGACAATTTGTTGAACCACAAAAGCAGACTGAGTCACGGTCAGGCTGAACTGTTAGATCAACTGGTATCAGCTTATACTTGAACTGTGATGAAATTATTTTATCAAAAGAATATTTGTCTAATTATGAAGAGCAATCAGAAATAAATAATGCAAACTTAATAGCAACATAATAAATAAAACTATCCACGCTAAGGGTCACCAGCTATTCATCACAAAGGGTGCATTCTTGCATGTGTCTGGTTAAGAATATATGAGTTGAACACGCAAATCTTGAAAAGGCACTTTGAATCAAGCAGCTGAACAGCCAAATTGAATGGCCCTTATCAAATAAACTTCTTTCGAGACATGTGGTCCTTGCACCTTAGCTGATATTCCAGTACCCACGCAAAAAGAGGACCAGGTAGTTGTCCAGGCTGCTCAATTATTTTTATCCTGGAAGGTACTAAGCTACCAGTTGCAATTATCGTCCAAGAAACCCAATTTTCAGCTGTCAGGAATGACTAGAAGAAAGAATAATTTCATGATTGATTCTTTGTTCCTTTAACGAAAAGATGAAAATGAGGAAGTAAATTAAAAGGATACAGGGGGTTCATCAGGCAAATCTTGTAACTTAAATCGTCATGTATGCCAGAGAGATGGGATGAACATCAGAAATTCAAAGGTATGCAAGAAACAGTAGCATTCAAGGAGAGAGAACATGGATTCTGTAGGTGTTTGTAAGGTAGTACTAGACCAGCACAACATATGTTAAGATAAACTGGACTTTGGGGTCATGAAGCAACTGGCTGACAGGGGAGTTGAGCCATAAACTACTGATTTAACTACTACCGCGTAACCAATATCCAACAGTACATCAGCTCACAGTATCAACAGATAACAAAGGAATATAGAACAAATACATTCACAAAATACAACCGCAAAGTGCCAAATATAAGAACAATATCCAAAAAGTAAAACTATGTTCCCAAAAAACAAATGGTGGCAAAGCAGAAGCATCGAGATAAGATAAATCAATACAATACAGTTCAGAGCTGCATTAAAAGGGTGGAATATCTTTGCAGTCATATCAACTATGACGGCCCACAAAATGAGGAGGAAAAGGCACAACAATCAAATGATTCTAATAGAAAAAGCTCAACTCAGAGCTGATGTCAATGGAAACAAGAAACAACGCTACTCCTAAGAGCAAGTTACAGTTAATAATTTTTATCCTCGTACTCTGTGTGTGTGCATGCGTGCGCGCATATACAGCCAATTCAAAAAATGTCAATCAATCTAGAATACCTTTGGGGCAGCCATCGGGTATTCCTCAGGTAAAAATAACTCCAGCTTAAAAACACCTCCTATACAGCAGACAAACATAAATTAGTTAGAATCATGTGTAGGTGAGAAAAGCAAAGAAACTGATAGCATATTATACATACATGATGGCATTTTACAATTCATTGTCCCAGCAGAAGAACAGAAAACCATATCTAAGATAAGATAAAAAAAAACAAGGTGCAGAAGTTTCCATGATACACTTCAACTATCATTGTTAGAGTTTTCCCATTACATAGAGAAATGAGAAAGTGAAAAGGGCTAAGTTTGACTAATTTTCAAACTTGTATAATATTTCTGATGATCAAGTGACTAGTTTTCAACCTTGTATAATATTTCTGAGAATCAATGTGAAATAGAGATGTACAGACACTGCTTCATCATATGCCATAAATGATTCATCCAGAAGTCACAATCAACCAATCAGTGCAGTAGGGTAAATCAGTGATCTACACTACACAAATCATATTAAATTGTGAACTGCAACAACATGCAAAAAGAAAATAATAACGGGGAGTAAATATAGTGTTTCACAGTTCAGAAAATATAATGGCACGATAGACTAGTTATGAGTAGCAGAAACTTAAGCAATTCAGATATTTTGTATAACAAAAAAGTTTACCGGGATCAGGACAATACAATATAATAAGGGTCTCAATAGCCAGAGTTTAAGAACCCAGATTAGAATTTCTAGTGAAACTCTGACCCAATAATCACTTCTTAAAGAAATTTCAGTAGCAACAAGAGTTGCAAGGAACAGGAAGTAGCCGAAAGACATAAAACTCCTCCACGAGGAAAAAAATCAAGTCAAATTTTACACAGAAGAATACAATGGTTAACAATGAGAAATCCCACAAAATATCATCACTGCATTCAGCACTGAAAGAAGAAAGGGCAAAGACTGCCATATTATTCTCATCCAGACATTTATTCAGTCAACTCAAACAGCTAACTCTAGTTACCTTCATAAGGAGACTGTGTTGGACCCAGGATCATAACATTGAAATACCGCATATTGTCTTCTGAAGGAGATGCACTTATTCCTGGTGCTGCAACCATACATCCAAAATACACTCAACTACATAGAACTCTAACAGTAATTGACCAAAAAGCTCAAATAACTTTGAAGGTTAATCCTCACAGTGAGCTCATGCAACTAGTAAAAACTGACAAAACATAACTGGATGATCAGATAGAATGCTCATAAACTTTTACTACCTTTCTTCATATTTCACACCAGAGAAGAACTCAACCCATCAACTTATATAGGATTAAACATTATTATACACTCAAGATTTTCATAATGCACTAGAGATCGAATTTCCACAAAACACAGGACAGTAGAGCTCAAAATACAAAATAAGATTCATTGGCAAGTCAATAAAGTGGAAGAACTGCAAAACAACAGAAACCTTGATACAAAAACACATCATCAACACCTCAAGATTAAATCATTCAAACAGAATAAACCACCCAAAAGTTGCTACTTTTTTCTTTCTTAAGAACACAACTAAAAGCACACTTAACAGTAAGAAATATTGAGCTATTCATAAATTCTAACTCCTCAGTTTAAATCTAAACATATGATTTATTTCAAAGCAACACATGTTCCAAATTGAAGAGTTTACCTGGTTCGCTCAGAAGACGCTGCGTTTCCTATTAAAACAAAGAAATTACACAAAATCAGTCCATCAACAGCACCACAGCTAAAGTAAACCAAAACACAACCAATTCAAACCCCAAAATCTCAAAATCTAGGGTTTACAGTTAAATTGCAAGAGGGATCAAGATTACAATGCAAAGATCGGGATTGTACCTTGATGATTCTACGCGGTAAATTGCTGTTGGCCATTGAATTGAATTCGCAAGAGCTTTTTCCTTTTCCCTCGGCTCCTCTAGTCGGGGAGTTTACGCTAACCAAAAAGGGGTTTTTCTTTGTTTTCTCTCACTAGAAGATGGGAAAATGGTTCCACTGAGGGAAAATATTTGATGGCGTTTTCATTTTATAGTTTCATAAAGATTTTAATTAATTTAGTAGACTAATTTGGGATCTTGGATGGATATCTTTTCGTTTTGCAAATTGGGGATTTGATTTTTGTTATATTGTATATTCCACCTAAAACGAACTATGAGAATTGTTTATACTACCCAACTGATACTTTTAGTCGTTGGATTTAAATACGATGATGTTAAAAAATATAAAAAATTAAAATTATTATATCATTATACTCAATCTAATGGCTGAAAACATTAGCAAACCACGGATATTTGCATTAATCATACTTAAAAATATTAAAAAATTCCTTAAAATTTATTTTTATATTTAAAAAATTCTATGAATCTATTTTTCAATCATGAAAACCCATTCCACCAATTTTGCATTCTAAAAGACCCGATAGCTGCATTTGGGGAAAAAAAAACAATAGCTAAATTTGTGAATATATTATCATTCACCTTATATATTTTAAAAAATAATTAATTAATTTTTTATTAGAAAAAAATTCTGCAAGTTATTAAATTCATCTGTACACATGATGATATAATTATATATTTTTTTTGAAAAAACAATATAAATTTTTAAATTTGAAGAAGTACAGAAATAATAAATATTTATCTTGAATTTGAACATATTTAAGATATGATTTTGGTTGTTTAAAACTAAATAAAATAAAAACATTATATCTTTATAAACTGATTTTAACAAAAATATTTTTTAATTGTGAATTAGTAGAAGTGAATAAAACTAATTTATAGTTAGATATATAAAAAATTAATATAAAAGTTAATTTTAGATGGTTTTCTTATTTTCCTTACTTTTTATTTAAAAATAAACAAAAAAAAATCATAATCGGATGAGAAATTTGTATTATTAATTCACGAAAAACGATCTTTTATATACCAAATCATAATGTACAACATTTACTTAAGTGGCCATCAAGTTTGACGAATGTAGAACAGGAAACATGAAAGTTTTTAATCTATGGGCTCTCTATTTTTATTTATTTATTTATATTTTTATTTTTATAGAGCTGCATGCTTTTTGGGCAGCAATTATATTATGAGATTTATTTGGATCCCTATGTCAAATGATTTCGGCTCATGGAGTTCAATAATATTAAAGTTGATGTTTTAAATTTTCACAGTGGTATCACTCATAAACGGGTAACACTTTTTCCATGAAGTTTGTAAATCATTAACTTTGTGTTTGAACTACCTCCAATCTTGATATATTGTATTTGAACTATCAAGATTATGGTGTTTTCAATACCTTTGTCTTGTATTGAAATAAAATAATTCGACTGCGTTCGTCCTATTAGTTATTGAATGGGATCATGAAACCTTTTATATACTAGCATATCGGGTACACTCGATACGTATGCAAAATAAAAATAAAATATAAATTACTTAATGAGTTAAATTTTAATAATGTAAAATTAAATTTCTGGCAAATTTTCTATGTAAAGACACACATTTATTAACTATTATTATTTGTACTTATTTTTGATTGTTTATGATATCTTTATTAAAGTTATGAAAAGTTTAAAAATCAATTTTAAATACAGTTATTTATGGATTAAAAATAAATAAAAATATAAAGTAGAATAGAATTTTGTAAAAAAGATGGAATGTGAGAGAGAAATGGGAGTGATGTGACAATAGAAAAGGAAAAGAATTCAGTTGTTGGAGAGAAAAGAAATGATAGATGAGAGAATAGAGTAGTAGTTAAAAGTTATTTTAGGAATATTACAATTACACATACCAAAGAAAAAGTCAAAGCCTTTTACACTTAATATATAACTAATATATTGAGCACACTCGATGTATGTGCAAAATCAAAATGAGATGTAATCTAATGAAATGATTAAATTTAAAATGAAAATTTTATTAAATCTGTGTAAATGTGGTATATATATTATCAATTTTTATTATTTATACTATCTTTTCAACTATATTTAATATATTGACTAAATTTATGATAAGTGAAAAATCAAAATTAAAGTAAGATAAAATTTTATGATTAAAAAAATAAGTTGAAAGAAAATAAAAAAAATCTGGAAAAATGGATGTGTGAGAGGAGAAAGGAAAGATATTAGAAAAGTAAAATTTAAAATACGTTGGAGAGGTGAGAGAGAGAATAATAACTAAAGATTTTATATATGCTTATATTATTTAATATGAGTATTTTAGAAAGTTTAAAATTATACAAACAAAAGTCAAAAGAGTTCTCACTTAATATATAGTATAGATAATGCAAAGAATTTAAAAATCAATTCTAAGTCTAAATAAAGGAGTAATACTTTCTTGTATTATTCCTGTATGTATGAATATGACTTTAGGACAGGGTTATTCGCCCTGAACGAGGCCAACGCATGTGGAATCCCCTCTCAATGCACAACCATCAACTTGAAGCACATCGAGAACGACTTGAGGGTGTCTATCTGGGGTCCCATGGCAAACATTCTTAACCACTTTAGCGTCTATCCATGCCAAATCTTACCTAGCGGTATCGGGATGATCATCTATTGCATTAAAATAATGAAATGCCTAGACTAGGCTAACTCGATCTCCATTTTTTGGAATTATTCTAGGTGAATGTCTCTTCTAGCTCAGGGTTGAATGTCGAGGCAAATCTTGGGTATTTCCTCATATTACCTCGCTCGAGGTGGAAAATTTTGGGGAACATAACCTCTTTTAAATAAACACTATAATTGATTGGGTCATAAAATTCAAATAATTAATAAATTTAAATAAGTGCATTATGCAAAATAAAATGTTTGAAAAATAATTTAACAATTGAAGTAATTTTTAAACTTATTTCCAATAGTCATATAGGACTTGCCAAATCCTCACAAGAGTGGCTAGCTTATCTTCAGGCGAGCCTTATACATGCTTCTTTCTCTTCAAAGAGTGTTTCACAATGAGAGGAACTTGGTAGTAGTATTTGTAACTTCCGCCCCTTACGATGAAGAAACATTTTACATTTATATATATATATATATATATATATTCTTAGCTATCTTTTTTTTTCCTTTTAAATTCTTTGGCACATTATCTTTCATATATATATATATATATTAATATTATTAAAACTTTAAAAATAAAATTTCTTTTCGTACTATATAATTTTTATGTGATAATGTGATAGCGCATAAAGAAATTGCGCAAGAATAAAAAAACTGAATAAAGATAATATCCGTACTATCCAAGGCAATAGATTTCTAAGCATTGGAACAACTTTCATTCTTCATTCATTGGAGGGTACAACAATGCCACAAAGAACTACGAGCTTACAAACTACTAATCACCATTTCATGGCCAAATTAACAATAATTAAAAAGTGAAAGGTGCGAGACGAAGAATTATGTTCTTCCTTTTCCCATTAATTTTCTTTTCTTTATTTTGTTTATTCGGCCATGGTAACAACGAATACACGTAACAAGAGAACCAATCTTTAGTTTTTGAAATGTTCCTTAACTACTATAGGAATTATTTAATTTAATTTACTTAATTATCATCCTCCTCCGTTAAAGTACCGTTTACGTAATGGAGACCCAATTTTTTGAGGACTTCTTCGCACTTGGAATCTGCCTGTCTTAGTCATGTAACCAATGGGGTTGGCGAATCGGTGCACGTCGTGCACTCCTGTGTTTTTAGCGCACTCGATGTGAGCCTTTTCGTTTTCATCCATTGGCTCACTGCATTGCTCCTCGGAGCTCTTGACCATGCTCATCTCACATAACTCATCCTCATGATCTCCCGACACATGAAAAATGTATGTTCCGTCTTTCTCGGTCTCTTTTTCCTCTGTGAGAGTGACGTTTTCTGTTTCGACATTCTTGCATTCCAATTTCACCTTTGCACCTGTCGAGGAAAATGAAAATATGTGACAATATATCATAGGAGAATGTAAAAAGTATTAGAAATTGTACGCATCAGTTGATAATGTTTTTCATTCGTTTTTGTTACAAAAATTATTTTCGAAAAGTTAACGGTGAGAAAATTTATGCTCAAATTGTCACAATTGACAAAATGTGACACCTACCTTTATAGTGCCAATTCAATCACAAATCATGCCAATGGCAAGTGCAGTAAAGCTAAAAATGTGGTTGAATGGATGTGATTGATCTTGATTTCAATTAGAACTTCCTATAATAATTATCTATCTTGATTTGAATTAGAGCTTCCCATAATAATTATGATTATTAAGTAGTTCGCACAATATGTAAAAGGATATTAAAGTATCTATTTCTACATAAGAGTGGGTATATGTACATATACATATTTATAAATTACTACCGGAGAGCGGATGGGAGAGTTCAGTTTGAAAATTGACACGGCAAGGGTCGCAGTAGACTTTGCCATGGACGTCGAACTCATTACCCTTATCGCTACCTGAATTTTCTCCTTTGGTAACCCCCAAGAAGCAGAGGGCAAAAGCTAAAGCAACAATAGCCTTTGCCATTTTCTCTTTATTTCTTAATTTGCTTCTTTGGGTTTTTTCTTTTTCTTTTCTTTTTTTTTTTCCTCTTTAGGGTTTGTATAGTTCTCTTGTTGTGTGTATTGAGAGCCGGTGTTTGCATAGGGCTATTTATAGAGGAGAAATTAGAGTGTTGTAGCAAAAACGAATGGTAGAATGAACATTCTGGGCTAGTTTATCGGGCATTCATTTAATTTTCCTATTTTTAGGGAGTAAGAACCGTAGCTTATTTGACTTTGTAAGGCTTGTTTTCTTTCATTCTTTCTTTTGTGTTCGTGTTGGGGTATAGATGTATATATATTGTATTGTTCTATTTTCTTTTCTTTTTTTAATTAATTAGGAGAATATGAAAACCCGTTTATACAAATCTTATTTGATCTTTAGCAAAGATGGGACATTTAATTTAGGATTTGTTTGGATGGAATTCGAAAAAAAGTGTTTCTCGAACCATACTTTTTTAGTAGAGCTTTTATTTTTAAGCCAAAAAATTTTGCATTTGGATGCAACAATTAAAAGCGCTTCAATAGGTGTTTGTATTTGAAGCTACTCTTGATAGCTTTTAAAAAATGCCACATTTTGGCTTCTTTTTTTTTTTTCCCCCTAGCTTCAGGTTTTTTCAAAAATTCCTTCCAAACAATATATATTTTTTTCATTGAAGTTGTCACATTTAATGGCAACAAATTTAAGTTGTCACAAAACATAATTTGCATAATGTGAATGGTGCCTACATAATATGAATAGGAGACAACATAGTGCAAAATTAATAATTAACGACACTCCTATGGTGACAATTTAATAACAATGAAATCTTATCACATTTGGTATTGCTTCCCACCTTGAATTACTTTGTAAAATACTCAAATACTATAATGGCAAACTTTGTCTGGCCCTTTTTAAGCCAATGCAATGCTCCACTGATCAAAGGGCCATGCAATCTTAACGTTTATCATCTTCTTTGCCGATCGGCGTGGGATGTTAGAATGATATTTGCAGCTTGCACATCGATAGGCATACTCGCAAGTGTCCTTAAGTAAAATTGGACATAAAACGGCGCTTCAAGTAACCTTCTTTGCTAAAAAATGAGCCCCAAAATGATATCTACAACTAACTCTTGGGTAGACTGCAGGAGTTTATGTGCTTGAGCAAGACTCATGTACCTCATCAGGGGCCATGGAAGGATTTTTGAAAGAACCTTCCTTTCTAGTGAACGATATAACAAACTCATTTTTGCCTTAATCTGTAGGCTTCATTCGGATTATAAGGAACGTTTCCCGCCAAAAAGGCAAGGATCTCATCTTGCCAATTAGGTTCATGTTATTTTATTGGTAGCACATCTTTGAGTGCTTAGTTTTTTTTTTTTCTTTAAGTGCTTAGTTGATTGCCCAATTGTGGCGAAAACACGTGTGATTGAGGAGTCCCTTGTTTTTTTTTGAGAGTATTCATAAATTTAGACAGGACATTGCCTCCCTCATTCTCTTCTTAGGGTATTTGCTCGAGCACAAATGTTCTAAAGTTACTCTAAAGTTGGTTTACATTGTCCAGGTACCCAACCATCGTAGACTCTCTAGCCCTTGTAGGATGCATAGATCTAACTTGCAACTTGTTGCGAATTCATTTAGGCTTGTAAGTGTTGGGCTCCTTCCCTGGTTATTCGGCCTCATAGTCTTTTACAAAAAAATTGAAGCAAATATCAAACTCTTGTACCCCCTTGAGAAGTTGATGAGCCATCCTCATGCATGATCCACGGGGTGTTGGTGGGCAGATTTTCATCGGGCAGACCTACCCTATCAAGGAGGAAGTCTGCCAATACTTGTACCTATTGTTTCTTGCTGATATATGATATCAAACTCGCCTAATTCGAAAGCCCACTTGATAAGACGTCCCAAAACATCTGGTTTTTGAGAACGCTTGTGCAGGGGTTGATTCAAAGGGGTTTTCAAAAAAAATAAAAAACTGACCAAGAAAAATAAAAAACCGATAGTTTTTGATTCTTAACTTAGAAGAAAACAATTTTAGGTTTTTTAGACTAAAAAAGCATGGACAAAATAAATTATTGATTTTTCTTTTTTTTTTTTGTATTTTATGAAAAAAATTAAAACAAAAGCTATTTCCTTTTTCTAATTTCAACATGTTTTTTCGATGATCACCTACATATTTTGGGTGCATGTAGTATCCTTGCAATGTTGCCTGCTGCTCATTTTCAAATTTTCTTTTAAGATATTTTATTAGCCAAGATGAACTGCAAACTTTTCCTAATTACATCAAAATGATGATGAAAAATCGCTAAACCAAGTTAACCCTCTAAAAGTATAATACATATATATATGTGTGTATATACATATGTAGAGTTGATACATATAGTGATAGCATAAATTTTTAATGTTTATTGAATCCTCTTGGCCTTATATACATATGAACATACGTACACATATATATATACATAGCTTTGCAGTGTGCTGGCTAACGATAAAGTCACCATGTAATCCTTTTTTTTTTATATACAAAATTGGTTTTAATCGAAGCCAAATTGAAAAGTTTTGGTTAAAATCGAATTGAATAGTATATGTTTCTATTTGGTCTTCGATTTTGCCATTCGACAAACCAAACTGTTTAGTTAATTGAATTGAAAAATCAAAATATTTGGTTTTAACCAAATAAACACCCTTATTGATTCATCAGTACGATGAAGAAGTGTGATTGGAAGTGCTATTGTAGCTTGCAAGCAGACTGTAATAAGGTTAGGACAGATTTTTCTGTCTCCGTGTAGTTCTTTCCTGCACTTGTCAAACCTTGCATAAATAATACACTGGCCTTCGTTTTTCTTCTTGGATGTACACGGTAACCAAGTAGATGGCTTTAGCGAAGAGAGATGTTGAGGACAAGTACATCTTGAGGTCCTCAAGTGTTTATTACACTCTTTTATTCACTCAAAGTTCTTGTTTCTCAAGACCTTGAGGAATGGAAAATTTTTATTAGTAGACCTTGATATGAGTTTATTGAGGAGCATGATGTGGCCATGTAATTTCTATACATCTTTCACTGAGTTTATTGAGGAACAAGATGTGGCTATATAACTTCTATACATCTTTCACTGATTGGGGAATCCCAATCCGCTGAATGGCCTGGATTTTGTTCGAGTTGGCTTTGGTCCATTGATGGCCCTATCGCTACACTCAAATAAATGATACTTTAACTTGGGCAAAATTGCATTTTTCATCCTGTAACTATTGATGTTTGGCATTTTTGGTCCTGTCCAAAAAAAAAATTCGCAATGTCGTCCTGTATCTTTAAAACATCCAAAAATTTAGTCCTTTCTGGACTAAAATTTCGGATTTTGAAAAGATACAGGACAACATTGCGAATTTTTTTTTGGACAGGATCAAAAATGCCAAACATTCATAATTATAGGACGAAAAATGCTGCACATTTTGCCTATATTTTAATTACATTTTTTTTTCAATTAAAAAGAATGCTTAAAATCCCCATTTGTGCAAACCACAAGGTTTATCGAAATTCATCAAAAATAAATTAGCATAGTAAACCTTATGGGAATTATAAAGTGATTATAGTAAACCCTGTACCCCTCCACCTTCCGGTGATTGACAATTTTTGAAAATTAATAGGATTTTGGTTCTTAAATATCTAATTTGTCCAATTTTTATATAGCTTATTAAAAAAAAGAAAAGAAAAGCTCATGTATATATATATATATATGTATATATATATTAAAAAATTTAAAATTTGTTCCCTTGAAAATTAAAAAAAAAAAATTATCTTTTGAATTTTATAAATGAAAATGTGCAATGTTTTTGTCCTGTAACTATCGATGTTTGACATTTTTGGTCCTGTTCAAAATAAAATTCGCAATGTCGTCCTGTATCTTTAAAATATCCGAAAATTTGGTCCTTTCTGGACTAAATTTTCGGATTTTGAAAAGATACAGGACAATATTACGAATTTTTTTTTGGACAGGACCAAAAATGTCAAACATCGATAGTTACAGGATGAAAAATACAATTTTGCCCTTTAACTTGTGTCACTAAAAGCAATTTTGTTCGGTGACACTAGCTAAACTGTCATATATTTGAGCGTAACAATAACTTATTAATTTTGATACTTTGTAGTGTTACAAAAGATAAATTTTGGTTAAATTTGGTATAATTTACTGAGGTAAATTTGGTATATGAAGTGCCACAATAAATACACAATAAAGATAATTTTTAAAAGTTTCACATTATATGTGTCAAATTAAGTCATTTTTTAGTAGTGTTAGTCTGGTTCAGTTTCATCCTATATTTTTTTAAAATCTCAAAAGCAAGTTTGAGGTGACCATGGCTCTGTGCTCTTTAATTACGATCATGTCATCCACACACACATCCATGGTGCCACTAATCAGGTCTTTGAAGATCACTTTGACCAATCTGTGATAAGCAACACTAGCATTTCTAAGGTCAAAAGGCATAACCAAAAAACAATAGACCTAATTTTTCCACAACAAAAAGGTTTTCAAGCGATCATTGGGTACCACGAGGATTTGATAATATCTTTGAAAGACATCCATCATGCTCTTTTTCTCGTATCCTTGGTGGAGTTGACTAGCTGGTCAATCCGAGGAAGAGTGTATGGATCATTGGGGCAATTCTCAGCTCCAGGATCTTTGGCACAACCGCTGCATTTCAGAGCTAATCCAAAACTTGTGTGGGTGCAATTTTGCCTGTATTAAGGAGCTTGTTAATCTCAACCTTAATAATTCTGTTCATCTCCTCACTGAAGACTGGTTTCTTATGCTTTACATGCTTGGTTAAAATGATTGACATTCAACTTGTGAACAATCACTACGGGATTGATCCTCTGAAAATCCAATGCCTTCCAGCAAATACATCTCTATTTTGTTGTAGGAAGTGGATCAAGATAAGTTCTTTGCCCTTGTCAAGATGTGACCCAATCCTTGTAGCCTTCTTACAATTCCCGGGTTTGAGCTCAATTATTTTGAATTCTCCAGTCCAGTTTATTTGCAACATTATCTTCTTATATAGATTGAAATCCCTCGGGGGTTTGTCTACGATCTCAGGCTACTCCGTTGTGATGGGCAACCTCAATTTCTCCTTCTTGATCGGCCCATCGAGCAAGACCGTATAGTAGGTCTAGGCATCGAGAGGTCATTGTTGTGGATATTGCGTGATTTGTGTTTTTAATTTTATAAAATAATCTCAATAAGTAATTTAGTAATTCATCACAAGATGTACAATATGAAATCAACAGTATGTAAGTTGATAAATGTAGAAAACTGGACCAATGGAGAGTCATGACACTTATAGTTGTCTTAAAGTCATGATTGCCTCCCTTTATGCAGGTCCTAATGGCTGATCTCGACTCTAGGATAAAACTGCATTAGCTCACAACGGTGTCTCATCCCGTTGGCAAGACCACGAGGAGAATAGGAACCAATCTTGAGTGACATTGCCAAAATACAATATCTTATAGGAAACTTGTGAGAACTAAAAAATCTCAATATTCAAACGAACTTCTCATTGTGTCTTGTAAAATTGTTTTGGCCCTTCAAATAGATACAAGGTTTGAATGTTATCAAGAAGATTAATGGCCTAATAAAATGTAATATCAATAAATCATATGATAAATATGCCACATAAATATAACGTGAAACGGTCAAATAAAACCATAATAAACACTATAATAATTGGGTCATAAGCCTCAAATAATCAATAAATTTAAATATAAGCGCATTATGTAAAATAAAATAGTGGAAAAATAATTCGAACAATCTTTAAACTTATTTCCAACAATCATATAGGACTTGCCCAATCCTCGCAAGAGTGGCTAGCTTATCTTCAGGTGAAGCCTTATATATGCTTCTTTCTCTTCAAATTGTTTCACAATGAGAGGAACTTGGTAGTAGAAATTGTAACTTCCGCCCCTTACGATGAAGAGACATTTTACATATATATATATATATATATATTCTTAGCTATCTTTTTTTTTTTCTTTTAAATTCTTTGGCACATTATCTTTCATATATATATATATATATATTAATATTATTAAAACTTTAAAAATAAAATTTCTTTTCTTACTATATATTATTTCTTTTCTCTACATGTTTTTTTCTCTCCCCGTCCCCATAAAACATACACGAGTGTAAAAGGGAAACACGAGTGTTGGTGAGGTTTTGTGGGATAAGGCTGACGGGTTTCGTGGGGAAACTTGGCCGCACGGGGCTGTTCTAGGCTGTTGTAGACGAAAAATGAAAGCCGAAAATTTGCCCTGTGACAGTTAAAAAACTAAATAAAGATAATATCCCTATGACAATAGATTTGTAATCCTTGGAACAAATTTCATTCTTCATTCATTGGACGGTACAACAATGCCACAAAGAACTACGAGCTTACAAACTACTAATCACCATTTCATGGCCAAATTAAAAATAATTAAAAAGTGAAGTATGAGACGAAGAATTATGTTCTTCCTTTTCCCATTATTTTTCTTTTCTTTTATTTTGTTTATTCGGCCATAGTAGCAACGAATACACGTAACAAGAGAACCAATCTTTAGTTTTTGAAATGTTCCTTAACTACTATAGGAATTATTTAATTTAATTTGCTTAATCATCATCCTCCTCCGTTAAAGTACCGTTTACGTAATGGAGACCCAATTTTTTGAGGACTTCTTCGCACTTGGAATCTGCTGTCTTAGTCATGTAACCAATGGGGTTGGCGAATCGGTGCACGTCGTGCACTCCTGTGTTTTTAGCGCACTCGATGTGAGCCTTTTCGTTTTCATCCATTGGCTCACTGCATTGCTCCTCGGAGCTCTTGACCATGCTCACCTCACATAACTCATCCTCATGATCTCCCGACACATGAAAAATGTATGTTCCGTCTTTCTCGGTCTCTTTTTCCTCTGTGAGAGTGACGTTTTCTGTTTCGACATTCTTGCATTCCAATTTCACCTTTGCACCTGTCGAGGAAAATGAAAATATGTGACAATATATTACAGGATAATGTAAAAATTATTAGAAATTGTATGTATCTGTTGATAATGTTTTCATTCCTTTTTGTTAGAACAATAATTTTAAAAAAGTTAACGATGAGAAAATTTATGCTCAACTTGTCAAAATTGAGACAGTGTGACACCCACCTTTACAGGGCCAATTCAATCACAAATCATGCCAATGGCAAGTGCAGTAATGCTAACAATGTGGTTGAATGGATGTGATTGATCTTGATATCAATTAGAACTTCCCTCAATAATTATCGATCTTGATTTGAATTAGAGCATCCCATAATAATTATGATTAATAAGTAGTTTGCACAATATGTAAAAGGATATTAAAGTATCTATTTCTATAAAAGTGCGGGTATGTGTATGTATACATATTTATAAATTAATACCGGAGAGGGGATGGGAGAGTTCAGTCTGAAAATTGACGCGGCAAGGGTCGCAGTAGACTTTGCCATGGACATCGAACCCATTTCCCTTGTCGCTACCTGGATTTTCTCCTTTGGTAACCGCCAAGAAGCAGAGGGCAAAAGCTAGAGCAACTATAGCCTTTGCCATTTTTCTCTTTATTTCTTGATTTTGCTTCTTTGGGTTTTTTTTTTTCTTTTTCTTTTACACTCTTTAGGGTTTGTCTAGTTCTCTTGTTGTGTGTATGCAGAGAAGGTGTTGGCATAGGGCTATTTATAGAGGTGACATTAGAGTGATGTAGCAAAGACAAATGGTAGAATGAACATCGTGGGCTAGGTTAGCGGGCCTTCATTTAATTTTCCTATTTTTGGGGAATAAGAACTGTAGCTTATTTGACTTTGTAGGGCTTGTTTTCTTTCATTCTTTCTTTTGTGTTTGTTTAGGGGTTTAGATGTATATATTGTATTTTTCTATTTTCTTTCCTTTTTTAATTAATTAAGAGAATATAAAAACCTGTTTATACAACTCTTATTTGGTCTCCGGCGAAGATGGGAAACCTAAGGTAGGACCCGTTTGTTTGGAATTATAACAAAAGTATATAGTAGTGCTTTTATTTTTAAGTCAACAAGTTTTATGTTTGGATGCAATAATTAAAAAATAATTTAATATGTGCTTGTATTTGAAGTTACTTTTGATAGTTTCTAAAAAATGCCACATTTTGGGATTTTCTTTTTTCTTCCTGGCTTCAGCTTTTTTCAAAAAGCCCCATCCAAACAATATATATATATATAGTCATTGAAGTGCTTTTTTTTTTTTTTTTTTCTAAAAATAAGTATTTCTCTTCTAAGAAATGCCCATCCAAATGAGATGATTTTGCGCTTAGGATCAATTAAGGAGTAAAAATAAGTCGAGTTTAAGTTGAGGTTTTAAAGTGTTTTCAAACGTACAAATTTGAAATTGTTTAAACAAGCTCAAACTTAACGAGGTGTGCCGACATTCCCCTATAAAAGGAATATTTGAATTAATCAGATTAGTTTCCAACTATTGTACAGAATCATTACAATAAAATGAGTCACTTGCATTATGTTTGATTCTAGGATTTTAGGGGGGAAAGAAAAAGAAAATAGAAAGAAAAAATATTGTTCAATATTTGGTTACCAGGGAAAAAGAAAGAAAATGGTAAGGAAAGGAAAATAGAAAGAAAATATAACACAAATTGAGAAAAAATATTTTCCTTCCAATTGGGTGAGGAAAATGAAGGAAAATCTATGCTACTCTCTCTAGCACTCTCTCACTTTTCAAGCTTTCATCTCATTTTTGTTGCTTAAAACTAATTGATTGTTTGGATATATTTCATGCAAATTTTTTTTTACGCAATTAATTGATTGTTTGGATTTTTTTTGGGCGTGATTTTACATTTTTCTTTAATTTACAATAATAACCAAACAAAATGGAAGACAATTCTCTAGAAAAATTATTTTTCTTATTATTTTCTTTAACAACAAGGCCCTCTCGTGTGGTAGACAATTGTAGCTGTTGTTCAGCTTTCTGGTTTAGTTGAACCTGAAGTGTTTTTAGATCTTCAACCAGCGGACTAGTATTGGAAATATGGGGAGTTTGGATAAAGGCGTTGTTGCCCTCACATTTCGTTCCCAGGCTAGGGAGATTCCTTTCAAAGTCCTCAAAAAAACGCCTCTTACTGGGAGCCATGGTAAGGTGAGCAACCTCCCGCAAAATCTCATCAATATGATTCTTTCTTGTCCCGAAGATGACAAGAGCATATTCAGAATCCACCTTCATGAGGAGCCCTTTGAGCTCCTGAACACAAGCATTTGAGAGATGTGTGGCCATTTCAGGAACGAGGGCATCCCCCAAGATAGAATCTAGCAAATCCACCACTGCTTTAGCACTACTTAAAGGGGTTGAACTCGACAGTGATCGAAGATATATGTTCTCTTCGATTTAAAGCTTTTCAACCCTTTTCGATTTTTGAGAGTGTTGAATTGTTAAGTCCTACATTGAGTTGTAGGCAAGTAGAACTTCAGGGTTAGTGTTTGCCTACTCTAATTCAGTCGTTTTTCAGATAGAAATTTTAGGCGCACTACATCATTTTTCACTTCGAGCCACATCACTTTTCACTTCAAACCACAAGACTTTCACTTGTGTGCTCCTGCACACTGGCACGCCCGCACCTGAACACTAAGAGCTCACTTCGAATTGGCTGTTTTCCTATCGAACTCAGCAGGTCCGAATCCTGAGCGACCACTTCGGCATGACCGCAGAAAATTTATGCAAACACCTGTATTTGAGATCGAGCTTGAGTTAAAGCTTGTTGAGCCGATTCACTAAATGTAGAAACTGACTCGGTTCATCTTACAACTTCAGAATTAACCGAAACCTTCTTGTAACCATTAGTTTCTTAGAGGTTCAATTTAAATTCATAAACAACCCTAGACATATTATCTGGCTAGCAAATATTTTTCGGTCGTGCTTCATCATCAAAATCAATCAAATAATGATAATAAAAAAGGATCTGTCAAATGCATATAATATGGCCTGTATATCTCCTGGCACCAACGTTTTGATTTTATAATCAGAAATCAATTTCTAAGGCCCTTTTCATCAAAATTTAAATTTTCTGCTCCTCCAATCCTTTATTTTTAAAGATTGGAATGCCTTACTGATTAGAATCCGGAGAATCAATATTTTATTCAAACTATTTCTTTATTTGTCGTGCTCATATTTTTAAGTGACTTTTAAAACTGCGCACCGGACGAAGTAGTGTTGTGATTGTGATCAAGAAATAACCTCTGTTACCACACCCACTTTGGAAGCTTGATTAACTCGATCCTCATCATCGCAAGATAACCAATTCTTTTTCTTTGTGTAGGATTAATCACTTCTTTGTCTTCTTCATATCCTCGATCCACACAACAAATTAGATCACCTTGTTTTTCATCACTATTTCATCATTTTTTCGGTGTTTGACACTCTAATTACAAATCCTAAGTTTTCCGCATAGAGGCTACAAGGAAATGAATAAATTAGGAATAATATAACAAGTAATAATAAAATAGTTGTTATTAAATAAATGTATTTAGTGATCAATAAAATTGTCTTGTTAACAAAATACAGTTTGCACAATATTAATAGTGATAGCATAATGCAAAAAAGTGAGAATATGGTACAAAATTGATAATTAGTAACACATACAACGACAACTTAGTGACAATAGAATCTTGTCACAAAATCTTAATGATATCTTTTTCTCATTATCAAATTGTCACTATAAATGTGTCACTAATCTTAATGATTGTTACTAAACCATTAATTCTTATTATCGTTGAGTGAATATTGTGATACAATAAAAGTTGTTGTTACGAAAAAAATTTAATTAGTCACAAAATAGAAAATGTTGTGACTTTATAGAATCATTGATGACAATTTTTATATTATTTGATGGGTGTCGAATCCACCAAAAATAAATCCTACTACTCTAACTAAAAAATTAACTTGTAGACAGGGTGAGAAGAGTCGATCCCACAGAGAATAACTACTGATAAATTCCAAGTTAACCAAAAGTGCAAAATAAAGTAAAAAGAGGGGGGTTATGAATGATAAGTTGATAAAAGTAAGGAAGAAATCACAAATAAATCTATAAGAATGAATACTCAGTTAAGGGTAATTTCTTCGCACAACGTTTCCATGGATTGATCATTGATTCAAAAATAGCTTTTAATTCATGCAATAGATTGGTTATAGCTTTCAGAAAACTCATCCAACCTAATCTTTCCTTAATAATAGACTAGATATGCGAACGCTATGAATAATCCCTAATTAATGAATAACCCTAGTCGAACGATAGGATTTAACCCGTTAACAGCATTAAAAACTAGAAAGACCCAAATCCTAGCCAACAAACCTACAAACGTGGTTGCTCGAAACTAGATTGTGTATTTTCTGTAGTATAATGAATTATACTAGTTTCCACTTGTGTTGATTTAATCAAACAATTACGGATTTGATCTTACCAACTGGAACTTTGAAGTTAAATTAATTGAACAACCGGCTGAAATTACACAACTAACAAAACAACAATAGGAGATGGAGTTTTCCCAAAAAGTACAAGAAAATACGCAAATACTACATAAAATTAAAAGACAAACAAATCAATTAGATCTCACAATCCTTGAAGAAAACGTTGGCTTGAATTACTCCTTGACTGAATGAAGTAGTTTAGCCACGCATGGCCATAATAACAACTAGAATAAAAATATAAAAGCTGAAAATTCTGAAGAGAAAAACTAATAATTAGAACAAAAGATAGAAAAATCAAGGTGTCTAAATAATACGATACCATCGGGTGTATATAGGGTTCAAACCCTAAATCAAAATCCTACTAGAGCCAGGATAATTCTTTGGCAAATCCTAATAGTTGTAGGCAAGTAGAGGATTTGCTTCCAAGTTGAACTCTTGCCATAACAATTCTTCTTTTTATTCTCGTGTAGGATTCTTTGCCATATGGCGTGATCACGCCTTGTGCGATAAACATGCTTATTTCCATGTTTTAGCCTTCCAACTTCCTTGTATAGCAATACTCTGCATTTTTCACCACCTTTAGGTCCCTTTTTAGCCCCTTTTCATCAATTTTCACCTATAGCAAGTAAGAATTAACTTTTGTGAAATTTTAAACAATTTAAGATCCAAAATTAATCAAAATAAGCAGAATTGAGGCCTGAAATTAGGTAAAAATAACATACTATCATTATTACTATTATATTTTGCCACTAATATTATTTTTTCTTTTAGTGAGAGGTTATAGAAATCATAAATTGTAACATTTAGATTCCATACCCACACAAGGTGTAACCAGCATTGTCCTTGTTGGAGAAAATATATTTGGTATCATCGTCAATCTTGATGCTATCATTATTAAGAAGATATTTCTTCTATATCCCCTTAAAGTTTGGCTTGTTTAATCGGTTAAAATCCCCTAGTTTTTTTAAAAATTACAAATAACAATCTGTTGACTCACGATCATCATTAAATATGACAAATGGATAAAATAACTCTTTGTCCTTAATTAAAAAGTGTTTAGAAAAAGTCAAAAAATGGAAAAGTTGAAACTCTACTTTGCCCTTAAATTGAATTCATCTCCCTCCCCTAATTTACAAACCCTAATTTTGTCATATCATTTTACACATACATGTATTCATACACATACACACACACACACACAAATATATAGTGCAAACCAACTCGACAGCATTTACATCATAATAAAATGAAAATAATTTTAAACATATGATTGATGACAGTGAAATAATACATTCTTTACAATAATTGGAAACTAATCTAATTAATTTAAGGGAAAATTACTCCCACTACCCTTAAGTTTAGGCGTAATTATAAATAACACCCCTTTGTATCGATTATTACCAATACTCCCCTGAGTTTTGTTGTCGTCTTATAATTTCCACATTCCGTTAAGTTGACTAATAGTCAACGTTTGCATACCAACGTGATATCCCGAAATTACCCTTTCAAAGGAGGAAATATTATTTGAACAAATATGAAATGACTCATTTACCCTTGAGGGTGTTTATAATAAATAATACCATTGTTTGAGGTGTTTTATGGTAATTGAGTACAATGTTAGGGGGTTTAATGTAACATTTTTATTAAATATATATACATATATATATACTTTTTTTTTGGTAATCTATACACATATATACACACACACATACATATATACATAAATATATATATACATACAAACATCCTCCTTGCCACCGCCACCTTCTGCAGTGAAAGAGAGATTGAGAGGAGGGAGCGAGAGATAAAGGGAGAGAGAGATCGAGAGAAAGGGGCGAGACATCGAGAGAGAGGCTGCCGCCCTCCGCCTCCGCCTCGCATCTGCCCTCCGCTACCGCCCTCCCCTCCGTCTCCGTCTCCGTCTCCGCTGCCGTCCTCCGCCGTCTTCATAGGTTAGAGAAAGAGATCGAAAGGGGTGAGAGAGAGATGTAGAGGAGAGAGGTCGCCACCGTCTCCGCCTCCGCCACCGCCGCCCTCCACCTCAGTCGTGCTGCCGTCCTTCGCCTTAGCCGCGCAGCCATCATTCGGCTCCGCCTCCTCCGCCGCCACTAAGCGAGAGAAAGAGATGAAGAGGAAAGAGAGAGAGAGAGAGAGAGAGAGAGAGAGAGAGAGAGAGAGAGAGAAAGAGAGATGGGGAGGGAGAGGGAGAGAGAAGGAGGGGGTTTAGGAGGTGTGACGGTGTTTGGGGGGGGGGTGCGGTGGGGTTGGGTGGGGGGGTTAAGTTAGGGTTTTGTTTGAGAAGTTTGGTAATTTTTTTTCAATGAAGGGTATTTTGGTCAATTCAATTTTATACCTATTTTTTATTTTTTAAACAAAAAACATTTCAAATATTCAAGGGGTAAAAATGATATTTTATTATTTCCGTATATTTTACCAAAAAGTCCACAAAACTCAGGGGGTATCGGCAATTTCTGATACAAGGGAGTGTTATTTGTAATTTGGTCTAAACTCAGGGGTGGTGGGAGTAATTATCCTTTAATTTAAATATTCCTTTTAGTAAGAGAATATACCTTGTTAAGTTCTCGTTTAAACAATTTCAAATTCGATAAAAAAAAAATTCAAGAACTTAACTAAAACTTGACTCATTTTTACTTCTTAATGACACCTTCTACACAAGATCATTGTTAAAAAGTTAATTAAATTGAATTTCCCATTTTAGCAATAGGCCAAATAAGAGGTATATCAAGAGGTTTTAACATTCTCTCAATTTATTATGAAAAAAAGAAAGAAAATAGAAAAGTAGACACCCCTCCCTGACCCCCCCTGCGCGCGCACACACACAAAAGAAAGAATAAAAGAAAATGAGACTTAACAAATCAAATAAGATACTATTCTCGCTCCCTAAAAATAGAAAAATTGAATGAGTGACCGCATAATTAGTCCAAAGTAATCATTCCACCATATATTTTTGCTACGCTAATCTGATTTCTCTTCTATAAATAGCCCTATGCAAACACCTTCTCTCCATACACACAACAAGAGAACTAAACAAACGCCAAAGAAGAAAAAAAGAAAAAAAGAAAACCCAGAGAAACAAAATCAAGAAATAAAGAAAAAATGACAAAGGCTATTGTTGCTTTGGCCTTCGCCCTCTGCTTCTTGGTGGTTACCAAGGCAGAAAATTCAGATGGTGGAAAGGGTAATGAGTTCAACGTTCATGGCAAAGTCTACTGCGATCCTTGCCGTGTCAAGTTTCAGACTGAACTCTCCCATCCCCTCTCCGGTACTAATTTATATCATTTTACATATTGTGCGAACCACTTGATAATCTTAATTATTATGGGAAGTTCTAACTGAAATCAAGATCAATCACACCCATTCAACCACATTTCTAGTTTTACTACGCTCGCCACGGTCATGATTTGTGATTAAATTGGCACTATAAAGGTGGGTGTCACAATTGACACCTAAGCATAAAATTTTTCAAAAATTATTTTTTTTTGGTGAATAAGGAATAACAAAAATGATCAACCAATGCATACAATTTGTAATAATTTTTACATTATCTTGCAATATGTTATCACATATTTTCTTTTTTCTCAACAGGTGCAAAGGTGAAACTAGAATGCAAGAATGTTGAGACAGAAAAAGTCACAGTCACAGAGGAAAAAGAGACCGAGAAAGATGGAACATACGTTTTTCAAGTGTCGGGAGATCATGAGGATGAGTTATGTGAAGTGGGCTTGGTTAAGAGCTCCGATGAGCAATGTAGTGAGCCAATGGGTGATTACGAAAAGGCTCATATTGAGTGTGCCAAAAACACCGGAGTGCACGATGCACACCGATTTGCTAACCCCATTGGGTACATGACCAAGACACCAGATTCCAAGTGTGATGAAGTCCTTAAAAAATTGGGTCTCCGCTACGAAAATGGTAATCTAGTTGAGGAGGATGATAACCAAGAAAATTAAATTAAATAATTCCTATAGTAGTTAAGAAATATTTCAAAAAAATAAAAGATTGCCTTCTCTTGTTATGTGTATTCATTGTTACTACAACTGAATAACGAGATGGAGAAAGGAAGAAAAATATTTCTTTTTCTTATTCTATTTACTTTTTTTAATATATTTATAGTTTTTTAAATTTGGCCATGACATGGTAATTAAAATTTTGTAAGCTTGTATATTTTTCTTTGTAGTGTTGTGGCACCATCCAATAAATGAAGAGTGAAATTTGTTCTTATGTTGAGAAATCTTTCTCTTTGGATCACATTTGATATTTCATTTATCTAATTTTTCATTCTTGCAATTACTGTATGTGTTATCACATTATCACATAGGAATAATACAATAGTACAAAAAGGAATTTTACATTTTAAAGTTTTACTAATACTAATATCCATGAAAAATAATGTGCTAAAAAAAGTTTGAAAGAAAAAAGTGGAACAAGGAAGAAAAATATTTCTTTTTGTTATTCTCTTTACTTTTTTAATGTATACATATATATTAATGTATATATATATATATTTAAATTTGGCCATGATATGGTAATTAAAAGTTTGTGAGCATGAATGTTTTTCTTCGTGGAATTGTGGCACCATCTAATAAACGAAGAATGAAATTTGTTCCTTGTTGAGAAATCTTTCTCCTTGGATTGCATTTGATATTTCATTTATTTAGTTTGTTATTCTTTTTCAATTACCCTATTGGCATGATTTGTATGCAAAAACAGAGTGGGAATGGAATGGGTATTCCCACTTCTATTTCCATTGACACGTTTGATATAATTGAGTGGTGGGAATGCCATTTTCATATATATGAGTTTAGTGATTCCTTCCACTCCATGTAGGCTTAGCTATTTCTTACAAGTTGACAATGAAATATATTTTTATATTATTAGCACAATATATATTAAATTTTTCATATGATTATATAATATTAAATTAATATATGATAATATGAAATTAATATTAAATAATTTATTGATGTATTTGATATTCATAGTGAAACCATATATTAAATTTATTTTAGGTGATATGTATTATATCATATATAGTAAATGCTTGTATAATTACATATATAAATATAAAATAATTCATGCACACCCATACTGTATAATAAATACACAAGACATAATATATAACATGTATAAAAAATAATATATCAATATAAAAAAACATATATTATATACATTGATCATCAATATACAATACCAATATATTGCTTAAATATAATATATATATATATATTATTGAAATTAAAATTTTAAAATATTTTTTCAAATAAAAATGGTTGAATCCTATACTTGATTTAATTTATTCCTATGATTCATTACTATTTAATTACCAAACATATGCATGACATGCATTAAAATTAAGGGCGAATTACACTGACTACTCCTTCAAAGCCACTTCTGACGCTCGTCGAACACCGTTCTTCCATTGTCTTTCATCGGGCATATTGAATGACCACTTCATCATATTTATTTTAGGAGATAAAATCGGCTCCATACACCAATGATCATACACTGATTTCACCGCCAAAATAAATATGATGAAGTGGTCATTCAATATGCCAGCGACAGTGAAGGCGATGGAAGAACGGTGTTTGACAAGTGTCAAAAGCGGCTTTGAAGGGTTAAATATGAAAATATAAATTGAACTCTTATAATAAACCCCCTGTTGATTTATTAAATTACAATGAACTAGTTCTCATTTTGATAATATATAAAAAAAATTCACATCAGGGGCATACCTATCAATTTTACATTCCCGCCTTAAAATAAGTCAATATAAGAATAGATGCTAGTTGTAATATGGGTGTAACCTCAAGGGATTTTGGTAATTTTTGAAACTGCAGGGGGTTTCTTATAAATTAGCCTAACCTCAGGGATGGTCAGTGTAATATTTTCAAAAAGGGAAATAAGTCAACCTAAGGTTAAGTGTTAGTTGTAACACGGGTATAAACTCAGGGAAATTTTGTAATTTTTGAAACAACAAGGAATTTTTCATAAATTAACCTAATCTCAGGGGGTGGTCAGTATAATTCGCCCTAAAATTAATTCATTCGTTTCTTTATTCTTTGTGCATACCAAGTATTGTTTCTTTGATTACATGCTACCTTCCTCTTGTTTTCCTTTTACAATAGCAATGATAAATGCGAACAAAATATTCCATCAAAACGCTTAATTGGATCTTCATAATTTATTATCATTAATTACCATTACTACTTTATTATTGCCTAATAACTATTCCCATGAATTGAATTATTATTATTTGGGCGAATTTCACTTTATCCCCTTGTACTTTGAACCAATCTGGTTTTATCCCTTTATACTTTCAATTGTGTCACTTTATCCACTTGTAATTTTATTTTTGCTTCAATTGTTATATTTCATTGAATATCCATTTATATATGTTGCTGAAAATTATATTAACCTCCCCTAAACTTTTTTCTATGAGAAAGTACCCCCAAAGCATTTAAATATAGACGTAAACCGCCATTTCCATTAGTCTTTTTTAAAGATTTATTTATTCAAAAATAAAATTGCTCATAACCAATATTTTTGTATTATAAAAGGACAAATATTTCACTTTGCCTATCATTTTTTCATATTTAATGATCTTTTTAAAAGTATTATGATTTGTAATTTTTGAATTTGATTAACGAGAATATTAGAATATATGCATATTTATATGCAGAATATGTAACTTATTTTATGAATATACATGTACCACTAATGCATGTTTTGAGTTCAAATTGGTTTTGGTCAATGGTCTTTTTATTAATATTCTCCATCTCTAGTCTTCTTCTTTTGCTTCATATTTAATTTTTTCAATAACATTGGGTAGTTATTTTTTTAGTCTTTTACTTTACTAAAAATAATTATCGTCAATTTCTATTTTTTTTTTTTTGCGAAAAATACATTTTTAAAGTGATAAAAATTATTGTTCCTTGAAAATTGATAAATTAGTGATAGTATTTTTAAATGAAATTTTCAATGACGATTTTTATAAATGAATAATTAAAACCTCAAGATAATAAATAAATTTTCATGATCATTTTAATTATGAATATATATATATATATATATATTAAAAAAGGAAATTTTATAATGATGATTTTTTTTTAACCAAAAACACTTTAATTTCAACAATGCAATAAAGCTGTATTCATGAAAGAAAACATTTATTGTTCAATCTATCAAATTGAAAAAATACAGATCATCGATCTTTTAGAAAATAAAAATCATAAGATATATAAAAATGATAGGCCAAATGGAAGAATTAACCATTTTGTAACACTAAATATGGGTCAATAGCATTGTTACAAGTAAAAATAATTAGTTTTTTTTTTAAACTAATGAAAGTGATGGTTTATATCAATTTTTTTTTTAAATACAAGGGGTTTCTTGTTGATAGAAAATATTTAGGAGTTGTTAATAAAATTTTGATTAACAAAAATAAATAAAGATTCAATGAAATTTAGGCAAAAATAAAAGTATAAGGGGGTAAAGTGAGGAAATTGGAAGTATACGGGGCTAAAGTGAGATTGAGTCAAAATACAAGGGGGTAAAGTGAATTATTATTATTATTATTATTATTACTACGAGACTGGTTATGCTATTTAGATACCTATATATTAGTTAATTACATACTGTGCAATAATCAATATTTAAAAATACGAGTATATTGTGATATATATATATATATATACATATATATATATATATATATTGTAACAACTATAATAAAAAGATCAACGCCATAGTATAAACAGGAATAATATGTGGATAATATATATACGTGCCAAATACAAGAAACAAAAAAATATATATATTATATTTGGAAGCAAAAATACAATTTTTTTTAATGTTAGTTTTACATGTATCATGCTTATATTTGCTTTACATGTATCAGTAAAGTTCTGAATTATAATTATGATACATCTGATAGATATATTTAAAATTATTATGAATTTTAATCGTATGATATTCAATTAATACCTATTTGACATACATAAATATACTTTGACACATTCTAGATTTTAGATAATTTTAATAATTGATAAAAAGGATCATACTCATCTAATATTATCAGAAATATGTTACAAGAATATTAATCTTTCATATCAAATTTACAAATATTAATCATTACGTTCAATTTTTGTACGATAGTTTCTTTTCTTTTTCTTTTAAATAGATCAGTGTTTATAGTACAATTTCATGATATATTTTATATTATAATATTCATTAGGAGCATATATCAATCCTTGTGGATTAGTTGTACTAATTATTATATAACATATATGCATAATAATCATATTGGAATTAACACATAATATACTCAAGAATAATTTGCAAAAGTATCTTAATTTTTTATTGGTTATTTGAAAATATTTCAAAAATAATATTTTCTTGACAAGAACCTAAATTTAAAAAATTCTTCAAAAATTACTTTTAATAATATATTAACGTTAAATTTGTAATTTATTCCAAAAAATATATTTTGACTGTAAAATATTCATAAACCTTAAAATTAAAAAAAATTATTGTTGTGCTTTATTTATCTTTAATTTCAAAGAAGATTCTCCAAAATTTAATTTAAATTCATGAAAATAAATTTAAAGAGCTCAAAAATTTTTAAAAATAGTTCATCAAGTTTTTTAATAAAAGAAAATTATAATTTAGTGAAAAAAAATATTGAGTGTTGGGTTTTTTTTTGGAATGAACAATTGGTGGAATAATTTTTTTGAATTGGAAATTGTTTTCATATAATTTTAAAGTTACAATTAATTTTAAGAATTTTTTAATATTTTTCATATTTTTATTATGAATGCCGAAATTCTAATAATTGTAGCAATCTCACTACAAATGTCATCTATTGGCAAGCAGTTTTGACTTTTGACACCATTACTAATTAATCAAAAGAGGTTCAATGCTTGTGCGAATCAATTCAAAGCTCATGGATACCTTCTCGGAGGGAATGCCTCCTTCCTTGACGTGATGGCAGCCCTGGATGATACTTTCCTGGGTGATGTTCCTCTTAGGTGGGGTAACCCCCCTGACTTTACTGAGCACGTCAGTCAAGCACAAGTTCCCAAAGGGAGCACCTCTCTTGGAGGAACATCACCCAGGAAGGCATCATCTAAGGCAACCATCACGACAAGGAAGGAGGCATCTCTTCCGGGAGGGTATCCATAAGATTTGAATTGATTGTACAAGCATTGAACCCTTGAAAAAAGTAAGAAGTGACTTTATAAACCAAGAGGATGCCAAATTTCGAAGATTCTAGGAAGGTGGTTTTCTTTTCAGCCCAGAAGGTAGCTAGGAAGGTTTTCCCCTCTTCAGACTCGGGAAGTCTTGATTAGCCTTTTTATGAGCCGTTTCGCAGGCCTGCGTTACCTCTTTGGGATGGTCAGACTTCAGGATATAAAGCTTTTACTTCAACTTCTCTTTCTCCTTCGCAAGCTTGTCAATCTTGAGATGCCTGCTCATCTTTCGCCTTACATTTCTTACCTAACTCCGCTTGCAAGGAAGCAATGGTCCCTTCTTGCTAGCAATGGTCCCTTCTTGCTCCTGGATCTTTTTTCCCAATTTCTCAGACGAAGAGGTAGTGCACTGCTGATCCAGGACGCGCCACACCAACATGCCCGCCTGCATGAAAGAGTATGTCAAGATAGCACTCATTCAAAAAGAAAGCTTACAAGGGAATTTTCTATTTTACTATTAATTTAAAATAATTAAATAGATTACATAGAAAATCAAAGGGTAAATTCATAAATTCACATCAATAATTTCTATTTGTGAAGCAAAATAAGATTTCTTTTCATAATACTATATATTAATATTTCGTTTGGTAGTAATATTGGATTTCGTGTGATAATGATGAAACCATAGGATAGGATACATATGCCATAAGTTTGGGTTGCATTTGGTAGGGGTTTATTGGTGGGATTATATAGGTATCCCATCCATAATTATGTTTGGTGAAAATTTTTTGGTCCTTGATATAACTTAGGCTTGGTCTCTTGTCTTACACTTCTTGGCATAGCCTATCCCACAAGGGAGGTGAGATATGCAATCCACTGGTTTTGGGCTTGGTTGATATAACTTCCAAATTACCCATTTAACTCTAATCCCTTTGATGTCATTGATCAAAAAGAAATCAATCGCCAAACTTATGCAATTATTCAAGATTAACTTGAGATATACTTTTACAAACGAGAATGATGATCAATTAAGAAAATATATTGTAATATATTTATTGATCCTATATATATATATTTTTACATTATGTGTATTTTTTTGTCCCTAGGTTAAGTTCAATAAAATCTCATTAATTAATAGTGAATCATAACATCAATATATTACGTGAGGTAGAAAATGAAAAAGGGGGGGGGGGGGGACATGGCTTCTCAATTTTTCAGCCATTGGGAAGAATAATTTTGGGTGTTCAATGATTGTATCTTAGAAATATATTCAAAAAATAGTCAAATGAATTAAAAATTTATAGAGGGCATTTTGGTATTTATTGAAAAAAATGAAAGATTTAATGTAATTTTCATCTAATTCATTCATAAAAGATAGTGCAACCAAACACCTTTTTTTGAATATTTGTTGAAATAAAATCGACTACCAAATATTTTTATGCAAAGGATTGATACCCTATTCTTTTGCCACTATATCTTATAGTTTTTATATCACACTCAATTCTATATGGCTACCAAATTCAATCGTGTTATAAATCCAATGCATTATTTTGTTTGGTGGCAAGTATTATTTCGTGACATATCCCTCACAGAGTGTTTGATAGTATTCTTTTTTCTACATGAATTAGAACAAATTACAAAAAAAAAAACCCTTAAATTTAGGCTTCATAAAAAAAAAATTAAGTCTAATTACAACTTCTAGCAGCTCAATCCAAATCAATTAGATTTCACGTTACACCTGCTGGTGGGATGTACTACCCTATAAGTTGATAGATAAGAAACCGGGATGACCTTTATAAAGGACTAAAAAATATTCTACTAAACTTAATTATGGGTATGATACTCATACAATTCCACCTATAAACCCCTATCAAATGCAGCAAAAATAAATGGTGAAATTAGTATATTCACATCAATAATTTCCATTGTGAGGAAAAACAGGGCTTCCATTCATGATACTATAAATAATAGGGATAATTACATCCACTACCCCTTGAAAATATCAAAACTACAATTGGTCCTCTAAAATTTTTCAATATTAGAACCGCTTTCCTCGACGAAGTTAAAAATTACACTTACAACTCTGACTTGCTGGTGGCCAGTCAAAAATAGATGACATCAGCATAATTTTAATAAAAACCCGAATGTACGCTTACCTAGTTTCTATACAATTTCATTTTTGTAAGTGCCCTTGGTAATATAATTAAATTTGAGGGATAGTTTTTATAATATAAAAAGTAGAATATAAAATTTTTTAATATAAAAAGAAGAATATACATAAAGAATATATATATATATACACACACACACACACACACTCGAATATTTAAAATTACCATATATATATATATGGGTAATATATATACACATAATATAAATAAATAGTACGTATCACAAAATACTCACACACACACACATGTATATCCCCATAAAAAGAATACACTTTATTTACTAACGAAATTACGACAAATTAAATAAAAAATTCTTCAAATAAAAATAATACAAAATTAAGGTGGGAAAAAAAAGAAGCAGAGAGAAATATATCTGTATGCTTCCCCAACCCCAAGGTCATTTTCTTGCTTGTCCTCCATGACTCCACCTATTCCTTGGCTAGTGACACCTGGGGGGTGGGGGGGCATTTGCTGGTGGCCGCCTCCCTCAATTTTTTAGAAATTCATTTATTAGTGTGTATATATATATATATATATATAGAATTTCAAAATTTTTCCTCCTCCAAAATAAAATTTTGACTTTTATGTATGTTATATAATAAAAATTTTAATTTTCTCTACTTTATTTTATTTTTGCTGATTTATTTTTGCCCAATCTCATTTATTATAATTAATTAAATTCTCTCTCTTTGTCTTTTATCTCTTTCTTCTTCCCTTCAAATTAAAGTACTAAAAATTCTAATAGATTTTACTTTTCTCTTCTATTCTAATTAAAACACCAAAAATTCTATTAGAAATTTTCTTCTCTCTTTATCTTGAAATAAGAACCTAAAAATAAACAAACCCTACAATATTAAACATTTTCTTCAAAAGAAACGTACAAGAAGGTATTATATACTAATTTTGGAATTTATACATTTATTATTATTTTTTTTTGTAATTGATTTTTGTGTAGATATTTGAATATTAGGATTATTGATATGAATCTTGATAGTTATTTAATATTAAACTTGATAAATCTTGATGTTTATTTTTTGTGCTATTGAACTTGTACAATTTCAGACTTTATATTTAATTAGGAGTAATTTGAAAAATGTGATGGTAGAGAAAAACGACAGATGTTTTTTGAACTTTGAATATATTTTTTGATTTTGTGTGTGTGTGTGTGTGTGTGTGTGTGAGAGAGAGAGAGAGAGAGAGAGAGAGAGAGAGAGAGAGTTTTGACTATATATTTTTATGTGGGTTTATGCCAATTTTGTTAAGTATTGTTAAAAATTCTTTGTTAAGTAATTTTTAAAAGTAACTCATTAGACACTGTATTTGCTTCTTTTGAAACTGAGAATAACTTCTTATGTTTTTAGTATCATTATTTTTTAAATTGTTTTGATTGTAAATGTATAATATGATAAGTTTTGTTATTTCATATGTAAATATTATAAATAGTCCTTTTATTTGAACGTTTTAAGAACATATGATTTTGAAAAATTTGCCTCCTCCACCTCCCCCGCCCAAAAGAAAAAAAAATTCCTGGCTCCATTCTTGTCCATGGCTCCCCTTAATAGCATATGTCCACCCCAAGTTTAATAAAAATCAGGCATTTCCTCTCTCTCTCTCTCTCTCTCTCTCTCACACACACACACACACACACACACACACACACTGTACAAGGGTGATTCACGATGGGCGGTGCTGCGCAATGAGAGCTTTGCCATCATGGGGAACAAATTTGGAAGAGAAAATAGGGGGAGAGGGATAAATTGTGATTCAGGTGTTAGGAGAAAAAGGATGGGTTTTTCTCACGCGGTTCCAATGTTGGCTAGATTTGGAAAGCTTGAGACAAGGTGATTCCGAAATTCGGCGGCAGTGACTAGAGCGCCATCAAAGAGTTGAGGTCATGACTAATTGATTGGTGTAGATTTGTTGGAATCTCGCAAAGACGGACGGTCGGCAACTCGGTAGGGGCTGTGAATGGTCTTTGATGGTGAAGAAGGTAAATAAGCTTCACGAGTTTTTTTTTTTTTCAATTTGTATTTTTTTTGTTTGATCCATATCTTATGTTATATTATACTGTAAATGTTAATTCTGTATACTATATACATATATATATATATATATATTACTTTATGTATTTTCCTTTTTTCTTTTTTTTTATATTTACATATTACATATTAAAAATTTATTTTTTTACTTTGTATAAAATAAATATATTGCATCTTTTATAATATATATATATATATACATGATATATATACATATATAAATACATATTAATGTTTTACATTGAAGAAAAAGGAGTAAGAGTGGTAGAAATGTCTTTATAGTGATTTTTTTTTTCAGTTTACTTTTAATTTTTCAATATTAAAAAAGTAATGGTAAAACCAGAAGTTTAGAGAAAATTGACCAGGTAACCGGCAAATTGGGGGGTAAGTGTAACTTTTAACTTCATCACGGGAAACGGTTGTAATATTAAAAATTTTTTGGGGATCAATTATAGTTTTTATATTTCGGAGGGGTATTGAATGTAATTATCCCTAGATAATATAATTATTGTTTCTTTAGAAAAAAATTATTACAAAGTTAGGCAAATACTTATGAATTGTAACTTATGAGACGTAAGGGGAAAAATGTCAATTACACATTTTATTTTTTATGAAAAAAATAATAATAGTAATTGATGTTCTAACTATAAATTAATTTATATTCTTTTTAGAATGTGTTCCATTAGTATTTTACTTTCTGATTTTTTTGTTTTTCTTCAAAATTGTCTAATTCAAATCAATAATATTGGGAAAATAGCATTTTTGGTCCTATAATTTAAGGCGTTTTACACTTTTAGTCCCATTATTATCATGATAGCACTTTTAGTCCCGCTAAATATTATTTCATGGCGAAAACAGTCCCATCGTTAATTTTTGGACGGAAGGCGCACGTGAAAGGCACGTGCGCCGTTAGTCAACCAATTTTAGGTGGAAAAAAGGCATTTTTGGTCTCATAATTTAAGATTTTTTTCACTTTTAGTCCAATTATTATCATGATAGCATTTTCAGTCCCATTGGATACTATTTTGTGGCAAAAATGGTACCACCGTTAGTTTTTGGACGAAAGACGCACGTGAAAGGCATATACGCCATCAAAAGAACATAATCTCACTACTGCTAGTTGAAACTACGAGAGTTTTGATGAGATTCTGTGCATTAGTACTGGTATGACCGCAACTGCGGGGGCATTAGTGTTGGTTTTCGGTACATTAGTGCATTAGTTCTGGTATGCACACAAAGCTCTTTCTGAGCCCGACTGCGGGGGCAATGGGCCTGTATAGTTGGGCCTCATTTTTTGATCGAAAAATGGCCATTTCGGGCTCATTTCGGCAACTTTTTTCAGTCATTCTGCACTGGGCCCTACCATTGTCATCGTCGCGTTCTAGCCTCAGTCGAGAAGGCTACTCGACCCGAATGAGCGATCTATGTGCGTAAGCTCTGTTGCCCCTCGTGGCCAGCCTTTGTTTTACTTTGTCCACTTTTATTTTATTTTCTCATTACTTTTACTATTGTTTTGACGATTATAATAATAATAACATTCCATATTTATCTTTCCCAATCTTGATGATAAATCATGAGGGAGGATGAACAAATAAAAAATTCATATAAAGAGAATCGGGAAGTTATGCGTCAAAAAGGGAAAAAAAGCGTAGGGGGGAGAATTGCAACACGAGAACTCCTCAAGGGGTCACCCATCCTAGTACTACTCTCGTCCAAGTATGCTTAACCTCGAATTTTTGATAGGATCTAGTGCATTAGTGGTAGTATGATCGCAACTGCTAGTTAGCATACGGATATTCCTTTTATGCGGGATGCGGAAGGTGGTGGCGCAACTTCAAATAGCCATATCTTTCGACCCAAGCGTTGTCTCGTGGTCCACAAAATCGTTGGGTCTCATTTTTTGATCGAAAAATGGTCGTTTTAGGCTCGTTCCAGTCATTTTTTTCATTCGTTCTGTACCAAGCCCGTTATTGCTTCCGCCAAGTTCCCGCCTCAATCGAGGCAATAAAAAAGGATTTCTTGGCTAGATGTAGGCCAAGTATGGGGGTAGATAGTTGTCACTTAAAGGGGTCCCATGGTCATGTGCATACCAGCACCTATGATGCACGGACACACCTAAAAATGACCCCGTGCAGTGTCGGACACGGCCCCGACACGTGTCCGACACGGCAAAAACGAGTCCGAAAATTAAAAAAAAAAAAGAAAAAAATCCGACATGGTGTCGGACACGGCTGAAGGACATGTCCGACACGGCTAGGACACGGCTGAGGCTTTTTTTGATATATTACAAAGTTTAAATGAGGTCTTTTTAAAAATTTTAAAAAATTTAGTGGAAATATTGAAAATAACAAATATTTTTTTTAATCTTTAAATCTTATAACCCAATTAAGAGGTGTTTGTTTTAATGATGAATATTATTATTTATCTTTCACATATTTTAATTTAATAAATTATAAATAGATAATATAATATAAAATATTTTTTAATAACCGTGTTAGAGCCGTGTCGTGTCCTAAAATTTTGAGATTTTCGGCGTCGCCGTGTCCGTGTCGTGTCGTGTCCGTGTCCGTGTCCCCGTGTCTGTGTCCGTGCATCATAGACCAGCACTAATGTACTAATGAATCAAATACCAACACTAATGCCCCCGCAGTTGGGCCCGTTGCCCCGACAGTCGGGCTCAGAAAGAGCTCGTTGCCCCTGCAGTTGTGATCTTACCAGCACTAATGCACCGAATCTCATCAAAACTCTCGTAGTTTCAATTAGGAGTAGTGAGACTATGTTCTTTTGATGGCACATATGCCTTTCACGTGCGTCTTTCGTTCAAAAACTAACGGTGTTACCATTTTTACCACAAAATAGTATCCAATGGGACTGAAAATGCTATCATGATAATAATGAGACTAAAAGTGAAAAAAGACTTAAATTATGGGACCAAAAATGCTTTTTTTCCACCTAAAATTGGTTGACTAACGGCGCGCGTGCCTTTCACGTGCGCCTTCAGTCCAAAAATTAATGGTGGGACTGTTTTCGCCACGTAATAGTATTCAGCAGGGACTAAAAGTGCTATCATGATAATAATGGGACTAAAAGTATAAAATGCCTTAAATTATGGGACCAAAAATGCTATTTCCCCCAATAATATTACAATATGAACTTTCCGTTGCTAATTATTTAGGGTAATAATAATAAACTTACAAAAAATAGAATCGAACTTGGGGAAGTATATTTTTTCACTATGTAGAAAATTAACTTTTATATATTGTCCAACCACTCGCATTATAAGTAGCTGTGCTGTTGCACTTGCAGATGCATAAAGAGGCAAAGCAATCATGTTAAGGGTTTTTGTCATGATTCTCGCTGCGGTGATAAATTGGCTGAAACGTCATTCGAGTGCACTTTATCGGATGGAACACTATATCGGGATGATTTGGAGCGAATGGAACGCCTTGTAGCATGCTCTGTGGCACTATCTTACAGATTGTGAACGATGGTTCTCTGTTGAGTGTTCTTGTTTCTTTCTTTATTTTCCAGGGAGAGAGGGAGAACGGTAGCTAGAGATTTGAGAAAACAGAAATTGGAGTGGGTATGGTATAGCGCAGAGTCTAGTTTACATAGTTTTTTCCCTATCATAATTTCTTATTAGTTTCTTTATTATTAATATTTTTTGCTAACCAAAGTAACTTAAATAAATAGTTCTTTTAATGTTTTGTTTGTAAGAGTTAGAATTATTAAATTAAATATATTATTTGATTATTGCTTTATTTGTTTTATTTTAAATATAAATATTTTTTCCGACACTTACCTCATCTTGATATTTTTAATATTATTTTAAACTTATATTAAGTAAATTTAAATTGATAAATAATGTAAATATTTCCTTGAATTTTAAATTCAAATATATGTTACATTTTCCATAAGGTTTAAACAATCACTTAATGCATGCTATGTAATTTAAACCACGTAACCAATCATTTATATATAACTTGTTAATTAATTAAGAGATAGGGATGAGTAATTAATTGGCAATAGGGATAATGAATCTGTCGGCGACACTTGTTATGAACTTAGATCGATATTTATCGTGAAATTAGGCTGACTATTTGACTTTATATATGGATACTTGTTTATGTCCCGTGCTACGTATAAAAATCATTTTGAAAAACATATAAATTGGAATTTGTAGATTTAAATACTTTATACATCTGTATTTAATAATTAAAATAAACTAAAAAGTCCAACATACATACCATATTACATTTTCAAACAATTAAATATTATTATATATTTAATATGTTAAAAATAATTAATATTAACATATATTTCTCATCAATATACATTCTTTAAATACAGATATAAAAAAAAATATAAATATATAACGGTTATAATATTTCAAAGAAGAGAATTCTCTAATTGAATCATATTTATTTCACTACAAGAAAACATGTGATTTTCGGCGAAAATATTTTGTTGAAAATTTTCGGCGGACTTTCGGTGAATTTTGGACGGCATTTTAAAAAATGAAAAAAAATATAAAATTTTAAATTTTCAGCGGAATTTCGGCATAAACTTCCCATGAAAACTAAAAAATAATTAAAAAATATTAATTTTAAAAATTTCGGCTAAATTTCGGTGGGAAATTCCAACGAAAATTTAAATATATATATATATATATATTAAAATTTAAAATTTTCGGTGGAATTTATTCGGAAAATTCCGATGTAAATTTCTAAAAATTAAAAAATATTAAAATTTCAAATTTTAGGCTGAACTTTGGAGGGAAATTCTGCCGAAAATTAAACAAAAATTACAAAAATATATGAAATTTTAGTATTTAATTTTTGATTATAAAAAATACGAAATTTAATTATAAAAATATGAAAATTAAAAAAATAAAATTTAATTTTTAATTTTTAATTATAAAAAATTATAAAAAAATGCAAAATTTAATTATAAAAAATAGGAAAATTAAAAAATTAAAATTTTAAATAAATTCTTATTATTTGAATTATTATTAAATTATTGTTATTTGAATTGTTACTTGAATTATTGAATATTATATATATAATATTTATGTATTACGACAACAAAGTGAGGGTAGTCCAATAGTAAGAGGCTTGTTTGCCAACGATGAGGTGAGGGTTCAACTCCTACCCATCCCAAAATTAGGGATAACTCGGGTGTGTTCATACAAGCACGGCACTGTGGGGTTTAGGTCCCGAGTTCGAGTTCTAAGTCTGACAATTGAAATTTTATTTTTAAAAAAACTAAAATATTTTCAGCGAAAATTTCACCGAAAATATATATTTTAAACAATAATTGAAAAATATTTTCGACGGAAATTCCGCCGAAAATAAAAAGCGACGAAGGTTTTTTTGGCAGAACAATTGCCCCAAAATTCCATTGGAATTTCACCGAATATATCAAATTCGTTTAGTATCTCTAAAAATCTAACAAAATTATGGATATCCGGATATCTGAATATCCATTTCCACTTATAATTATCCAAATATCTGATTGAATATCCGAATACGTTTATCCGAATATCCAAATCTATTTATATAAATAAACAAAAAGTCAAATATATTTTATGTAACTTCTCTAATTGAAATTTTTGTATATATGTAAGTATAATATATGTTCATTAATATAAGTAAAGTTAATATATTTACTTATGTTTTTATTTCGTTATAAATTATTGAGATATGAGTCAATTAGATTTTTTTCTATCTATTTTACTTATAAGAAGACATTAGAATACGCGCGCGCGCACACACACACACAACTTCTTCTTCTTCTTCTACTACTACTACTACCACCACCACTACTACGAATAATAATAATAATAATAATAATTTTTAATATTATTTATTGAATACAGATAACGGATATAATTAAACTAATATATTCGTCAGATACACATTCAGAACGGATATATAATTACCATACCCATATATATATCCGTTTATTATTCGGATACTTATAATCGGATACGGATAATATCCACTTCATACGGACACGGATAAATATCCTATAAACGGATACGAATGCAAACGGTAAATGGACTTTCAGTTACCCAGTTACTTAGGGATGACAATTTCTGATCCAACGGGACAACCCAATACTAAAATAGCAGGTTAGGGTTAAGAGTTCATAGATTAGGTTGAATATGGGTCGAACCCGAAAACGACTTGAAAAATATGGGTTGGGTTGGGTTGACTCGTGGGTTACCCAGACAATCCGAATCCCTTTATAGGTTAACTGACAACCCGACCCAACCCTACCTAAATCATTTTTTTAATCTTTTTTCCCCCTTTCCCTCTCGCTTAGAGAAAAATATATTATGTATAAATTATAAATTAAAGCATTTTGATGGGTTATAATTAATCATTAATAATATAATATAGGAAAAATTTTGAAAAAGAGAATAGGGAATTTTTTTAATTATTAAACACACAAAAACTTTTAGATATTTAAAGATAAGAGATCGTTAAATTTTTTAGATAAGTGAAACGTCAATTTGAATGAAAAACTATATTTATGTTAGTTATCATCTTCTTCTTCCATCTAAAAAAGTATATCTTCTTCCTTTAATTGTTTATTTGCATTCATTGAAGTTTTATATTGATTTATTTTAATATTGAATGAAATTTTTTTATCAAATATTTTTACAGTATATTATAAATAAAATTTAAATAAACTAGAGTAGGAAATGAATTCATTAATTTTTAATGTAAAATCCAAACATATATTTTGTACGTAGTCGACCATCACTACAAGAATGTATACCTTTTAGTGATGAATCAATTACAAATTTAATTTTCTATGCTAGATTTGATTTATAACAAATTTGTTTGTAAATGTCTTGTTATTAATTGTTTATTTAGTTCTATTTACATTGAATTTTGTCATTAATCATCAAACGATGTGATAATACTCTAAAAGTGTGACAAAATGTAAAAATCTTTTTGTCACAAATTTTTCGGTAAACTTAATGAAAGAGTGCTTTTTTATAGTGTATACAAAATAAATGTATATATAGTATAGTTAGCCAAATGAAAAATTAGAGGAAAAAAATCAACTTTTAAGTAGTAAATTATAATTGCTTTAATTTTTCCATTAGAAAGTTAAAATTTTTATTTAAAACAGGTCAACCTGGGTTGATATGAACCCATCCAAGTTGGTTTGGGTTGAGGTCTCATGGGTTTGATAGGTTATGAATTGGGTTAGGGTTGCGAGATTTTATGTTATATTACTACCTCAACCCGGCCAACGCAATCCGAACCCACCCGAATTGTCACTCCCTACAGTTACAGCCCTACACTTCACCTCATGCGAGTAAAGTACATTTGTTAGCTTTTTATCATCCGAAATTAGTAAGAAAATTAAAGTTGCTCCTTTAAAATTTAGTATATTTTACAGCAAGTGCCTTAAGCTTGTTATTCTCCCTTTCTGTTAGTGCAACTGAAAAAAAGCTACTTATGTTAAAAATTGGAGTTTCTTTTTTCAAAATATTACTCCAATTAAAAATAATTCTCATAAGATTACTTTGTCAAAAATATTTCTCATAATATCATTCATATTGACATGTAGGCAAAAAATTATTAGTTTCTATTCCTCTACTTTATAAGCCAATGAGAATCCAGTTTATTTGCACTACTTGTTTCTGAGTTCTTGCTAGTCTTTTTTATTATTTTATTTTAGTTTATGTTTTTCATTTTTTGTATCTATTGTTACATTTTTTTTTTTTTGGTTTCCCGTAGGGTGTTCTTTTTGGCCCAGATTATCTATTGTTACATGAGCCTAATACTTTATCCAAAAATCAAATAGTCGACTAATTATGAAATTATAATAAGAGTTTTTTTTAAATACAAGAAGGTATTATTGATTAATTGTATCATATATAAGCACAACTATTATTATAAATCTTAGTTTGAAATTTAACTTTTTATTGCTTGAAGGTTTGATTATAGTACAAAAAGTGTTGGTTTCGCCTTCTTTACTAGCAGAAAGTGAAAAAAAACAAAGAATGATAATTTTAATCATTTACAAACAAAGCAGAAGCAAAACTAAATTAGTTTGATCATTATTAAAAAAATACAAAAATATTATAAATATTATTGCACTATATTGAATCCTTAATAATAATTCTCTTTTTAAAATCAAATAATCCAAGAAATATATATATATATATATATATATATATTGGTTCTCACTTTATTACTGTACAACGTCTACATTACTAGGGAAAAAATAAGTGAAATTTCAAGGCTTGATTGTAGAAATTGGTATGAAGAAAAAATATATGAAAGTCTGACAAATTAGTATCAATGATACGAAGAAAATTAAAAGTAGTAAGTAGTCATGGTCCTATAAAATAGGAGAGAAAAAAATCCAACTAATAAAACTTTTTGCTTGCATGGCAATGTATGTGGCAATATAAGTAATAATATAGGAAATTATTTTGAGGAAGTAATAATTTGAGAATTATTTTTAGCTGGAGTAATATTTTAGGAAGAAACACTCAAAAAAATTGTACGATAATATCTAAAAGAATGTATTGAAAGGAAGATGACCACAAAAGAAATGGGATTATTTCATTTTTGGTTTATTATGTTGGCCTCATTTCACATTGACGATACTTTTTGACTATTAGCAAAATTAGGACACATGGTTTCTAAAAATTTGCAATATTAGGGGCCAAATGATGGGATCTGACCAAAATCACCACGTCATCATAGGAAAAATTCTAGTTGGTGGAATATGAGATGTCACCTATTTTGGTATATACTCAACTAAATCCCCTAGTTGGCTAATTTTGCTTACATGGAGGATGAATAGGTGAGTGATGTGGATATTAATAACTAAATCCCACTTCAAAAAACTTTGGTTTAAGTAGGGACTTGATCCCAGGTTGTCTTTGAAAATCAAAATCTTAAGCAACCCTCTCTAACCACTTTGACAAACTTAACTAATATAATGGTTGCTATGCGTTTATTTATAATAGTTGAAATCTCTAAGTTAAACTTTTAAAATTTATTAATCTAATTATAATACTTTACCTTCAATTTTTTTTTCAAAAATAATTTATAAAAAAGATTTCACACACACACACACACACACACAAATTTACAGAAAGAATTTATGATAAATTATTTAATATGTATTAAAAGAATTTAGTTTACACACACATATATATAAATTTATAAAAAAATTGGTGAAAAAATTATATTTATAAAAAGAATTTATAATTTTATACGTATTAAAAGAATTTATGAATTCTTTTCTATAAATTATTTTCAAAAAAAAACCAATGTAAAATATTGAAATTAGATTAATAAATTTTAAAAATTAAACTTTAGAAAGTTTGAACAATTATAAGAAACATTATAGCAAAAATAAAAATAATGGTTATGTGGGCCAAACTGGTTGAAGAGGGTGGCTTAAGGTTGTGCCTTCAAGACAATTTGGATTTGAGTCTACTAAAACAAAAGTTTTTGAGGTGAGATTCACAATTTCTCATCCTCCACGTAAGTAAAATTAGTTTATTAGGACTTATTTTTACTTCTTAGTCATTACTTCTACACAAAATCATTGTTAAAAAGTTAATTAAATCCTTTTATTATGAAAAAAAAGAAAGAAAACAGAAAAGTAGACACCCCTCTCCCCACTTCCCGCGCACACACACGAAAGAAAGAATAAAAGAAAATAAGTGTTAAAAAGTCAAATAAGGTACGATTCTCACTACCTAAAAATAGAAAGATTGAATGAATGCCCGCATAACTAGTCCAGAATAATCATCCCACCATTTATTTTTGCTACACTACTGTCATTTCTCCTATATAAATAGCCCTATGCAAACACATTCTCTCCACACCATACACACACATAACAAGAGAACTAGATAAATCCCGAAGAGAAAAAAAAAACAGAATAAACACAAAGGAGTAAAATAAAAAAAAATAAAGAAAAATGGCAAAGGCTATTGTTGCTCTGGCCTTTGCCCTCTACTTCTTGGTGGTTGCCAACGGAGAAAATTCAACTAGTAACAAGGGTAATGAATTCGACATTCATGGCAAAGTGTACTGCGACCCTTGCCGCGTCAAATTTCAGACTGAACTCTCCCATCCCCTCTCCGGTACTAATTTATAAATATGTATATATACACATACACACACATATATAGACATAGATATTTTAATATCGCTTTATATATTGTGCGAACTACTTTATAATCATAGTTATTATGGAAAGTTCTAATTGAAATCACGATCAATCACACCCATTCAACCATGTTGCTAGTTTTACCTCACTTGCCATTGACATGATATTTGATTAAATTGGCACTTTAAAGGCGGGTTTAATAAAAACATTGTCAACTAATGCATACAATTTGTAATAATTTTTACAATATTCTGTAATGTATTATCTCATATTTTCTCTTTTCTCAATAGGTGCAAAGGTGAAATTGGAGTGCAAGAATGTTGAAACAGAAAATGTCACACTCACAGAGGAAAGAGAGACCGAGAAGGACGGAACATACGTTTTTCATGTGTTGGGAGATCATGAGGATGAGTTATGTGAGGTGGGCTTGGTCAAGAGCTCAGAGGAGCAATGTAGCGAGCCAATGGATGACTACGAAAAGGCTCAAATCGAGTGCGCCAAAAACACTGGAGTGCATGACGCACACCGATTTGCCAACCCCATTGGGTACATGACCAAGACATCAGATTCCAAGTGTGACGAAGTCCTCAAAAAATTGGGTCTCCGTTACGAAAATGGTACTCTAGTTGAGGAGGATGATAACTAAGCAAAATAAATTATATAATTGCTATAGTAGTTAAGAAATATTTCAAAAAATAAAGATTGGCTTCTCTTGTTATGTGTATTCGTTGTTACTATGGTTGAATAAAGAAAATGAAAAAAGAAAAACAATGGAGAAAGGAAAAAATATTTCTTTTTCTTATTTTCTTTACTTTTTTAAAAATATATAGATACTTTTTAAAAAAAATATTGGCCATGATATGATAATTAAAAGTTTGTGAACTTGTATATTTTTTCTTGTGGTATTGTGGCACCATCCAAAAAATGAAGAATAAAATTTGTTCCGATGTTAAGAAATCTTTCTATAGGATTGCGTTTGATATTTTATTTATTTGGTTTGTTACTCTTTTGCAATTACCCTACATGTTATCACACTATCACATAGAAATAATACATAGTACAAAAAGGAAGTTTACTTATTAAAGTTTAAATAATAATAATATACGTGAAAACTAAGGTGCTAAAAAAATTTGGAAAGAAAAAAATAGCTAACAAATTATATAAATGTAAAATGTTTATCCACTATAGGCGGGGAAGTTACAAAAAATACCACCAAGTTCGTCTAATAGTTAAATTTTTATTTTAGTGAAAGAATCATTTTATCCCTCCATTTTTAATATTATTAATAACTAGATAGAAGAGTCCTGTATGAGAGCCAAATACAAGAAGGGAGGACAAAAATCAAAATAAGTTTAAATTGTATGTTAAAAAAATAAATAGAAACAAAAAGTAGGAAAAATCAAAAAAGGGAATGTGAGAAAAGTGAGAGAGAAGAGTGACAAAGGAAAAATTAAAAGCACGTTGAGAAGGAGAGAGACGAGTATGTAAGATTTTTCTAGTTGTAGTTATTTTAGTGACGGTATTTTAAGGAAAACACATTTAAACACATCAAAGAAAAAAGTCACAAGACCTTCCACTTAATATAATAGTATAGATAATAACAATTCACAATCTAGATTATATTAATATTTTGTATGAATATCGATGCCACCCGTTTCCTAGAGTATCGGCATAGAACTATTGGAGAAAAAAAAAATACACCAAAGCATATGGGTGGTAAATAGGTGAGTTAAATTGGCTTTGGGTTGGGTCTGATATGGGTTGCGTTCATAATTAATTAGAATATCTGGATTTAAATTGGGTTGGATTGAATCCAAGCCTAAAAGGAAGCATATGTATTATGATATTATCTCATTTAATTAGCCCATGGTGCGTTTGTAAGGCTTTTTAATTAGGATAAATTTAATATTATTAATACTTGATCGAAAACTAATTTTTAATCAATAAGGCTCCGCAATTTTTTTTTTGGAAAACTAATTTTTAATAAATCTACGTGTTAAGTTGATAACTATAAATTAAAGAAGAATCTGAATAACTAGTTGATATTATGGTCATGGTACTAGTAACTAAATTCTATCAAAAGTATTTGTAGATTTATATTCAAAATTCAAATAAATATTTGCCAATTTTTGAAACCCACCAAACCCGTCACCACTGCCCTCGCCAAGGACCACCACCCGCCCCCGAGTCTTGAGATTTCACGCTATTTTAGTGTTCTCTCTTTCATGGGGACTCCAATTATATAGGGCAATTCTACCATCAGTCGGCTTCGTAGGTGACTAAGGTTAGTCATACCTTCAAATAATGCCACGTGTACTAATTTTAATTTTTTAAATAAGTTATCAATTAATTAAATCTCACACTTACTAGCTTCTGCAGGTAAACAAACTATTTTTCTCTCTCTACAAAATCAATTCTAATCAGATTTCCATCTCTAATTCTCATTTAATCTTGAAAAGAATGGTTATTGTTGGATTCTAAAGAGATTGGAGGATCCTTTAATTATTAACCTTACCAAATATAAAAAATCTCCCTTAATTATTAAGAGTTCTTAAGGTAAATAGTTTCTATTGCTATTTAAATGTCATACTTTAATTAAAAGAAATCACATGATATTTTATTTTAGTAACAACAAATATTATTATTATTATTTCTTTTAATTATTCTCGTGAATTAATTTAGCTAATCATTCTATTATTATTATTATTATTATTATTATTATTATTATTATTATTATTATTATTTCGAAGTTCAATTAGAGTATATATATCTTCTCCAAGGTATGATTACAAACATCGACACACTAGTATAAAATTTTTTTTATTTGAATTCATAGATGTACGAACAAAATAGAAATTCTAGGACAAAAATTAAAAGCAAACAAACTAGTAACATTGACCTATTTTTACATTTATTTTGTTTATTTTCAAATAAGTCAATATAATTATTTTGTTAAAATATTGTATATTTCATCGTCAATTATTATACTAAGAACGTATAATACAATTACTAAATATTTTATATCAAGAATGTGAGTATTGTTCATCAAATTAAGAATGTGTGACATCTAATCGTTAATATTATTATCACCATATTATTTATTAGAATTCACTTTACATTTGATCACACACATAGTTATAGTCATAATTATTCAAATGAATAAATGGGGTTATAATTGTTTACCTTCTCTAAGGAGTACATACTTTTCAATATATAATTGTTGTGTTACGTCATTTAGATCTATATTAATTAGACCCATACATAAATACTTGTAAATTATAATTATTTATTCACATATGATTATTAATATTATAATTGTTATTATTTTTACAGTTATCTCACATTAAACTATATATTGCTAATATATAGTTATTATCACTACTATTATTATTCATTATATATTATTATAATCATAATTAGTAAGACCAATAATTGAATTATATATGTGGTTACACTTGCTATGCATAATATATATTTGAATATATCACACCACATTGACATGTATTTGGTTAAACAATATTATTATTATTATTATTATTATTATTATTATTATTATTATTGGTGTTTGATATTTGTATACTCTCCACTAAAAATCAAAACATATTTTTTTAACAACTATTACTTATTGCGCTCTTCTGGATATATTTTATAGATTTGCAGCACTTTTAAAAATATATTGCTCAATCTCAATACAGATCAATCATTATATAATAAATTTATAGATAGTATGAATAATTTACTTAATAATAATATTTAAATTTTAAAATTTTAATTTGTTAATTAAAATACAAATACTGATATTCTAGATATATTTTTAAAATAATTTGTCATCAGTGTTATATATTTTTTGAAATGTGTTGAAAAGTTAAATTAAGCATAAGTTTTTATCAACTATTATCCTATTGTTTGAATTTATAAATTACATGTATGTTATAAAAACAATTTTATTGGTTTGTATTTAGTGGGACCATATATAGTGTAATAAAATAATTGTAATAAATTAAAACCATAGGATAACCTGTGTAGCAGGTAACCCTTCCACTTTAGAAATTGAAATAAAGTGTGTTGACTCAATGCTGTAAGAGTATACTCACAGGTTTAAAGCGTATAAATTTATCAGAAATATTATTAAATATATGTCAAGTTAATGTGTAATATTTTTCTCACAATTGAAATGATGATATTTATTTTTTTTAGTATATCATCTTTTATATATAATTGTAGAGTTTTTTTTTCCTCGTGCATTATTTTAAACTTACAAAAATTTTGTACTTTATTCTTGGAACTTTTGAACTTCCCTTCCATATTTTCTTCGAACACTCTTTAATACTTTATAAACTTGTAAATACATTATAAGAAATGTTAAGAACAAATTTAATCAAATAATTTCTTATAGGAAGTTTGGAAGAATCAAATAAAAATGAATAACTATCATAATTATCTAAAGGTAAACTTTTAAATATATATATTAAAAATCCATAAAAGTGTTTTCTTAATCTAGAATATCATTCCACTAAAAAAAATTGGCTTATCAAAAAACAAAAATATGTACACCTTAAAATTCAAGAAATTTATTCTTATTGTAGTACCACAAACTAAAAGAACGAAAAACATAATCATAAAGCAAACTAAATTAAATTATTAATAGACAATTTGAATGAAACAATTAGTAATGGACTTGAATAATAAAACAATGAGATAACATAAAAGAAATAATAAAATACAGAAAAAATGGTAGAAACTATCAAAAAACGATAACATGAAAAAAATGATATATTAACTTTTGTTTTAACAAAAAAAAAAAACTGCAACTATATATATATGGATGAATGAAATATATAGGAAGAAGTGACAAATTAAGTGGAATGATGGAAAGAAGGTATGCAATGAAATTTGATAATATCCTTCTTATTATTGTGCAACAAATTAAATGAATGAAACTAATAATAAATGCAAAGCAAACCAAATCAACAAATGCTGGAACAAACAAATTAAATACAAATTTGAAGAATAGAATAATGGGCCAATACAAGTACCAAAACAATGCTAGAAACAATCAAAAAAAATTTATTTTAAAAATATCATCAAAAATTGAAATATGAAAAACAAAATGAAATAAGAAGTGAAACATGGAAAAGGATAAGAAAAATATGGTGACATGAATATAAAAAAGGAAAATAAAAGAGAAAAAGAACTTAGCATACAATCGCAAATGGCTAAACGAATTCAAAATGTTTTTGCTATTAATACAAATACTTAATGATTATGAGGAATTCAAACAATAGTAGAGTTTGTAGAGAATATTTAAATACTAAAAACATTAAATGTAAAAAGATTTTAAATTTAAATTTGGATTTAAAAAATGCACATATATGGATATATATCAATATATATATCTTAAAATTAGAAAATCTTTCGTATTGTAGTATAAAATTAAATGAACAAAAAGAAAAAAAAAAGAATTGGTATAAGAACGTAAATAAAATTAATTAATAACAAATTTGAAGAATAAAATAATAAAACATAAAGAAATAACAAAATAAAGAGAAGTGGTAGATATTATTAAAAATGAAAAAAAAACTAACTTGAAAACATTATATATGAACATTTATGAGGGAAAAAAAAGGTTGAGTTATACATACAAATGAAAATATTAAAAAAATTGAAGCAATTGGGATCATTGAAGCAAAATATTCAAAGAACCTTGAAAAATAAGTTGGTCTTGCTATAGGGCAATAAATTGAATGAAAAAAATAATGATAACAAGTAATATTTAAGAAATAAACTTGAACGAAACAAAATAATAACAAATTTCAATAACAAAATTATAAGAGAACGAAAACAAAGAATAAATTACATAAAATAACGGAAATAATCAAAGAATTAATTTGAGAACATCATGAAAAGTGAAATATTTGCAATGTTTATATACGAAAAAGAGAAAAATATGAGTAAGAAAGAATTTACGCTCAATATATCTCAATGAGAGATGGGCGATGGTTAGACAAATTCATAAAGTTTTCTATGGGAAGAAAAAAGAAAAGAAAAAATGTCGATATAAATATTTAATGAATAGGAAGAATCCAAATTGCTAGCATCTCTTGTAGCTAATATTTTTGAGAAATTATTGAGCAAAGTATTAATAATATAATCTTATCTTAAATTTTTGGATTAGCATTGGTTTGTTGGTTCAAGATAATGAACCACATATACTTATCCATATTTAAACTAAAAAAATAATAAATTTTCACACGTGACAAAATGAAATTCATTGAAACTATCCAAATATGTGTATCCATGGTGCTAGTATTAATTCCGTGCTAATGCACGGAATATATATATATATATATTCATAAATTTATATTATAAAAAATAATTTTAGAAAAATAAATTAACTTTTTTTGCATAATCAGTTGATAAATATATTATAAATTTGCATAATTAGGGAATATGTTTGGTTTCGATATTATATTTTGTATAATTAATAAGGAAATCAACTATTTAAAAATTTATATAGATCAAAAAATTAATTATTAGTAAAGTAAATGATAAATATTGTTAATAAAATATTAATTATTTTATTTTATCTGTATTAAATTTTATCCGTCTTATTTTAAATACTTGATAATTGTTGGATTCTTTTGAATAAATATAAGTCACAAGTATATTTATTTAAATGCATAAAAAAAATATTTTGAATTTCACACGCGGCAAAATAGAATTAAATGAAATTATCCGCATATGCGCTTACTTGGATAATTTCAAGGCTTCTGAATTATACATATATAGATTTGGACTTGGTGGAGTATTTGTGAAGTTCCAAATTTTAGTGTGTGAGAAGTGTGTGGTGTATGTAGGGACGGAGCCAGGAATTTGATTGGGGAGGGGGGGCGAAATTTTTTCAAAATTATTAATTATTAAAATGTATAAATATAAGGGTTATATATAATATTAATATATCAAATAAAAAAATCATATTTATGTGTATACAACCAATTAGAAGTGCTATAATAAAAAAAAATTACTTCAATCAAAACAATATAGAAAAAATGATACTGAAAAAATAACAAGTTATTCTCTGTTTCAAAAGAAGTAAATATAATAGATAATGAATTTCTTTTAAAAAATACTCAATAAAATTGACACAAATCCACATAATGATATATAATCAAAACTCAAAAAGTGTTAAAACTAGATTTGTTCTCTCTCTTTGCTCAAAAAGTATATTTAAAGCTCAAAAAATATCTTTTCTTTTTTCTCCGCTATCGCATCCCCTAAATCACACCCAATTAAATATGAAGTGTTAAATTTATACGATTCTTTCAAGTACAATAGCCCCTCAAATAAATATTAAGACTCATTAAGTTTAATATTGAACAACTATCAAGATTCATATCAACAATCCTAAGATTCAAATTTCTATACAAAAGTCAATTACAAAAAAAGGAAATAAATAAATTTATAAATTTCAAAATTAGTACACAGTACCTTCTTGTATATTGCTTTTGGAGAAAAACTGGAATATTGTAGGGTTTGTGAGAGAAAAAAATTCTAATAGGATTTTTGGTATTTTAATTGGGATAGGAGAAATGAGAAAAATCTAATAAATTTTTTATTATTTTAATTTGAAGAGAATAAGGAAAAAGAGAAAGAGACAGAACTTAGTTATTCAGATTAGGTAAAAATAAATCACCAAAAATAAAATAAAGTAGAGAAAATTAAAATTTTTATTATATAGCTTACATAAAAATCAAAAATTTATTTTAGCCGCCCCCGCCCGCCCTGGGTCCGTCAATGGGTGTGTGTATGTCGAGGGAAAGAGAGAAAGATCGTGAATAAGAGAGAGATTGTTTGGTTGAGGGCAACATTTTGGAAAAGCAACTCGGACATAGAATTGACGGCCTTATTGATTATCGATTTGACGCATGATGTCATAAATAAATAATAATACTTATGTTATTTTTTTTATAAATAAAAATATTACAAAATTAGAAAAAGACTAATAAAAATGAAATAAAAAAAAAAGAGAAAGGGATAAAGAGATTTTGCCACCCGAAGTAAAGCGTTTTTAAACTTAACCATCTAAACTAAGTTTTTTTGGTGCCGATCACCACTGAAAATATAATGTATACGGGTTTTGCAATTTAACTCTTATTTACAAATTTTGGTTACAAAACTCGTTGAACTTATATTACATAACATGCACATATAACCTTATTAAGGGCAAATTAATCTTTTGAAATCAATATCCGCACAAAAAAAATGTGATAATTATTAGCACTAAGGATCAAACTTTGGCAAATTCGAACATAAAGATATTCTAATGTATCAAATCACCAATTGAACAACCATACTGTGTTAGAAATTATGCAATATATATATATATATATCTATATATATATATGTATATAATTATTGATATATTTTTCAGAAAGAAATTGAATCCTTCAGCCTTAAGCATTTGTCCGAGAACAGTCATTTTAATTCCAGAATTCGAATCAATAAGGCTTACCACTCTTTAAAAGTAAAAGATTGGAGGAATAGAAAAATTAGATCTTGACGAAAATTAGACCTTAGGAATTAAATTGTTGATTATAAAAACAATTTTTTTTATAATTAATAAAAACAAAAAGTTGGTGAAGTATATCCATGGCCAATATTTTATGCAGGTAAGAAATACAATCTTGATTCTTTTATTTGATTGGTTTTGATGACGAAGCACGACCAAAAATGTTTTCCGGGGAGATGAAAGGGCTAAGTTTGCTTATGAGTGTAAATCAGACAACTAAGAAGTTAATGTTTACAAGATGTAAGGTTCTGGTTATTTTTTAGAAGTGTAACACGAATCAAGTCAGTTTGTAAATTTAGTGAATCGCCTCGATAAGCTTCAACTAAATCTCAATCTCAATCTCATTCATCAAAACAAAAGAGAAAAAAAACTCCCTAACAATCCAAATAGATAACATCTTATGTCCCGTACAAAACTACCTTATATTAGAAGCCCTCAACAAAGTCTATACATCTGTAGCGACACACGTGTGCGAAACAGAGTGAAAGAAACAAGCCTTGCAAAGTTAAAAAAAAAAAGGGTACTTTCTCACTCCCTAAAAATAAGAAAATTAAATGAGTCCCCGCAAAATTAGTTCAGAATGTTTATTTCATCATTTATTTTTGATACATCACTCTAATTTCTCCTATATAAATAGCCACATGCAAACACCTTCTCTCCACATACACAAAAAGAGGACTAGACAAACCCCAAAGAAGGGAAAAAAAAAAAGAAAAAAAAAAGGAAAAACACAGAAAAATAAAATTAAAAAATAAAGAAAAATGGCAAAGGTTGTCGTTGCTCTGGCCCTTGCCCTCTGCTTCGTGGTGGTTATCAAAGGAGAAAATTCAGGTAGCAATAAGGGTAATGAGTTCGACGTCCATGGCAAAGTCTATTGCGATCCTTGTCGCGTCAAATTTCACACTGAACTCTCCCATCCCCTCTCCGGTATTAATTAATTTATAAATATGTAGATATACACATACACACACATATATACACACACGTATATACACACAGATACTTTAATATCCTTTTACATATTGTGCGAGCTACTTAATAATGTCAATCATTGTGGGAAGTCCTATATCAAATCAAGATTCAATCGCACTGCTAGTTTTACTGCACTTGCCATCAGCAGGATTTGTGATCAAATTGGCACTATAATGATGGTGTCACAATTTGTCAATTGTGACAACTTAGGCATAAATTTTCTCACCATTGACTTTTTGAAAATTATTTTTTTGTAAGACAAAGGAATAAAAACACATTATCTAATGATGCATAAAATTTATAATAACTAAAAATATTGACACACTACATACGTGTACATAATAAAAAATAATATAATTTAACAAAATACTTAAATTTTGGTAATATTTATACTAACAAAACAGTTTTTGTCTATTTTAATATATTCATAAAATCAGTGTTAAGTAAAAATAAAATAATTTAAAATAAAAAACTAAAAAAACAATTACAAAGTAAAAAGGTGAAAGAAAATTATGTTGAAAGCAATGAGAAATGAAAGACGGGGGTTGGGGGGGGGCGGGGAGGGAGGGAGAGAGAGAGAGAGAGAGACTAGAGAGAAAGTAAAAAAGGATGTAGGAGTGGAGAAATTGGAGAGAAAATTAAAAAAAGAAAGAAAAAAAATGATAGACCAAAAATATAGTCAGACCAAAGATGGTTACTATAGGGTGGTAATTTTTGATCCAATATGACAACTCAATATAAATCCAACATGAAAATAGTGGGTTAGGGTTGAGAGTTTATGGGTCGGGTTGAAAATGAGTCGAACCCGAAAGTGACTCGAAAAGGATGGGTTGGGTTGGATTGACTCGTGGGTTACCCAGATAATCCGATTCCTTTTATGGGTTAACCGACAACCCAACCCAACCCAACTCAAGCCAAATCATTTTCTTTTTGTTTTTTCATCTTTTTTTCTCCTTTCCCTCTTGTTTATAGAAAAATATATTAAGTATAAATTATAAGTCATAATATTTTCAAGGGTTATAATTAATTATTAATAATATAATATAGAAAAAAATTATGAAAAAGAGAATATGGATTTTTTAAATTATTAAACATACAAAAACTTTTAGATACTTAAAGATTAAAGATAAGAGATTGTTAAATCTTTTAACTAAGTTAAACGTCAATTTGAATGAAAAAAACTATATTTATATTAGTTATTATCTTCTTCTTCTCTCCAAAAAAGTATATCTTGATTATCTTGTTTCTTTAATTATTTTTTGAATTCATTGAAGTTTTATATTGATTTATTTTAATATTGAATGAATTTTTTTTATCAAACATTTTTATAGTATAGTCTTATAAATAAAATTTAAATAAACTAGAGTAAAAAATAAACTCAATAATTTCTAATATGAATTCCAAACGTATATCTTGTACGTAGCCGGCCGTCACTCTAAGAATTAAGAATGCATACCTTTCAGTGACGAACCAATTACAAATTTAGTTTTCTATGCTGGATTTCATCTATAACAAATTTGAAATTTGTTAGTAAATGCCTTGTTACTAATTATTTATCTAGTTCTATTTGCATTGAATTCTGTTATTAATTATCACATGATGTGATCATACACTAAAATTGTGACAAAATGTCAAAATCTTTCTGTCACAAATTTAGCGATGCAATTTTATTTCTATGTTCTATCATTACTATTACTTTTAAGAATTCGTTCTTCAAATTTGGAGATTAGATATTTGTTGTTTTCTTTTAAGTACTCTGAATTTCTTATATAAGTTTTGGAGATTAGATTTTGATATGGATATTAGAGATTTTTTTTTTCTTCTTAGGCATATCAAACCATTTTATTGAATTATTTTCTATGTAACATCTTGCTACTTTCTCCTCCTTATTTATCAAGTGGAGATTGCAGTATTTCAATGCTAAATTCTTGTAAGAAAAAATTTTGCAAAATAAAGAATGAAAAACAATTTTAAGTAATCAAGATGGGTTGAGTCATGGGTAATCAGGTTAATGGGTCGATCTAATTTAAAACAGGACAACCTGAGTTGACACGAACCCAGCTAAATTGGGTTAGGGTTGAAGGTCTCATGGGTTTGACAGGTCATGGGTTGGGTTAGGGTTACAAAAATTTGTGTTATACCCCTACTTCAACCCAACACGAACCCACCCGACTCACCCGAATTGCCACCCCTTATTAAATGGTGCTGCCTCTTCATGTAATAGTATGGATTTTCATTATCATGTAATATATTGTCACATATTTCCTTTATTATTGATAGGAGCAAAGGTGAAATTGGAATGTAAGAGCGTTAAAACAGAAAAAGTCACACTCACAGAGGAACAAGAGACTGGGAAAGATGGAACATATGTTTTTCATGTATCGGGAGATCATGAGATGGAGTTATGTGAGATGGGCCTAGTTAAGAGCTCTGAGGAGCAATGCAATGAGCCAATGGGTGACTACGAAAAGGCTCTAATTGAGTGCGCCAAAAATACTGGAGTGCATGACGCACACCGATTCGCCAACCCCATTGGGTACATGACAAAAACAGCAGATTCCAAGTGTGACGAAGTCCTAAAAAAATTGGGTCTCCATTACATAAATGGTACTCTAACTGAGGAGGATGATAACTAGGCAAATTAAATTGAATAATTCCTATAGTAGTTAATGAACATTTCAAAAAATAATGGTTGACTTCTCTTGTTTTGGGTATTCTTAGTTATAGTAACAGAATAAATAAATTGAAAAAAAGAAAAATAACGGAACAAGGAAGAAAATTAATTCATTTTTTTCTTTTTTCTCTTTTTTTTTTTTTTTTGAATTTGGCCATAGACTTGTAATTAGAAGTATGTAAGCTCGTAATTTTCTTTGTGGAATTGTCGTACCATCCAATAAACGAAAAATAGAATTTTGTTCCTACATTGAAAAATCTTTCCCCTTGGACTTATTGGATATTTTATTTATGCAGTTTGTTATTCTTTTGCAAATACTCCATGCGCTATCGCATTATCACATAGAAATAATACATAGTATGAAAATGAAGTTACTTATATATGCATAAATATAAATATGCTAAAAAAATTTCGAAATGAAAAATAGCTAACCTTCATTATGGGGGTAGAAGATATGAAGACTACTACCAAATCCGTCTAATAATTAAATACTTTTTGCGGTGAAAGAAACACTATATCTGTCCGTTTCGCATACATACCCACATACTAGCGTAAAACCTATGTTACGACCGATATTATTTTTTACAAGTATTAATTTATAATATTGTCAATAATTTTAAATATATATTAAATTTTTACCAAAAAATTATAAAAGAACTAAATAAATCACAAATATAACAAGAAATTAAACTATATTTTATAAAAAGTGGTTGTGTATTACTATTATCACTAAAACCTCTAAATATTTTAGAGATATTTATTATCAAATCTAATCTAATATAATCTAACATATGTGTATATATCTAATATATATATATATATATTTAAAATGGACTCCACCTTATGTGTTCATTCCTTACTTATGTGGACAATGAGGTGGACAAGTTTTTCTTTCACTATTTTGTCATGTAAGACGTTTTTCATGTTTACATTTTCATTCTTTAATTTACATTAAAATCGTTTTATAATTAATATTATCTAATTCCATTAATTTCAAGTATATTTATGTTTTAACTCCTTATTACTTAATTATTTTTTAAACATAATTTATAATTATATCCATTGATTACCTTTTCTCTGATTAACTATTTATCAATTATTGCAAATTTTTAGATTTTGTATATATATATATATATATATATATATCTTTTACATTGACTATTTTTCCTTAATCAACTCCTATTATTCCTATATGTTATGAAGTATCTATCTATATATACAATGTTTGTATATATATATATATATATATGATTAAATTTATTATCATAATTTAATCTAATCTATTCTAACATATATTTAAAATGATGTCCACCTTATGTGTCCAACTTTTGCTTATGTGGACAATGAGGTGAATAAGTTGTCCTTTCATTATTTTGCCATATAAAACATTTTCATAGTTACATTTTTGACACCCTAATTCACATTAAAATCTTTACAGATAAAATTAAAATTATCTAATATCATTATTTTCAAGCATATATCTTGAACTCATTAAATTACCCCTTCTACAAAATTATTTTCTTAAATATAATTTATAATTATATCCATTGATTAGTTTTCTATTATTCACAATTCATCAATTAGCGTAAATTTTTAAATTTTACATATATATATATATATATATATATATATATATATACAGTTCCCACTTTTTTTTTTTCTTTTTGACTCATTCGTTGATAGGTTTCTTCTTTTTGATGCAGGCACACATATTTTGATGGAGGCATGACGAGTGCTTTTGGCTAAGCTGGACAAGCAAAGGCGTCAAGAACAACCCCTCGTCCCAGGGTGATGCCTTATCACAAGCCCGTCACGATAAAAGGCGAGAGCTCGAGCAAGCCTGCCACTGACATTCCTCGCCGTGAGAGCGAGATTGAAGAAGAAACCCCTTGAGATGAGGGTATCGGAGTCTCCCCGGTCGAGGAGACACAAGTTGAACACCCCAGGGGGATGGGCGAGAGTTCCCCTATGGTAGCACCGTAGCCTTCAACACCAAGGACCTCCTCTGCCAGTCAAACAATGAGGGGAGTGACACTCTCCTTCTAGCGTCCAAATGATGTGGCATGTTTATGGTCGGCTACGTGGTGGAGTCTGATACGCTCCGGGTGAATGTTGATGGTCCACCTGTCTAAGACGGAGGAACGCACGTGAGACTAGCCTATTTTTCCCCGGCGTTGGTTCTCCGACCCTCAAGTTAGTTTGTGGTATTTTTTGGAGAAGATAATGAACGATAGACGACTATTCTTGCATGTAATGTAACGAATAATAATGGATACCTCTTGAGAGAGAGCCTTTTTGCTATTTATATGAGAAGGGTCCCCTAACGTGATGTGGTTGATGGGGGTTGGTCAGCCGTTCTGACACGTGAGGTATAAGTGGACATATTTTTTGTCACTTTTTGTCACTTTTTGAACTCTCAAGTGGCGGCTGACCTTGCCTCCCATTAATGAGGGGTCAAATTTTGCATTTAATATATCTTTTGAGCATTTATGACCAATGATTGCATTTATGAGTGGGCATTTAATGAGCTGGAGACCAATGGGATGGTGGTCGTGCCAACTAGGATTTTTCCGTTGGCTGTTGAGTTTGGCGAAGGCTAAGTATAGGAGTCGTGCCCTCGATACAATTATGTTCGAGGGCCCAAAGAGGCCCCTCGTGGCTTTGGAGCCACGGACTTTACTAAAGGTAAGCATGTGGTATTTCCCCTCTCGTGTCTTACACTTTGAGGCTTCATATCTTTCATGTGGACGCACTTTCGACGATAATAAGTCTCTCTGAGGGCATCGGTCCTCACACTTAGTGAGCTTTTCAGTTTAAAACCTCATGATCGATGACAACCTGGCTTACAATCCCTGTCAAGGACAATCTAGCTTAGGACCTCTATTGAGGGCAACCTACTTGGATTAGCTAGACATGTCAGCAGAGGTGGTACTTGGCACATCAATATATATATAGGCTTCTCAATATAACAGCTCTTGTATTGATTTTAATTGATGTCTTTGATTATTGGTTAGGCTTTTTACATTTAATGTCATAAATTATTATTTTTACCAATCAAATTTAACTACACGTACAGATAAAAGTCTCTCTTTTTTTCGTTTTCAAAAGATAACATTATTACTGCATGAATATCAATTATCATCAAATACAACATGAAATATTAATCACTATTTATACTAATATATATTTGACGGGAGGTTTTTAACTATAATAGTTCAATTTTGACTAAATTTTGCATTCTTAGAATTTTTAAATTTTTAAAGTGGTAAAGAGAATTTCACTAGTTGTTAGCTACTAATTTCATAATAATTGCACACTTAATATTCCTAAATTTCATAAACCACTTTTCTTATTTGAAGTAAATTATGGTGAGTTGTCAAATTTGAATTTAAGAAAATTCACAATTATCTTTATGGTCATGAAAGTAATCCGTAATTATAGTTAATTAACTTTCAAGAATTGTGATTAGCTTAAAATCATGCTAATTGTATCGATTTATTCCTTACAAAAAGTTGATCTTCCTTTCAATTTATTTTCCTTCAAAATGTAGAAAGTCTGTGTGCCTCCATCCACTGCCCTCTCCCCCCTCAACCCCGACACCAATATCAGAAGAACAAAATGTGAAGAAGTGCGATCCTTTTCTCAAACTTTTCTCGAATTAGATTCACTTTTCTCATTATTTTTTTTTTATTATTTTTGCCCCAATTAGATTCACAAACTGGTTAAGAAAAATGTTGATTTCCTCTTTCTGAATATTGATTTTTTTTGTGAATTAATTCTTTTTTTGTCCTCTTATGTGGTTAAATGCGCGCGCTTTTTTTAATAATACTTCTTTTATTTATTTAATAATTCAAGACACAAGGGATACAAGGATTTGGGGATTGATTTGGACACTTAGGTGCCCGAAAAAATTCAAAATATTCTTGTGGTTGTGTCATCACAACAGGCTCCACACCAACTCTGTTCTAGTACAATGAAGTCTTTCTACAAAGGATTCTTGCTCTCTGTGGCCGGGTACTCCAGAAACCATGTTACACATATTACTAGAATGTCCTAGAGAAAACAAATCTGGGAACACGTCTCACCAACCCAATTCCTGAGGTTCTTGTCCATAAACCATGAACATTGGTTACAGGACAACATCGCAGCCAAATTCGGGAATATCATAATGCCAGAGTGTGAATGGGGACATATTTTCTTAGTAACTATCTGGAGCGTCTGGCTAGTTATAAATCAAAGGGTGTTTCGTCACAAGTTGGAAACGGTCAAAGAAAAAATCAACAAAATATCCAAGCTGGAATTGGACGTCTCTATGGCATTTCCTCAAACACCTGGTACGCATCGAAGTAAAAAATATCCAAGCTTAAACGACCCGTTGGCTGGATGAAATTAAACACGAATGGAAGTGTTTTTGTGAATGAAAAGTCTGAAGTTGCAGGAGGATTAATTCGGAACCATCTTGGGAAATGGATCGTCGGCTTCTCACTTCGAATGGGATAAGTTTCTATCACAGTTGCTGAATTAGTGCGTTTGAGAGAGGGTGTAAGATTAGCTTGGGAGAGGCGTGTGGAGAAAATCGAAATTGAAGTTGACTCTCAAGTGGCTATCAAACTAATTCAGACGGCGGATACCGGAGCCCACCCTCTTGGCATGATTATTGAGGATTGCAGGGAATTTCCTCCGACTTCTGTGGCAAATGAAATTACCACACACCAAGAGAAATGGAAATAGGTGTGTTGATGCCTGGCCAGATTGGAACACACTATGCAGGACACTGTTTTTTTTTTGGGAGGCTCCACCCTCAGTGGAGATTGAGAATTTTCTTTCTGAGGACCTGAACGTGTTATTTGTAACCAAGCCCTCCTAACCAAAACAATATATATCTATCTATAAATATATATATGAGAGTGGAGCTACATGCAAATTTAAAACGATTGAAGCAAATGAAGATGGCAATGGCATACGACTAGTTTATAAGTTATTAGTATTAAAATCTGATGATATTAGCTAGCAATAAGCATGTTGTTTTCCAACTAGTTCTATTATTTTCACAATAATCTATGTAGTTAATATTGTATTGAAAATAGAAAAAATTATATTTTTAGAACTATATGTGGCACCCCATTTGAATTTTCGGACACTAATTCGTCTCGCTTTAATTTTAGGACATCAATTTAATAATTTTTTTTATAATATTTAGGACTTTTTTGCCTCGAAATGTCAAACGTAGCTGAAAATTTGATGAAATTAACGAGAAAGTGAAGTCTCTGACGGAACAATTGAAAATGTTTAGCATATTACGTGTCTTTTAAAATAAAACAGCATGCCAAATAGGATGAGTTTGGGGTAAAAATGTAACTTGCCAACTATTTAAAAAAAAAAAAAAACCAAACTGACCCCCTAATTATATATTGTTCCTAAAAAATTGTAAGGTTAGGCCAAACTCTTGAATTTAATCGGAAGATGCCACGTCGCCGTCCAAAATTCCTAGTTGGCTATCCATTTGGGGATTTTGCTTATGTGGCAATGACTTGGTCAGCGAATTGGAACTTTTCATCAATGACATGGCATTTCCAATCAAATTCAGGCATTCGGCCCGACATTGCAATTTTTTTGAAAGCAATGGGTACCATATTTTCTTGTAGATATAAAAAGCGCCCTCAATGTGACATGAAGCCAATATCAATGCAATTTGGCGGTACTTTCTTACTAAATTTTGGATATTCTATTAATCATGTTTTCTTATCTATAGTTAATTCTTCCAACTTAATTATCCTCTTCCCATCAAAAAATAAATAAAACTTCATTATCCTCTAATCTTCTTTCAATATTTTCTAGCATTGATTCTTGAAAATGGAAAATTTGTTAATAATGTGTATATCTAAATATACGACTTGCAATTTAATTATCCTCTTTTTTCTTTCATTTCCTAACATGGATTTTTCAAAGTAGTTTTTTATCTTAAAACTGAAAAAGTTTCAAGACACCATGTTGTTATTGATGGTTGGTTGAAAACATGACTAATTTTCATTTCTTGTAGAAGGTTTGTTGAGTCTTTCACATAAATTAACATATCCTCTATATATTACTTTTTGCATATCCAAAACTGATTAGCAATTTTGATGTAGATTTATATATAATGTCTTGTCTTTTCAAAATATATATATATATATATCTATATGTGTGTGTGCACGCGCGCTTTTAATAAATTGTTTCTCAGCATTATGATTTTTGATTTTATTGAACTTATCTAAAAAGTTACTTCTTAAATAATTGTTGGAGTGCTAAGAAATATTTTATTTATTTATTTTTATTTTTTAATTTCTAATATTTATATTTTTGTAATTTTTAATTTTTTTATTAATTTAGGAAGAAATTAAAATATAGTTGGATCAATAGTGCATAAATTAATGATTAATAGCGTTAAAAGTAATAGATTATCACAAGAGATATAATTTGTTGTTGCTAATATTCTTTATGTCACATCATTTAATTGAAAGTTATGATTGAATTATATATAAAGAATATATGTACCATTTGAGACAGTAAAGACAATATTTCTATTAATTGATTTTAATCACTTCCAAAATAGTTTTGTGCCATTTTAAAAATTAATGATGTGTATTTTATTTTGGCGAAACATATCTATTACACTTGAATTTGAATAATTGATACTTATAGATATGCTGCAAACGATAAAGGTGGTCATTTTATATATTAAGAAAGTATTTGTGTTCAAGTACTAAAATATATGAAAATAGATTATAGAGATAGATGAAACATAATAAAGTTTTTAATTGAATGTTATCACAATTTAATTGACCTCAAATTGGGCAATCAGTTGTCACTGGACGAGAGCTTCCTTAGGTAACTAGAGAAATAAAAAACAAAACAAACATCTCACAATTGAATTCTGGAATTTCTACATGTATATTTATATTTGTGTGTATGCCTTTTACCTATTAATAATTAATTTATGATTAAATAAGAAACACCATATTAAAAATGATTTCTTTAGAAGTTGTTAAGTAACTTTCGCACATTAGCACAAAGCTTACTCTGGTTTTTTTCATTTACAGAATGGTGCAACAATACCACAAAGAAAAATATACAAGCTCACAAGTAAAGAGGATTAAAAAAAGAAGTACGTTTTTCCTTTTCCTTTTTTTTTTTCAACGAATACACATTACAAGAGAACCCAACCTTTATTATTATTATTATTTTTATTTTTTTTTTTTGAAATATTTCTTAACGACTATAGCAATTACTTTGTTTAGTTATCATCGTCCTCAGTTAGAGTACCATTTACGTAATGGAGACCCAGCTTTTTCAGGACTTCGTCGCACTTTGAATCTGCTGTCTTGGTCATGTACCCAATGGGGTTGGCAAATCGGTGTGTGTCGTGCACTCCGGTGTTTTTGGCACACTCGATTAGAGCCTTCTCGTCGCCATCCATTGGCTCACTACAATGCTCCTCGGGGCTCTTGACCAGGCCCACCTCACATAACTCGTCCTCATGATCATCTGGCACATGAAAAACGTATGTTCCATCTTTCTCGGTCTCTTTTTCCTCTGTGAGTGTGACTTTTTCTGTTTCAACATTCTTGCATTCCAATTTCACCTTTGCGCCTGTCGAGAAAAAAGAAAATATGTGACAGTATATATTATAGGATAATATAAAAATTATTGCAAATTGTATGCATTTGATTATAATGTTTTCTTATTCCTTTATTTGTCACAGAAAATAATTTTCAAAGAGTTAACGGTGAGAAAATTTATGCTCAAGGTGTCACAATTGACAAATTGTGACACCCACCTTTATAGTGCCAATTCAATCACAAAACATGCCAACGGCAAGTGTAGTAAAACTAGCAATGTGGTTGAATGGATGTGATCGATCTTGATTTCAATTAGAACTTCTCATAATAATTATCGATCCTGATTCAAATTAGAGCTTCCCATAATAACTATGATTATTAAGTAGTTCGCACAATACGTAAAAAGATATTAAAGTATTTATATCTATATATGTGTGTGTTTGTGTATATATACATATTCATAAATTAATACCGGAGAGGGGATGGGAGAGTTCAGTTTGAAATTTGACGCGGCAAGGGTCGCAGTAGACTTTGCCATGGACATCGAACTCATTACCCTTGTCGCTACCTGGATTTTCTCCTTTGGTAATCGCCAAGAAGCACAAGGCAAAGGCCAGAGCAACAACGGCCTTTGCCATGTTTCTTTATTTCTTGATTTTACTTCTTTGTGTTTTTTCTTTTCTTTTTTTTTTTTCCCTCTTTGAGGTTTATCTATTTCTCTTGTTGTGTGTATGGAGAAAAGGTGTTTTCAAAGGGCTATTTATAAAGGAGAAATTAGATTAGTGTAGTAAAAATAAATGGTGGCACGAGGATTCTGGACTAGGTTTGCGGGTATTCGTTTAATTTTTCCTATTTTTGGGCAGTGAGAATCGTGCCATGTTTGACTTTGTAACTCTTATTTTCTTTCATTTTTACTTCCATGTGTGTGCGCACGCACAAGGGGCCTTCCTCAGTCTTTGACTAGGGCCAAATTAGTACTTTCTTGATTCTCAATTGCCGCTTGAAGCTCATCTAGCGAGCTGATCTTAAACCAATCTACCATAGAAAGAATTGGAAATACTATGAATTGAAGGTGGTGGTGGTGGTGGTGGTGGAATGGGTGGGGGACGGGGGGTGGGTACAGATGTATGTATTGTATTCTTCTATTTTGTTTCTTTTTTCTTAATCTATTCAACGAATATACAAACCACTTGACATAACTCTTATTTCGCCTCTTGCAAAAATGGGAAACTCAATTTAATTAACGCTTTAACAATGATTTTGCAAAAAATTATTGATTAAGGAGTAAAAATAATTTGAGTTTTAGTTATGTTCTTGAACTTTTTTTGATCAAATTTGAAATTGTTTACATGACCTCAAACTTAACAAGGTATGCCTACATTCTCTTACTATAGGGAATATTTAAATTAATTAGATCAGTGTCTAATAATTGTAAAGACAGTATTGTTTCTTTATCACTATTATGAATTATATAACATAATAGTCCAAAATTATTTTTATTTTCTTATGAATAAATGCTCAGGAGTTGGTTTGCCCATTTTCAATCGGTACCTGTACTTGAGATCGAGCTTGAGTCGAGTCTTATTGGGGCAGTTCGCTATGTTTGCATGCCAACTTGATTCATCTTATACTTTTGGAATGAACCAAAAAAGTCCCTAATATTCTTAAATGTATTAAACTTTCCTACCCAAAGTTTGAGGTCCATCTCGTTCATTACAGCAGAAATTGTAAAAGTAGAAATATTCAACAACCCTTCATCCAAAATAGTTGCGTTCCTAACTAATAAGTGGGCCACTGAATATGTAGTATATAGATATGTAGTTGAAAGTAATTCAATATAAAATATGTAATAGAAAGACGGGAAGACGTATCTATAGAAGATAAATATTGAAAAAAGAAATAAAATATGCCCTAGTTAAGCACAGTCTTTTGCTCATCCAAATATATTTATTCGTGGAATTATGTCCTAAATTAAATGTATAACATAAATTGATAAAAGACAACAAAGACAATACGTATAATAAAAAAATAAAAAAATATATAGATGGATAAAAAGAAAATAAGAAAAATAAGAATTTTCAATAAATAATCAAAACTGAAATAAATTTTGAAGATGTAAATAAAAAAAATATAAAAGGTAACCTGACATGAATTATAGAAATTTTAGAATCAATGAATATATCCCATAATACAAAATTATAAGTAATTAAATAAAAAATTGAGAATTTAAAATGAAAAATAAAGTCATAATTTGAATGAAGAAATAAGAATATATATATATATATGTGTGTGTGTGTGTGTGTGAATCTATATCTATACTTATATATAAAAGCTTTAAAATTTAAATAGAAATGGAGAGAGTATGACAAATTTTTTATTAATGAAAAGAGAAAATGGGAACTATAAATACAATATCCCTTCAAGCTAACAAAATAAAACAAAAATAAGAACAAATTTAAAATCTGAAATATAACACCAAATAAATAAATATAAAAAAAATCATAATGGTTGGCCTTCTATAATCATAAATAATTCAAAATTGCAATAGATTTTAGATAAAAATTAAATGATTAATCTTTTTACAAGTTGCGAATAAACGCAAAATGAAATAACTTGTAGAAAAGAAAGTATCTATATCATTCAATATTGCTTATCCTATACAAAGATGAACAAAAACAGATAATTTTGAATGAAAACAAAAAATTGATAATTTTAGTGAAATGAAGCTAAAACACTTAAAACAAAAGGAACATGGTATATTTTATCAATGGTTAAACAGAAAATATACCTACTAAATACGACATAATCACTTTGGCATCTAAATTTTATTTCAATTTTGAATTATTTATGAATTTAGAAGCTTAACCATTATGAATATTTTATATTTATTGTATTTCAGATTTTAGATTTTGTTAAATTGTTCCATTTTTCTCGGTAATTTTTTTTTATTTTATTTTTGTGTTGTTTTGGTTTTCTTTTGCTATTTTACAGGGATATGTTGTCTTTATAATTAATAATTATATTTTTTATTTAACTATTGATAAAATATATCACATTCTATTTGTTTTTATTTAAAGTGTTGTAACTTTTAAGTTGTTTTATTCATGATTTCATTAAAATTATCAATTTTTTGTTTTTCATTCAAAATTATTTTTTTTTGTTCATTTGCTTATGGGATGGTAAATTACATTTCTATTTTTGTTTTATTTTGTTGTCTTGAAGGGATATTGTATTTATAGTTTCATTTTTCTTGGTCAATTTATTATTTTTTATTTTTTCGGTTTGATTTTATTTTTGTGTTTTGTTTTTTGTTTACTTTTACTATTTTGAAGGGATAAAAATTAAATGATTGGTCTTTTTGTTAACAAATACAAATAGATATAAAAAAAAAATTGAAAAAGTGAGAACAAAAGTCAGATAGACTTACCAAAAAAATCAATTGTTCCATTCAATCAAGACTTCTTCAGCCTTTATTCAAATGTAACCTTGTTCATGGTCATAGCAAATAAACAATAATTAGAAGTAAATATAAACACTATAATACATTTTTAAGAAAATCAAATCATCGTTTACCTAGAGATGATAGTATGGAGATGGAGAAAAGGGTATACAAACTTTATTTTATGGATATATATATATATATATATATATGTGTGTGTGTGTGTGTGTGTGTGTGTATTTTTTCTTATTTTTTAGTAAAAAGAAAACTAATTTCATGTACTTCGAGTTTCATTTAATAAATTAAATTAATTATACTCTAGTTTGACAAATCAAGTTTAACAAAATAAACCACTAAATTATCAACCACACAATCCATATGCAATATGTACAAATTTAATGAGCTTCTAGTATGTCTCAATTACATGTGCATATTTAAGTGTATTACATCACCAAAAAAAATTAATTGTATTGATTTATGGCACATAAATTATTATTATTATTATTATTATTATTATTATTATTATTATTGTTGTTGTTGTTGTTGTTGTTGTTGTTGTTGTTATTATTATATACAAGTACATATAAGATTTGAATATGAACCTCCAAGTTTTTGCTTCAGTAATTGAAAAATTAAGCTAGCAAGCACATGTTGAAATTTCAATAAATTATATAAGTTATTCACTTCTTAGTCAGAAGAAGCCATTGGGTTTCAGAAAAACATTCGTGCGCTCAACTTCATATTCTCATTTAGAATGAAATTAGATAACGAGCTTGCATCTACAAAAAGAGGCGTTATACTTTTCGAGCACAGTAAACAATCTACCATGACCTTCTAGTGTTACTTCCCACTAAAAGCGATTATGGTTACTATCAGTTGTATTTTGAGAAACGTAAAATGAGGTTGAGAATACAATGAAGTATTGAAAAACTCAACTTCATCCGAATATACTGTAGGAAACTCATAAAAATATTAGACATAAATTCATATGGAAAAGTCTTTACAAGATTACCGGAATATACAGTTATGGATATTGTTCAACTTCACATCTCAAAGGATGTGAGATTAGATTAACAAGTGTATAATAGTCGAATAGTTGATCAAGTTGTTGCTATATGGGTTGAAGGAAATAATGCCACTATACCATTTGAAAAAGACATTATAGTTCCTACACATTCAAGTCAAGGGTACATCATAAGGGAAAATTCTTACCCAGACCCGGCTTGGCCGCACCCAATCAATCATAAAGCAAGTGTTAATACATTTGTCATGTGATTGGTCACTCTCCCTAAACTGTACACCAATCACATGGCAAGTGTAAAACACTCACCACCTAATTAGTCATGGTGTGGCCGAACCCGGACATTATTATGTGTGCTATGACCTATTACAATATACGCTTCTCTTTCCAAATGGTGAATCTGGATGGTATCAAAACAATAAGAAGTTTACTACTAAAAAGTCCAATATCTAGACAACTATAACAAGGGATGGTCGATCGACATCTAAAAGTAGTCTCAATCAAGAAATAGGTATATTTTATACTAACTCAAATGAAAAACAAATATAAAAAGTAGAATAAATAAATAGACAATGCAATGGATTAGTTATTAAGAACTAAATGTTGCATGCTTATATTTACTATTTCTACTATATTTTATACTCTAATTTGGCATAACCACATAGATCTGATAATCTCTTTACGTTTTCATAGGGTGATCCAAGTTGTAACATAGATTCGATCCCAGGTAACTATTTTCATGTAGAAAATAGTACTTTGCGAGGAAAAGGTACATTTTATCACTTATGTAAGCATTTCAAATATTTTTATCAAAATAAAATTCTATGTATTATTTGATCTAATTCGGCCTTGATTTGTGTTTAGATTTTAGGTTGCTTAACATATAAAACAAATGGTTCATACTTTTTGAGCACATGGAACGGTCTACCATGACCTTCCAAGATTACTTCTCAATGCAAGTGTCCTAATTACTTTTAGCTGTATTTTGTTGAAATACAAAATGAGGCTGAGAACAGAATGAAAATATTGGAAAACTCAACTTTATCCGAAAATACTGTGAAAAAACTCATAAAATTGTTAGATGCAAATTCGTATGCAAAATTCTTTAAAAGACTAAAGTAGGGATGCAAACGAGCAGAGCCTTGGCCTTGTTTTTGGGCTCGAGCTCGAGCTCGAACCAAATAGATCAAGCTCTAGCCCAACGAGCCATGAAAAAACAAGCTCGAGCTCGGGCTCAAGTCATGTTCGAGCTCAGCTCGGCTCGGCTCGGCTCGACTCGTTTGACTCAAATTTGTGAGTAATTATAGGCTCGAGCTCGGGCTCAAGCTGAAGTTTAAATATTTTCAAATATTTTATTATGTTTGAGATACAGGCTCGAGAGCTCGAGTTCGAAAATCAATATATTATTTATAATTATATATATAATTATATAAAAATAAAAATAAATATTAAAAAAACAAAGGCTCGCAAGCCTACGAACAAGAAATACTGGGCTCGAGCTCGGCTCGGCTCGGCTCGAATTATTCGAATTCGAGCTCGAACCTTTGTTGAGCCAGCTCGTCAGGCTCGCGAGCCGGCTCGGTTCGTTTGCATCCCTAGACTAAAGGAATATCCTGCTGTGGATATTGTTCGACTTCAAATCTCAATAGATGTGAGATTTGATCAACGAGTGCATAACTGTCCAATAGTTGATCAAGTTGAACTTTAGAGGATAAATTTTAAAGATATTTTATATATTTATAAAAATCTATATATTTCTTACAACTAAAAGTCATCAATCATCGTAGACCCTACTTATTTTCTTTAGTTATAATTTGAAAACAGTAATCCTTTTTTCCACCAATACTTTCTTTGTAGGACATTATACAAATTATATAAATTATATTTTTAAATGGATACATAAGTCGTCCATTATATATTTAATCCTTTGGAAACTTGTTTTCTAATATGTTTTGGCAAATATAATGTTTCAGCAAACAATCCAACCAATAATGATGTCTCAACACAACAAATATTTTCTTCCGAGGAAGAGATTCTTCCTCAAGAACAAAAAGGTATGTATTCATTACAAGTTAAATAATTATATATACATGTAACATATATATTAGCGGTCTCTAAGGTTAAATATATAAACTTATTAATGTAATATATCTTCTTTCATCGAAAAACAAATGTAACATATCTTCTCAAATATGCTATCAAAATTAATAATGATTGTTTTTAGAATTTCAACTCATATTAGTAGATTTATATTTACAGTTGTCAGCAAAAAAAGTAATAAGAAGGTCTCATGTAAGGAGTATAGTTGATATAAGCTACAAATTAGAAGTCCAAGGGAAATCCACACTTCTCTTCGCCAGAAATGAAGGTTGTGAAATGTAGAAAAATATTGATGAAATCCATTGATTGCCATCACAATTATTATTGCAAAAGCATATTTTGGTAAGAATTATAATAACAATAACTATATATATCGAATAAATGTGTAAAATGTAAATATCAAATTAATACCTTTTTTATTTAGGCAAGAACTACGGCAACATCAATTTTTTAAATAAATCCAAATTGTGAAGAAATTCATCGTATGCAACAATGGTATGTAGTATGTTCAAATTGTTTCGATTTTTCCACAAGTATATGGATTGTCCAAGTAATAAAAAGTGAATAGAGTATTGTTCCCACGAGAAATAGTATTGTCAAGTACCAATTTTATAAATTCTTTATTGTTAAGACCTCGAACTTTTTATGTACGATTAGAAAAGTTAAATAAAAATGCAAGCAAATAATATAATCAAAATAGCACATAGGAAAAACTAGAGGCTAGGTTTCATCAATTGAATTTTTTCAAATAATTATTCAAACAATCCTAGGTTTTGACTTTTTATCATCCCACGATCCAACTCATGAAAATAGTTATGATCTCCTTTCGTAAGTAAAACAAATGTACCAAAGAATTATGTGCGTCTACTTTCGTGATCACATAAGAAATTCAACGACCCTTTACGCACAAGAGTTGTGTTAATTAAAAAGCGCATACTAATTAATTTAATCAATCGCACAAGAGCATGATTATTTCTAATATATGCATTCCTTATATCAATAAATCAAATAGTCAGATTTTATACACACATTTTCGCAGTCGAATATAAAATATCAAATCTTGCAAAAAGTGATCAGAAAAATTCACAAGTAATTAAGCGTTTGAAATATAGATGGAATCAATAAAAATTAAATACCAAGGATGTTCAAATAAATTACATGAAATTCATCTCATGAATCCACCTAGAGCCCTAAGAAAATAAATTATCCAAGCATAATAAAAATAAAAGTAATTAAAGAAAAAGAAAATTATGAAAGAAATATAAAACAAACTAATATGGAGCTTTTCCAACAATTGAGAGTTGAATCTTCATTGTTTTCGCGTCCCCATTGAGTGCTTCTCTTCAATACACCAGCTAAGTTCATTGAATAATGCAGGCAAGAGCCCTATTTATAGATGTCGGAAGATAGTTGGTTGAATGCTAGTCGAAATCGAATTTATTTCTTTAGTAGACGAATCCAATTAGAGATCAATTTTTCTTCGTTTGTTGAATCCTACTGAAAAAAAAAAAAAGAAGGGAAAAAAAAAAAAGAAAACTTGTCATTTAATAGCAATTTTGCAAGACTTTTGACACTTTTTATTAAAAATAAAGTTTAATTACACTTAATTAAAATTTAACAAGATAACTATCAAACTTTACTAATTTTAAATAAAAAGTACATCAATTTTTTTTTTTTATAATACATAATATAACCCACGCCCACACACACCTTCTATGATTCAAACCCTGGCCACTTCACTCCCCACCCTTTTAAGGTGGGGTACATGTTCATTAGGCCAAAGGCCCTGAACAAAACTATATCAATTAAGCACATAAAAATATATAAATTTTAAACTTACCACAAAGAATAAATAATCCTCAGTCGAACTTTAAGAACTATATGTTGGCTTTACTTTTTTCCTTGTCAAATAGGTTCTCTACAATTAATGGTCCAGAAAAATTACGTAAATTATCCATGAAGCAACAAGTAAAAACTGCAAAGGAGGTGATTCTTAAAGAGCTCATACATAATAGATATGCACTGGTCGATGTAATTTTACCAAAAATTAGATACATATTATATGTACATATTTCTCATTATAATTATCAATAATTTACTTGTATCACCACCTTATATTTTCTTTACCATTTATTTTTACAGAATATATATTATTGTTTCAAAGGAATTGTTGAAAAAAGTTGAGAATAAACAATCGATATGATATGAGTCATGCCACCAGGCCTGTAACCCAATAGTGGAGGTTCGAACAGATACCTTTGAGGTCTTGGGTTCGAACCCTTTTGTCCTTCCCCTTCTCCTATGGGTGTGGGTGTGTGTGTGTGTGTGTGTGTGTGTGACATTCCGATTAATATGTATAAAGTGTCCCGAGTTGATTGTATTAATATATATATATATATATGTGGTAAGAAATGTCGCCAAGATACTAAAAATTACATCATAATATATACACTATATAGTTAAATTTTCATTAATGTATTTAAATAATAACTATTGTGAAATTAATTATATATGGATATGGATCAATATTGAATGTAGTACAATGAGATGTTGCATGTCCTTCAATATTTGAAGAAGCAGCTAGAGTTTATGTTGAATGTTCAATTCATGAGTAGTAGCTAAACTCAATCAAAGATGTAAGTATCATCTTAAATTTATTTTGTTTTATTTATTTATTTATTTATCTACTTTTACTATAACATAAATTGCTAAAAACTATTGTAACTCAGATTGGACTCGTAGCCATACTATACATTCGTGCAATCAATTTTTTTACAAAAAAATTATATTTTGTTAATATTTTTGGATATCTTTATTATTTATAGGGATAATTACACAAACCCCCTTAAAGTTTGCTCTATTTGCTCAAACACCCCTATCGTTTCTGGAATTACCCTGAATCCCCTAAGGTTTGTCGTTGTCTTACAATCTTCACCTACAGTTAATGGAAAATGATGACATCAACAAAAATATTCAATAAAAATTCAAGTATGCCCCTTGACTATTTTTCAACGTTTACGAATTGACTAAATTACCCTTTGAAGTTATATGTAATATTTGTAATAATTTAGGGTTGTAGAAGATATATTGTGATATAAATATATATTTTTACAAGTATTAAGACATTATATTTGCCGATTGTGTTTCATGATTATAATAATTATTTAATTTTACAATATTATCTAATGATTTATTTTTTTAAAAACTATTAAATGATTTGTTAGCTATTTGAATAAATTTAGACTTATTTATGTAACAAAATATTTATTTTCTTAAAAATATTTAGCTCTAAATATCTTGTTTTTTGTGAAAATTATATTTCATATTTAATTTTGAATATTGAATCTTTATTAGATAAACAATTACATATTAATAATTAATCAAATTAGAATTTTTTTTAAAGAGAAAAAGGGAAGAGAGAGAGAGAGAGAGAAATGTCATCTTCTTGCCCCTTCAGACCACTCAAGCTCGGGCATCAACCTCAAGCAAATTAAGCAACTGCTCAAAATACTCATATTGAATTACTCAATATGTTAGAGCACATACTATCACAATAGTCCTTTAAAAAAGGTAAAATGGGACTCTTCTAATCAAACAAACTGAATCTTAGATTCGACGAGATCCTCAACGTTCTGTTAGAAAGACACTTTATAATTTTCCTAGACAAATAGTTGGAAAGTCTAGAATAAATGTGACCTTTGGAATTATAACTTTACACATTCTCTAGAAAACCTTTCAAGTTACCCACTTACTTGGAACTTGAATGAGAATAAATATTAGGTGGAGAAGTGGAACTTAATGAGAGTAAATTTTGGGTGGAGTAGTGGATTTTGAAGTGAGTAAATGGCTAGGTGAAAATGTCCCTATAAAAAGGGTGTTCTAGCAATTTTTTTGTACCAAGAAAAAACCAAGTAAAACTCTCTAGTAAAAACTTCCTCTCTTGTTCATTTATACATTTTGAGTTCTTCCTTCTTTAGTAAAAAATCTGTTTTTTTGTTTTTTGTCATCCTTCTTCTATCCAACACATTTCCGCATTCAAAAATTCCCAACATGTTCCTCTTCGCCGCCGCCACCCTCCACCGCCCTCTGCCATCACCACTACATCCTTCCACCGCCCTCTACCATCACCACCACAACCTTCCACTAGATCCAGAGAGAGTTGGAGAGAGAAATTCGAAGAACCCGTGAGTGAGAGTGGCGGTGGCACTGAAAGAAGCGAGAGAAGAGGGGTGGAAAGAGACAGAAGAGAAGAGAAGAGAAGATGGAGAGGAGAGAGAACGATCTGGAGAAAAAGAGGAAATAAGAAAAAAAATAAAAAGGAAAGAAAAAAGGGTAAAGGAATAAAGAAAAAATTAGAAAAAAAAATAACAAAATATTTGTTTTAAACAGATCTAAGTATGTTACATATATACAAACCATATATATATAGAAAATATATATAAACATTATACATATATAAACACAAACTATACATACGTACATATATACATATATGGAGAGGTAGGTTGGGTGAGCGTAGGTAGGTTGGATTAATTTTTGAATATTACAATTACCCCCCTTAGGATTTTGTAAATTTGATTAAGGGCAAAAGTGGGCTTCCACATTTTGTATTTTCAGATTTTTTTAAAATATTTTTTAATCATAGACAAAGGAGTAACTTTACCAGTCTATTAGATTTAATATTGATCGTCAGTCAAAAGGGTGTTATTTGTAATTTTTGAAAATATAGAGAATTTTGAATATTTGAAACAATCTCAGGGTGGTCTATGTAATTATCCATTATTTATATTATTAATATTTTATTAACACAGGGTGAGCATGAGTCCAAACAGTACAAAGTATTAAACCTACAAGAATCGAATAAGTTCTGCTTCCTAATTGCACTCAGCAAAAAGACGAAATTAATAGATAAAAATTTGAATGTCATAGCTGAAGCATTTGAGAAAATACATGTAGTAAAGGTAGAAAACAAAAGGAAGATATCAATTACAATAATGAAACACAATCCAAAGAAGGATGTAAATAAAGAAGAAAAAGTTTGCAACACATCTCAAGATTCAATTACCAAACAAAAAACAATTGACATTGGAATCAATAAAAAGCAAGTAAAGGATAAGAATAAGAAAAGTCGTGTCGAAATTCAAATTTCAAGTGATGATGAAAAGACCATTTGGAACTTCACGAAGAAACTAACAAGGAAATACTTAAAAATAAGCAAACAAAAAGCTTATCCAACAATTAAGATCAAGTAAGAGTAGGACTATTTAGCTAGTCTATGCTTTCAGTTTCTATTAGTTTAATTATAAATATCTTATTTGGTCATTTATAGAGTTCAACAAATAAGTACCAAAGTTTTATTCAGGACCTTATGATGTTTTAGTTTGAATTAATTGTGTTCATTTTTAAATACTTCTATTTTATGAAATAATTTTCATTATCTAATTTTTAATGAAAAATTGTATTCTACTATATTTATTTTATACATATTCTTTATAAATGTACAATAATAATAACATGATTTGCATTATGTGCAATGCACATTCCTCTTATTTTTTTGGTTTCCCAGGGTATCCCTCCGGCCGACAACTAGATGACTAATCCCTTGTCCCTACTGTCAGCGCACTAAGTGGTAGGGGACTGGCCAAATGGTTTGCTCCATTCACATGGGTAGGGATCGAACCCCTGACCTCATGCTTAAGGGACGAGGTGCTGAACCACCACGCCAACCATGTTGGTTACATTCCTCTTATTAAACCCATAAAAGTTACGCAAATATTTATAACTGTACATACATTAAAATTTAAAGCACCATATCGTGAGTGTGAGTGCCATTAATAGTACAACAACTGAACTTATTTTAATGATCTCCAGGAGATGGTATTGAATAATAACAAAAATCATTATATTTTTACGAGTTACAATATTAGTTATAATTTAATCAAAGCCACAATTCAGTGCAAAAAAAAAAAACAGGAACAAGTTTTATTAAAACCAAAAAATTCGTTGTATTTGATTAGAGCGATATTTCAAAAAATATATATATTATACGTGCTTTTCCAGAACCCATGGTAATTACAAAGGATAACTCTCAACTGTCCAAGAATATAATGTATAAACCAATCTATTAAGATCCTTTTGAATGGGCTTAAAATAATAAATAAATAATGTGAATCTCGGATGATGTGTTTAGAACTTTTATTTTTAAAAAAAATTAAACAATTTTGCGTTTGGATACAATAATTAAAAATATTTTAAAATGTACTTTTATTTAAAACTATTTTGGATAGCTTCTAAAAATAAAAAAAAAACCACTTTTTAACCCTTTTTTTTGCTGACTTCTATTCTTTTTTTTTAAAAAAAAAAACCTATCCAAACACAATTTTTTTGCTTTGAAATGTTTTTTTTCAAAAAATAATTCTCCCGCCTTATAAAGAAGCCCATCCAAGGGGACTCTAAATCATTGTGGATATCAAAACAGAGCTACAAAATAACAATGACAGAATGACTATAGCCATGAAAAGCATGGGAAAAATGTACACAACATCCTCAACAGCTACAAACTAGTAGTTGCAAGGAAGCATAAGAGCGATAAGAAAACCTATGGTCCTTTACAAAATTGATGGAAATCGCTCGTTGCAAGTTCCTCGTGAAAAAAAAAAAAGCAGTTAATTTCTTCCGCACTCAATCCGTATATCTGTAACCAAAAAAAAAAAAAAATTTCCGTATATGTAAAAAGAGTAAGTTTCAAGTGGAATTTATGGATGAGAGAAGCAACAAACTCACGGGAAGGTTAGCTCGGATCGTTGGTTCATTTCAAACTACTATTATTGCAACGAGCTGGAGATTCTGTTGCGCATCTGGCTATAATTTTGGTATTTTCTTGAGTAGTTTGTACAAGCCAAATATATTCTTCTCCTGCCAAAGGTATGGAACAAAGAATGACCGGTACCTGGGAGGTGACATTTCCCGATCAAGATAAGGTATTGCTGCCAGTACCTGTGGATAATATTCCATAAGATTCCTACAAAGAGTTGTGGGGGGGGGGGGAGGAGAGAGAGTTACCTCCCATGTTGTCAAGTCACTCCCTCTAGTAAGGTAAGGTCTTTGGAGCTCCAATTCTACAAGGAAAGTGCATTTATCCACATCTTGGAGCTGCAAATTGCAGTGAACATTAGCAATTCAATGGTGGAAAAGAGAAGTTCATGCTGGAAGTAAGATAAACTGCAAGTGATTTTCCCAAAATTAATAACAGGTGCAAAAGGGAAAAATATGAACAAGCAAATCAGTAGGATGAATTACATATTGTTGTTCCACCGCCTGGTTCTTCTTGTTGAAATAAGATGGAGCGGCAGATGTTCCACCTAATGTAGAGTTGAAGGGGAATGGAAGAAGACCTCGGAAGCCATCATCAATCCATCTGACCTCTCTCGCATACTCAGGAACAAGAAAAGATGACGGGAACCGGTGCCATTCACTTCCAACACACAGGATGGAACCTATGTTGTGTGTTGAAAAATCATTACAAAAGAAAAAAAATGAATGTGAACCATAAATGTTATGGCAAACATAACAGTGGTTTATATCAATCGACCATAAAAATTTGAATCTATCTTCCCCTTTCTACAAATGTTTCTCGAATGAACTTGAATTAAGGACTCATTTGATACAAAATACAATCGATGAAATTAGGAGTGTTCAGTTTAGTGAACCTGAACACGTCATATTCAGTTTACAAGAAATCTTATGCCCTCAATGATTCTGTACACAATTTGGAAGGAGAAAATACTCCCCTGACTCTAATAACTTATTATTGCGGCACTTCACAAAAAGTCTCAACAACAAAACTAAAATTTTAATTATAACATATTATGACATTGTGAATGTTAAAATAAGTTATTGGAGCACCCAATCGTGTGGAATTCTAGACTATGTAGCAGAAGTGTCACAAAATTCAATTGTAATGACAATTTATGGTAATTCAGTAGTCACTCTTTTTAGTGATAATATAGCATTTATAGAATCACAAGGATTAGTGTAAGTTTATTAGGTTTAATATAATGTTTTGCTTGTATCTTGGAAGAATTCAAATTAATAGAACTTGATAATTGATTAATGCTATAATAAACACCTTACAAAGTGGAGCCTTGATTTAAAACATACTCAATAGTCGGGCCAAAATGAGGTTAAGCCTTTAAGGCATGGAAGACGAAGAAAAGCCAATTGTATTATTATGTTTCAACATCAGTTCACTGTTTGCACCTATCTAGGAAATGAAACAAATAACTATTGCCTGGAAGAGGGAAAATACGACATTGACACTTCTACCTGTAAGTTTAAGATTGGCATAATAGAATTAAATTTAAAACAGTTACATACCTTCCCCTACATCATCATGGTGTTCCAAATGCTTGTAAATCTCCAAAGGAGCTGAATAACCATTGATCAAGGAAAATGTCCTAGCATGGGAGGCACATAAAATGAGTGCAAAAACCAGAGGTCGCACAACTTTTGCTATCTGTATAGGCAAAGTAAAACTAGGTTATAAGCAGCGCCACGATGAGCCAACAAACAAATTTCTGTATGATTATGGGAGTTTTACCGTAACAAGAATAGAATCATCATTGCGGTTGTACTTATCCCTAAATAAATCAGGAAAGCTCTCAATGACAGCTGAAGCAGCAACACAAATAAGTGGATATATTGGATAAAGAAATCTGCAAGATGATAGGATAACAACAAGAATTACCAACCATTTTCAGCTCATTTTCTAAACTCAAGCAAGAAACATTCTCTCTCTTATATGAGTAAAATCAAATGATACTCAAAGGTCTCCAGATTATCACTTTCCTCATCATATCCTAGGTTTGAGAACAAAATGACTAAAAACCTGATAACATCCTCAACCCACTTTGCTTGAGAAATTTCAGTTGTTGGACACCTTTCTAAATGCTTATACATGTCTTTCTTTCAAGGAGAAGGAAATTAGACAACATAAAGTTTGGCAATGTTATGTATTGACTTATGCTTTTCAATTTCAACAACCAGTGATCCACAAAAAAAGAAAAGAAAAAAAAAATCGTATTTCTAAGCTTTGGAATCAGTTTGACAAAATATTTATTTGAGAAACACACTCAAAAATTATAAAAACCATACATCCAGGATAAAGATGTTACTAAGAAGTCAAACCTAAGTGAGGATATTTGCAGGGTATAAAAGAAAATGTTCTAGGCTAAGGGTCGATGGAAGGACAAATTTTTACCTCTCTTCCTTGTGTGGCTGCAAAGACATGATAGCTAGCCAAATATAAATGGGTGCGATGATGACTAACAACTCCGGAACATACTTTTTCTTTGCAATTGGAAGGATTACAATGAAAAGCAAAGCAAGGATGAAACAAAAGTTGAAGTTATTGAAGCCATTCTTCAAGTAAAACAGTGGCCCCTCAGTACCATACAAATGACTCTCTCCACCACCCAATACATTATATACCAATAAATTGAGAATAGACGATGTCCACCTTCCATAGTAGAAGTGGTCAACAATAACTGAGAGTGCCTGGAGAAAAGTGATTATAATGCAGTATTAAATCATAGAACAAACCAATAAAACTGCATAAGTATGGGATATAATTCTGGTCCCTGCAGGAATTAAATGAGAATTTCAATTTGAAGTTACATATGTTTGAGTTGTTGGTAAATCCAACTTACCACAAGAGCAAGAGAAGTTACCGCACCTGACAAAAATGCATGCTTAAAACTTCTAACTAGGGAGAAAATTGTAACTGGAACAAATGCCAAGACTGCAAATGGCCAGCCAAGAAGAACTCCAGTAGCAGCAATTGCAACAGCAGCTGCGGGCCTCTCGAAAAGAAAAAGTGCAGATGATAGAGACATAGCATACATAGAGAACGAACTTGGCAGGAAACCTGCATGTGATGCCATACAACAAATTATGATACTTAAGGAACAATGTGATGAATGTTCAGGCCCAACCCCTCATCTAGTTGTACCTTTCTGGTTGGAAACTAAACAGTAAAAATTGGCATTCCCAACTGTAAGAAGTTGTTGCCAGAGAACTCAAAACATGCAATGATGGCGTGTAAAACTAGATAAAACTAATTGCAAAAGGCATACTAACTGGTGCTGGCAAAGAAACAACCACTGGCCAAGCATAGCATTGCGAGTGTATATGAAGCAAGACGTTTCCCATACTTCCTAGAAAGGGCTACAACAAGGGCAGCATCTGCAATGACAGAGAGCGCACCAAGAAAAATCCTCACAGCAAAGAAGACGCTCACCTGAAATTAGGGGATTTGGATATAAGAAAAGCGAACAGGATCCAGTACAGTGGAAACAAAAGCAGAGGGCATGGAGAAATATCTTACTTTTTCTTCGCCAAACCACCAAGAAGCAGGCCATCCAACTAAGTTGTGGAAAAGAATATACAAATATGACCGCAGTGCAAACTGGGAACTGTGACATGCACACAAATGATGCTGATATAAGTTTAACATCAAGATCATGCCAACCTTGAACCAGAATTAGATTAACATAATGTCATGCATAGCCAAGCCATATTCATACATGCTAATAGATAGATCCCAATATAGGACAAAAACTAGATTAGGGAAACAACATGACCAGATACCTTCCTTAGCCATTCCAAGGACATCTTTAGCTGCACTTTTAGAAACAATGATACAAGAGTAAAAAATTCCAAATCTCAAGTTACAAAGATGTGAATAGTAATATGAGTAAAGCCACGTTGTGCACATGATTCTCTAAACCAACCTCAAGAGGATACACCATAAGCCAATTGCTTTTCATGAAACTTGTTTGTACCTGAATGGCAACATTTTAATAGCATATTTTACAAGTATAACATGTTTTCCCCACTTCGTGCATAAAACACTTAAAACAAGATAAAATAAACTATAAAAATAAAATGGGTAGGTAACAATTATGCAAACAACATTTCATCCCCATTCTCCTTGCCCTATTCATACGGTGTTTTAATTTCTTCTTCACAGCAAATAAACATTAGGAACTATAATTCATCACCGGAAAACAAACAAATACCAACACACACAACCTCTAAGACTTACAAACATCACCTGATCTCTTAATTTATCCCTTTTCAAAACAAAACCCTAACCAATCAAATCAAACGAAAAATGCAGTATGTAAGTACAACAACACAGGGAGATTGGTATATCGTTCAACCTGTATTCCCATGTTTGGAAACCGGACTTGTAGAGGAGAAAATGGAGAGGCTCCCAATAATTGAAGACCTCATCGCAGTCGTGTATAATGTTCGATGAGGCGCTCATGTACCGTAGCATTCCCAGCGACACCATAGGCAGAAACCACCCAAACCCCGGGTCGTCGCCGCCACCTGCCGGAGTCTCCGGCTTGTCCAGCTTGGAGTACGGAGAAGGAGGAGGAGACGGCGTCGTATGGAGATCCAACGGCGACGACCGCCGTTGCCTTGTCGTTAGAGCCATTGTTGCTTTTTTCACTTTCTTGTTCTGATACTTCTGCTTTGTCTGTGGAAATGTCACTCGGGCCTTTAAATTCTGAAAAATTTGTTAGGAAAAATTCTAAAAGGAATTTAAATAAAGTTGTGTACTAAAGACTATATAAAATTATTTTTTAGTTTCTAAATTTTGTCAAAATAATATTTTATTTCGAAAATTCCAATCATTAAATTTAACTTTGTTTTTTTAATGAAACTAGTAAAAGGATTGTGCGTTGCACGTTATGTATCTGATGTCGTTAGAATTATTATATTTTTGTTAAAAAATATCTTATAATTAAATATCATAGAATATATTTTGTTTCATCAAAAATGTAAATGGTAGAAATTATTTCATAAAATAAAAATATTTGTAAAGAACATAATTAGTTAAAATTAAATGTTAGAAGGTCATGCAGAAAAATTTGGCATAATTTGTTGACTTTTGTGAGTGACAAAATAAGATGTCTTTTTTTTTTTTAACTTCTGCCTTTACTACGTACGGTTATATTTTCTCAATTACTTCAGCTACGACATTCAATTTTTCATCTATTACTCCAATCATTTTATTGAGAGCGATTAGGAAGTGGATTCATCTAATTCTTGTACGCTTAATCCTCTGTAATATTTGGATGCATGCTCCTCATATGTAAGTTAAAATATTAATAATCTAAATAACTAAGGCATTCTAAAAAACTTAAACTCATGCATCAAAAATATAATTGTTTGGTCATCGGCATAGGAAAAAGAATTTCTACCGATTGCTCAATTTCTCTGAAGTTTAGAATTGATGTCTTTAAACTCCACAAAATTATAGCATAGTTTTCTCGAGGAAAGCATTAGAGGACCTCCTTCAAAATCGTATATTTATTGAGCATTTATTCTTTTTATAGATATGTATTAGGATGCTTTAGATCCATCTTTTTAACATCTCCATTGGAGAAAATATATGTTTTGTTGACTGAATTTTCTGATAAAATAATTGATGTCGCTATTGAACATTATCCCTAAAATTTGTACGCTCTGCCAAAATTATAATCCTTTTCCATTAACCCTAAAATATTGAAGTCGAAAAAACTGTCAATAGTAAATTAAATTGCTTATCCCATCATCTATCATGATCATCTTTTGAATTCTTAAAGACAAATTCTGCCTACAATTTGTTTCAAGTTCAACCAGTGTAATCTTCAACCGCGATGTGAATTATTTTTGATTTACTTACGAAAGGTTGACAGAGTAGTTCCATTATTTACTATAATTAATTATTGGTCTATGTTGTAATGTAATCAATATTGATTGACCAAAATAATAGATATAATATATTAAATTATAAGCTGCAAAATATTAATTTTCTAGATTTGATAAGCAAGACCCTAACACTAATTTTTAGAGAAATTGTTTCGAATCATATTAAATCTGAAGCATCAGTACTCATTACAACTTTTGTGTCGGGTACATTGTGTGCAGCAATAACCATGAACTTTTACATTGTAGGCAATTGCAAAAAATTACCAGCTTCTTCTATGTAAAATATAATGTTGATAACAATATGTAGGATGATAGTAATTGTTACAAGTCTTTTAAAATGTTGCTTTATGTTCCAATAGATGAATATCATACCTCTCATGACATATTTTTTGAATGTAACTTTTGAGGTTTTCCAATATCATGAATGATAATGTCACTCTTTTTCGAATTATTATTTCAATCATGTTTAAGTTTACCACGCATGATGATATGGCATCTCACTTTCAAATATTTGTCTTTTTAAATAATGCCTTAAAGTTCAATGTTGTTCCCTACATAGCTATGAAAATCCTAACAAATAGAGTGATGGACAGATAGTTCATACTTGTATAGAGGGATGGGTATCTCATTTGAATAGTTAAACATGAAATCTTGGGCATTTATATAGGGATATATTCCTACAAGTAATTAGATGTCGAAAACAATTAGAATAAGCTTCATATTAGATAATGATCTGTTTACATGTGAAATTCTAGTTACATTGAATATATATATAGGGCAAATTACATCTAACTCCCCTGAGGTTTGACGAAATTACAATTTAACCCACGATTTTTTGTAAATTACAATAAATCCCTTGTGTTATATTCCGTCTAACAATTTACCCTAGCCATTCACGACCGTTAGGGTTCCGTTAGTTTTTGTATATAAAGTTCCGATAGTACCCTTGAGGAGGTTTTTTGTAATATATATATATATATATATATATATAATATTTGAGGTTGTATGTTATATATGACATCTTTGTGGGGCTAAAAGTAATAATATTGAAAAAATTGCTTCCTTTTTAAGAGCTGAAAAATGACCTGTAGGTGGGAGAAGAGAGAGATCTAGATACACACATATACAATGTATATACACATGTAAGTTGAAAAATCCTACACTTTCAATTCATCATAACTCGCTCATTTCTTCTTCAAATCGCACAAGTTGTATATCAAAATCGATTACTGCGATGAGAGAAACACATTGGCGGTGATAGTTTCGGGTTTCGTCGGATAGTTGAGGACCAACGGCAGCGGCAGCGACGACGAGGTGGTGGTGGGTTTCCGTTTTCCAACAGGTTTTTTGGTAAACTTGAAGCGGGTCTTATACTTTTCGAAATGGAAAACACGTTCGTGAGGTCAATTTTGGGCTAGATTCGACGGAGCAGTGAAATTGAGAAGAATAGTAGGTTTTATACATTTTTTGTCCATCAATTGTAATTATTACACACCACAGGGGGTTTATTGTAATATGCATAAAAATGTGGGTTAAATTGTAATTTTTTCCAAACCTCAAGGGAGGTAGATGTAATTCGTCCTATGTAATATCAGCAAAAAATAAAGGGCAAAACAGACTTTATACATTTTTCGTCAATCACTTGTAATTATTATATACCACAGGGGGTTTATTGTAATTTATAAAAAATTGTGGGTTAAATTATAATTTCGCCAAACTTCAGGGGAGGTAGATGTAATTCGCCCTATTTAATATCAGCAAAAAATAAAGGGCAAAACAGACTTTATACATTTTTCGTCCATCACTTGTAATTATTATATACCACAGGGGGTTTATTGTAATTTACAAAAAATTGTGGGTTAAATTGTAAATTCGCCAAACCTCAGGGGAGGTAGATGTAATTCGCCACATATATATATATATATATATTGTATTTATGCTTAGAATCCCAATTGTATTTGAAAAAGTCGTTTTTGATGAATTATCCTACACTTGTTTGAATTCTATCGTCATATTCATGCATCATGTCCCATGGCCTATATCCTTTCTGAATTATGTCATATTGCATGTTGAAATATGACTTCATGGCAAATAAGAATTGAATGATAATCTCACCAATTCAAGGCAACTCTATTCTTGAGTTTAATAATAATAATAATAATAATAATAATAATAATATATGATGCATAATTTATTTGGGTTGTTATTGAATTGTTACTTCATGTGTATTACTAATTGTCAACAATGAGAATTTCGGATACATTTCTTATTGCTTTAAAATTTGTAAACTGGTTTACCGTATCAAAAAAAAAAGAATATAATTACTTATACATATTGTTTCAAAGAACTATAACATTAACATGAATTAAGTGTGTTGGTATTAATAAATTTTTTTGTTATAATGTATCTTATAGCAATAAAAATTAGGTAGCTACTTGTTCAAATTTATATCAATATAGCAGAACATGAAACATAGAACATTGATATACTTTTTTTTTTTTGGTTGCATGTCAATTATCTTTTCATCACTTGTATTCTTCTCCTAGTTTTGGTATAATGAAAATAAATGCTCAGTGAACAAGAAAAAATATAAAATATTTTTAGAGACTCAACGTCTTACTATTATTTTATTCACAGTCCTCAAAATAGAGAGAGTTTTCCAAACAATGTCATTTTATTATTTTGTAGTTGTGTTGAACAAGCAAACTATTTCTAGTTGACCATTTAATAATATAAACTTTTATCAATCAAGCATTTACCAAAAACATTAATAATATTTTAAAAATATATACTTATATAAATAAGTTAACAAATATTAAAATTTAAATATGTAACAAAATTATAACTTATATTTATTTTACATAGGCTCTTATTTTAATCTACTTAATTAAGTTCATGTCTAATATTAATTCATAGAGAATCTTATCCTTCCCCATGAGTTTATTGCATTTCATCTATACTATTTTATTAATTTATAAATTCAAGCAAATTTAAAAATTTAAAGACAATCAATAGAATCATGCCCTAAATTCACAAGTAATAGGTGAAAAGCAAATAAAAATCAATACGCGTAATTCTTTAGATACCCGTGTAACGGTGCCAAAAATAAAAAGAAGAAAAAAATATGAGATAATGCAAAGTCATATGACAAAAGAACAAATTGCTAATGAAAATTACCATCTATTGAAGGGTTGTGAGGACCTATGCATGTGTAAGAGTGGGCTCTTTGAAATAGTGTATTAAAGCTTGTATAATTTTTGTTGGATTAATTACATCTAGACCTATTGGAAAATATGGAAATTACAACTTGTACACCTCATGTTTGCAAATTACATGTAACTAACTTTTGGAAAATTAAAAATTTTAGTACACTCTTACGGGTCGGGATTCTGACCCAAAAATTAGCGAAATGACCTTTATGCTCATAAACATTATTTCAGAAAAAAGTAAAAGAACATATTTTACAATGTAAAAAGACTCTGGTACCCCTTGTTCACCAAATATCCAAACACCAAAAAATTTCTCATTTTCGTCTTCTTCTTCAATATTTCTTTTACTCATTTTCAATGCCACCTCCGCCACTACCACAACCAATTCCAAGCAAGATTACTCTCTTCATAAACAAGCTCCTCTCGATCTCCTTAGCAAAAGCCCTTGGTCAATTTTACCAATCATCCAATCATTTGCATTCAATTGAAGTTTGAAACACCAACTCCATCAACCACCATCACCACCACTGAAGCTTCGCCCACCATCCACTGTCGCTACCTCACCTGAACTGACTTCCATGACCACCACAACAGAACCCCAACCCCCAATCCTTGTTTGTCTCTCCTTTTTTTCCCTGCTTTTTTCTCCCTTCTTCTAACACCAACCACATCAATAGATGGAGAAGGAGAAATCATGGACAAAAAATAATAAAAAAGAGAAAAAAAAAATGAGAAAAGAAAAGCATGGGGGAGGACATGGGAGCGGTAGTCTACTGGGAGGAAATTTCCATTGTTGCCCAGAATTCAGGAACAATCCTTATTTTATATTTTTCATTATTTAATCTTTGAATAGATTTTATAATTTATTTTGGAGAAATCTCTTCTGTATTTTATTGTTTTGTATATTTTGTTTGATGTTTTATTTGATTAAGGGGAAAAAAGAGAAAAGATAAAAAAAAAAAAAAAGAGAACATATTATAATTAAAGGCTTGCTTTTTTGAATTTCTTTATTTGATTAATTATATATATTACAATTAAATTATTTTTATTCTACAATTTATTATTAATTAGTAATTAAACATATTAATTTACTAATTATGGAAAAAAGGTAAAATGATTTTTTTTAATTTCTTTATTGGACTGTATATATTTGAATATTTAAATTATAGTTAGCTTCAAATTAATTATTAATGAATTATGAATTAAAATTAAGTTATTAAGTACGATAAAATAAATTACAATTTCTATTTAAATGATTATAAGTGATTCAAAATTGGTGTGTCATGTTCCATGAACTAATACCAGAACAAGTTTAATTCTAATTCTTCTTGAATTTTGATTTAATTAAAAGTGATTAAAAAAATAATAAAATTATAATTTAAACAAAATTTATGACGGATTAATTATTAATTTATGTGAATAAATAATAGAATTTTAATTCAAATACAATTGATGATTGATAAATTATTAATTTACATAATTACCCTTAAAATAAGCACTATTGAATGGATATTTTAGGCCAATCAAAAATTCCAAAAAACTTTTACACTTTTATAATAGTATAGATAGAGTTTTAACTCTTGCTCGGATGAAAGACTCCTGCTGTCGACAAATGACCCATGCCACCTTTCGTGAAAAATAAATGAATTGTAATATAGTGCCGAATAAGTTACAAGTCTATTCTTGACTCAAAAATCGAAAGTAAAACATTTTTTGTTTGTTTGTTCGTTTTTTTTTTTTTTAACATAATTAGGAAAAGCAACTTTTTTTCCCCAAATTACAAACACCCCGTATGAGGCCCTATTGGAAATCGTGTATTCACTAAACTCAATGTTTTGGAAATCAGACCGGACACAGAACCAGTAGTCTTACTAGTTACCGGTTCGACCACCGGTTCGACCGATGTGATGTCACAAATATGTAGTAATTATTAAATTATTTTTTTATATAAAAAAATCATAAGTACATAAAAAAATTAGAGAAAATTCAATAATAAAAAAAAATTAGAGAAAACCCAATTCTCAATTTTATTTTTTTTAATATAGCCTTCTCCATTGCGCTTGTTAAAGACTTATCAGAATATTCTTCACATTTCTATATCCCTTTATTTTCTTTTCTTCACTCAAAGATCAATTCAATTCCCTTTCATTACATTAAAAAAAATACTACTGATGGAGTTAGGACAGAGGAGGATGGGGTCTCGCCCTTGAGAACACTACAAATACTTTTTTCAAGCAAAATTAAAAAGACCCAAAAACCCCAAACAGAAATTTAAAAAGGTACAAAGAAAGAATAGGAAAATTGAAAAAAAAAAAAAAGAAAAAAAGAAAAGAAGACCCAAGTGTTATCTTGAGAGTGTGACAGCTAGACAGGTGACACAATGGACGGGTGGCGTGGCGCAGCAGGGTGGAGGCTAGGGTTTTCGTTCTTCTTCACACGTTTGTAGAGAAAAAAGAAAAGCAAAGTGAGAGTGTGAGACTGAGTTCTGTTTCACTTAGAGAGGGAAAACTCAGAAAAGAAAAGATATTCATTTTTTTTAATCAGAAAAACAGAAAATTTTCAATTCAAAAAAAAAAAATTAACGACTCGTTGATCCAGTCCATGAACCGGGACCAGTTTGACTAGTTTTCTCTGGTTCTCGGTGGGCCGACTCACTCTTGGTTCTGGAGTGTCATTTGGACCGGACTAACCGCCTATCACCGGTCGAACCGGCCGGTTTTTGAAAACATTGGACTAACCTATAGAATTCTTTTAATGAGTTTAAAGCTATTTAAAATATTTTGTAAAGAAAGTGAAAATTTATAAAATATTCTGAAGTGCTCCACAAAATTTTGAAAGATGAGTTCATACACTCAAAAAATAAGATACTAATCGATTTTTCATATATTAATTACAAAAATCATTATTGCTAGGGGTCATAAAGGAAACGAAATGCCGAATGACTCAAAAGCAAGAAGCCATATAAACGAAATTTTCATTAAAATAATATAGTTTTATATATTTTTTTTCAATCTACCCTAAAATTAGAAAAGGTAACCAATCTACCATAACTCGTACATACTGTGTACGAATTACTGTACATTTATTATTTTTTTAATGTATTAACAGTGACTCGTACACACCATGTACGAGTCACTGTTCATATATTATTTTTTTATTCTAGGAATAGTAACTTGTCAATAATGTAGACGAGTTACTGTGCATACATTATTTTTTTATTCGGGAATAGTAACTCATCAATGGTATAGATGAGTTACTAGTTCATTTTATTATTTTTTTTATTTTCGAGAATAGTAACTCGTCAATGGTGTAGACGAGTTACTGTTTATTTTTTTATTATTTTTTTATTTCGAGTACAGTGACTCGTACACGATAATGAAGAGTAACTAGTTTTTTTTTTTTTTTACCTAAACTATATAAAAAAAGTCAACATAATTAACTAAATAATTAAGATAACTAAAACATAAACTAAAAAATTAGATTGATATTTGCCTTGAAGCAAGTGTTGAAATACAACAATTTGTGTATGATACTCAAAGAGTATGATTGAATAAAATAATGTTTGGGAGACAAATTGTGGGACTTTTGGTGATAAATTTTTGATGTGAAAACAATAGTGAGTGAATAATTAACAACAAACCCATTAATTTATACACGAAACTAGTTATAACCCCCGTGCCAAGGCACTAGTAGCTTATAATATAAAAAATGATATGCAATATGTATTTTTATATTTCATAATATCTTTATTTATTATTTTTCATTATTTAAAATAATTATGACTTAAATCATTTGAAATGTTGAGAGCATATATGAAAATTTCAACTCAAGAGAAAAGTGGATAATTATAGAAATATAGAATATATAATATAAAATAAAATAATCAAAATATATCTAAATCAATAACTACATATAAAGAAAGATAACATGGAAATTATATTCCGTACCAATAAGTTAGAGCTAAAATCAAGAGAAGAATTTGTATTTATGAACCATTAAATTATTTGGGATATTTATATTGTGCAATTTTTATATTTGAGATTAAATTAACATTTTGAAGGGATAATGCAGCTAAATTATATTTAAAGAAATGAATTAACTAACTAATTTGAATAACTTTTGGACTCTTACGGATAATGAAGAATAATATTATCTTGATGAATTTATTTTTTAATTGAATTAAAGATATTAATTCATTTACATAGCAAGATAAAACATTATGAGATTATCCAACGGGATACTAATTTCATAAATAAAATTATTATAAAAATGTAATATTATGTATGTTTATTTATCTATTGACTCATGTATCAGTTGTTGCATAGTTAAAATAATAAAAATCGGATCGTGTTGATAGATAAAAATATTGATGAGGTACATTGTAATTTTTTTTTTGAAACAAAGTCATATCGAAATTCAAAACCCTCCATTTTGAACTTCTTTAGATGAAAAATCAATGAATGATTCATATATTTACAGAATCATTTCTTCCATACAAATATTATCATTTGAAAAGAAAGTATGAAGACAAATTATAAAAGGCTCAAATTATTCAAAATAATGTACGAAAATAAAATAAAAAATTTAATGAAAACTTGTAAATGTATTAAAGAAATGAATGATTCAAAGACAATTAAATAGCATACCCACCGGTGTAGAACGTAAATTATAGAAAACTCATATTTTTAAAATAAAGTGATAGTTTGATAAAACTATTTAAACATATTTAATAAATTAATGATTTGAGGGGGGGAAAACCCAACTGAATAGCATAATCCCAATGTATAACATAAATCATCAATATTTAAATTATTAAAAATAAAGTTGGAAAATAAAATGATAAATTTAATAAAAGACATATGAACATGCCAAAAAACAAAACACAGAAGTAGCATAACCCTAATGAATCATTTTAATGAAATAAAGATGAAATCGAATCAAAAAAACAAAACTGATCAAATATAAAGAAATATATGTGTTAATGAATCATATATATATATATATACATATATATATGAATAGAAATATAATAATTTAGTAATACGTATTAAGCAAAATCTTTAATTATCGATGAAACTAATATGAAGTACTCAAATCCTAAAAATCTTTCTTATTGATGTAGCAAAATAAAACAATAAAAAATAAAAATAAACAATAATCAAACAGATTATTGATAAAAAAAACAATTATATATAACCAAATATTAAGCACGGATACAAGATCAAATGTAATTAAAGCCTTAAAATTAATACACAATAATATTTTGAAATATTATAAAAGATTATTATGTGAAATATGATTAAATCCAAGATTAAAAAAATAAAAATAAAGACAAAAAACAAAACAAAAACAAAAATTCTTATAGGTATTGAAACATTAAAAAATCTTCCCTATCTCATTGTGCAACAAATTAAAGGAAAAATATACTAAAATAAACAATAAAATATGAAAAATCTTGAAAAATAATGTAATGAGAAACATAAACAAAGTTAAGGGTACAATATGGAAACGTGCTAGAAATGATCAATTAATCAAAATAATTTTCAAAATGTCATAGAAAATCAATAACTAAAAGTTTATGACATATGGCACCTTAAAATGAAATGAGAGGATATTAAAGGATGAACGAAAAGAACCCAAATTTTGCTTAAGGTCCTAACATCCGACCATTGAAACCTTAGGATTTTGATTAAAAAATTAAAAAGACTCAAGGTGTTTAGAGAATAGGAAAAGATGAAATGGCCAGCATTTCATTTAAATGAAAACTCTTGCTAGCTAATTTTCATTCAAATAAATTATATCTCAAAAAGGGAGAAGAGTTTTAAAGGTTGATGCTAACTCTTGTAACTAATTTTTCGGATTGTATCAAATGTATAATATTTTAGATATAATAAAAATTTGAATTTAAATTTAATTATGAGCACACTTATCTGAAAAAATCTTATATGTTTTTGGATAAAATGAATAATCACATATCTTTTCAACTAATTTCTAAAACACGCACAAAATATGCCAGGTATTTATTAAAAAATGAATTTGAATTTAGAAATCAATAAAATTATCTAAAAAAATCTTTGATATTTTTGGATAAAGATGAATATTCAAATATTTTTTCAATTTAATATATATAATTTCATACATGACAAAATAAATATAATGAGACTATCCATATGAGCGCATATTTGGTGCTTAGGTGGATGGCCTCAAGACTTCTGAATTATATATATATATATATATATATATATATATATTGATTAAAAAAAATACACAAAATTACAAACAGTCATAAGACCATTGGGGGCAGAACCAAGAATAGTCACAAAAAAATTAATTAAACCGTTGTTGGTTGTTTTCGTAAAAAACAAATAAATAAATAAATCAAAAGTAACTCGTATACGGTGCAGACAAGTTACTGCTCATTTTATTAAAAAATATTAAAATAAACAATAACTTGTCCACACCATAGCATAGACGAGTTACTGTTCCCGATTAAAAATAATAATAAAATGAGCAGTAACTCATCTACAGGGTAGATGAGTCACTGTTCTCGGATTAAAAAAAATAATATATGAACAGTAACTCGTCTACACCATAGATGAGTTATTGTTCCCTAATAAAAAATATTATATGAATAGTAACTCGTACACACTGTGTACTAGTTATTGTAAATTAATTCACTATTTCACGTCTATGGTAGAGTGGTAAAAAAATATATAAAAATATATTATTTTAATAAAAAGTCCCAATCGAATCACCATTGCAACCATTGGTGCTTAAAAAATTGCAAGATGAAACATTTGATTAGAGCTTGTTCATAAAAGCAAACGATGTGATCAAAACACAGTTATGAAGTTGAGCCAGCTTTTCCCATACATGGGAGAATAAAAATCAAAGCAAGCGGGGAAGAGATAATTAATTTTTAACCGGTGTTCTGCATTCCGGCAGCAATGCCCTTCATGGTCAAGATGAGGGTGTCCTCCAAACCGGGAGCATACTCGCTCGTGGGGTTCAACTTCACAAGCTCAGCAGCCGGTTTCGAGTCCCTGTACTCCTTGGAGATGTGTGGCCTCAGCTTCACGAGGTAGTTAGGGTCACGTATACGCTTCAGAGTATACACCTGGCTCACATTCAAGGTTGTAATGTAGGAATGACGCAGTCGGAGCCGTTGCTTCAAGTAGGGGTCGCCTTCGAGAAGATCCTTGTGTCCAGCAATCTACCAAGAGGACAAACAAAATTCATCTCACCTTTATCACAAAAACTTCCACACTCGGTTTTCTAATAACAAATACCCCCTCTGACCATTGAAATTTTATTAAAACTGGCCAAATTTATAAAGTTGAATAGCATCATCCGGATAAGCAAGAGCACTTTGGGAAGTCTTTTAAAAATTTGAAAGATGACATTATCTAACTACGTGTAGTGGCCTACAACAGACAAATTGGATCCTCTATCACCGTCGTTGTTACATCTTCTATTACTTTGAAATGTACACCTCACATGTACAAAATATTTACTTAAACAATTCACGTGGCGTAAATGTGTGAAAGTGTAGTAGAAGATGTAGCATAAAAGGTAATAGAGGATCTAAAATGGACATCTCAGCTAAATATAAAGTGGAACCAAGTTACAAGGGAGGTATGTGTCATTTGAAAACCAAGATGGGAGATCTGTGTAATTTGCACATACTTATAGGGGATGGAGCTGTAATTATTATATAAATTGAAATTTCCCGTGTAGAGATTTTTGGAAAAAACACAGATATATAGCCACAAGAAATCAATTACCTGGAGAACGAGGGCCTTGGTTTCCACATAAGTTTTCCTCAAGTTCTCTCCAAACGACCACAAGTCTTGTGACACAAGGAGCTTGTCGTACAATGCAGCAATTCCGGGGTCACCCTTGGCGAAAACCATCTCAATTAAGTCTATGGTGACTCTGAAGAAAGGCCATTCGTTGTACATATCTTGCAGAATTTTGAGGTTTTTGTTGTCTTTTTGTATGCCATATTTGAACGCTCCCCCAAAGCCAAGCCAAACCGGGAGATGGAATCTGGTCTGTGTCCATGCAAAGATCCACGGGATAGCTCTTAGGGATTCAATGCCCCCACTAGGCTTACGTTTCGACGGGCGACTGCCGATGTTCATCCGACCATACTCTAATTCTGGTGTGGCCTAAGAAACAAAAGACATTGTTATTCAGATCGATTATTATAATTTGGGTTAATTACACTGATCTCCCCTGCAACTACATGTTACTTATACGAACTTCCCAGCTTAGTTTCAAATTACAAATACCTCTAATTTGGGTTAATTACACTGATCTCCCCTGCAACTACATGCTACTTATACGAACTTCCAAGCTTAGTTTCAAATTACAAATACCTCTTTAAACTAAAAAAAAGTATCAAGAAATTCGGATAATACCATCCATACATAGAAAAAAATTCGAAAAGTTTATGAAATTTGAACTATGACATCATTTAACTATGTCTAATAATCAATAGAAGGGGGTTAACTGTAAGGAGAAAACAGTTGCCGAGGGAGGCATGTGCAATTTAAAACTACGAGGGGGGAACATCTATGTAATTATATATAGTTATAGGGGAGGATGCAGTAGTTATTGCTAATTTGAATCATCAATTATTCTTAAGACACCGAATAAAAATATAGTATTGCATGCTTGTAAGTTACTTACGAGGCGAAAATACTCAACGAAACGGGGTTCTTTGAAGACAATCGAACGGTACTCCTCGGTAGCCTTAACAGAAATTTCATCCAAAAGGGCCCGCCATTCCGGCTTCGGGGAGACCGGTGGGTGCATCCCGTGTTCGAGCGTAGCTGCAGTGTACCGCTGTAATGTCCTAAAGCATAAATGCTCCTCCCCGAAATTTTGCTCAATAACCTCACCCTGAACCGTAACACGCAGAGACCCTTGTATGGTGTCCGGCGGTTGAGACAATATGGCCAAATGAGTGGGCCCGCCTCCTCGCCCTACAGTCCCACCTCTCCCGTGGAACATAGTTAGCTTCACACCGTACTTCTTCGCGACCTTAATAAGCTCCTCTTGAGCCTTGTAGAGTTGCCATGCTGCTGATAGTCGGCCCGCATCCTTGCCAGAGTCAGAGTACCCAATCATGACCTCTTGCTTCCCATTGATCCGGTTTTTATACCAATCTATTGAAAAAAGCCGGGCCACAGCAGCAGGGGCCTCCTCAAGATCGGCCAATTTCTCGAAAAGCGGGACAACCCGCAAAGGCTGCTGCACGTGGCACTCGCGCTGGAGCAACTCCACAGCCAATACATCAGACGGGGCCGTGGCCATTGAGATAATGTATGCACCGAAGCAGTCAGACGGGAGCTCGGCCAAGACGTGGAACGTGTTTAGAACATCAGCAATCTCTTCGGTTTGTGGGAGGTCGGGTCCGAAGAGGGGCCGTTTGCCACTGAGTTCGGACAGGAGCCATTCTTGTCTTTTCTCTTCGGACCAGTCTTTGTAAGAACCTATTTCCAAGTGTTGTGTAATGGCATCGAGGACATCAGTGTGCCTGTCTGATTCTTGCCTTATGTCGAGTCTAACAATCGATAGGCCGAAGGTGGAGACTTGTCTTAGAAAATCTAGAAGACTACCGTCAGCTATAGGGCGGTCCCCACATGCACAGAGAGAGCGGTAACAGAGCTCGAGAGGTTCCAATAACTGTGTAAAAAGTTATAGAACATAATTATAGGCTAGCATGTTTAATTTATATTGAGAAATAATGAAGTGTAACATAAATGCGTACGAGTTGGGTGACATGTTTGTTTGGATACGGTGTGGCGTGAAACACGTGTGCTTTAAAATACAATAAAGCGAATATAGAAAAAGGAAAGAACCTGCTCAACGTTCGTGTAAGTTGCCTCTTCTGGAATTTCAGAATATCCATTAGCTAATAAATTCCGAGAACGCTCACGTGACATATATAGCTTATCCCTAACCTCACCAAGAATGACACGGTATGGCTCGTTTGGTGGTATTGTTTTCCAGAATTCTGCATGACAAGGAAGATCAGTGTTCTACTCTTCACACACAGAGCATTCGACATCTCTTCACACACAGAGCATTCGACATGTCATTATACATATATACATACATATATATATATATATGTATGTATATATGCAAATAGAACAAGATTTTGAGGTTACCGATGAAATGCTTTGCATCTCTCTTCGAAGACCTGTGGATTTCATCAGAACGAATGCGAAGCTCATCACTGCAACGCCACATAGACAACTGGGACAAGCAACGTGAGTCAGAACATTATAAGAGAGATTTAAAATTCTAAATTCATATTGGTCGAACTAATTATAGATTACCTCAAACATGAGATCCTCTATTTGGGAATAGTACAAGTTAGCAGCCATCATTCTAGCCAATAAGCAGACATCTCTAGTTACCTCAGGAGTTACCCTCGGATTGCCTTCAACAATAATTCAATTAAAATTTATTCCATCTTAATGCAGAATCACTATAAATATAAAACTACTGGTAATGCTCAGAACAGCATTTCGTAAACATCATAATATATATATATATATATATATGTATGCATATATATATTTTGTGTGTGTGTGGGTGGGTGGGGGGTGTTAAGGTCACATAAAATTATAATATTATGTTGAAACCAATAAAATGAAAAAATTCAAAGTGCATGTTCTAAACTTTTTAGTACACCAAGTATCACTAGTTTGGGAAACTAATATAAACAGGCATACCATCACGGTCTCCACCCATCCACGAAGAAAATTGAATTAGAGGGGCATTATATGGAATGCGTTCATTAATCCCAATATTCTTAAGTGCTGTATCCACTCGGCGCAGAAACTTGGGTACTCCTTTCCATATTGTTTCATGAAAATAACTCATCCCTGCCCTCATTTCATCTTGGGGAGTAGGGGGACTCCTTCGGATTTCATCAGTTCGAAAAGCAGCTTGAATCTGAAAACACAGAGGCACGCACACAAAAAAATAAATAAATAAACAGAAGTTAAACATGATCTTAATTTAGATGACATTAGAGACACAAAACATCAAGCTTGAGATTTAGGAAAAACAACCATAATGCTAAATCATTCAGAAACAAAATATTCAGTGAATCATGTACAAGAACATCAAAGAAAATTCATATGGGACAAATTTCTCGATTTCTTGGGTGGCTTCTACCAAGAAAATCTCTATTTCCACTCAAAACTTGAGAAAACTTTAAAAAGAAAAAAAAAATTAAACATTTTCTTAGTTTAGATGATATTACAGATACGGCATATCAAACTTGAGATTAAGGAAAAACAATCACAATGCTAAATTAACTTAGAAAGAAAATGTTCAACGGATCATTTATAGAAACATCAAAGAAAAATCACAAAGCACAAATTTCACCATTCCTTGGGTGGCTTCCATCAAGAAAATATCTACAGCCACACAAAACTTAAGAAAACTTCAGGATGAAAGTATAAGAACTAAATTACTAACAATGCTAAATTTAAGTTTACCTCCCTCTGCAAAGCCTCATCAAGCTCCTTTTTATCATCAGGGGTAATGTCTTTGTCATAGAACTGGGCTAAGCAATTCCGAATTCTAAAAAAAACCAAATTCAGACCATAAAAACGAATCCAACAAAAGATACTTCATTTGATTACAGATACAATACAAAAACCAAACATGCCACAACTTCCTTTGCATAATGCACTCTAATAACCATGGTCAAAGCAAATATTTTAAGTTGACAGGGCAAGATTGAGTTTTGAGGCACATTTGTCCTTCGCAGAGGGCAAACTTTTTAATTTTAATAAAAATACATATGGCATGTAACTCTGTAAACGTTTTTTTATTTTTGTATTTTTTTCTGCAAGCCTCCCCTGCCAATATCATATAATTGGAGTGAAACCAACCTTCCATGCTTTTGAAGCAAAGATCTTCTTATGGACTGCGTTGGATGAGCCGTAAAGACAAGATCCACGGTCTGATGCTTCAAAGCATTGAAAACTTCTTGAGGAGACTTCTTCAAATCAACCACAAGTCTCTTAATAGTCTCCTCTATATCCGACTCGGTAGTGGCATTGCTCTCGTCCGTATAATCTCCCTTTTTCTTTTTGACCCTCCGGCGATAAGCAATCTGAACTTCCTCAGCCAAGTTGGCCAAGTTAAGCATGTTAGAGAATGCTTTTGCAACAACGATCGAGTCGCCGGGATCCAAACTTGTCAACACATTTCCAAGCTCTTCTAACTTTTTGGGTTCAAGCTTGTTTTCATACTCTGCAGAGAGCTCATAGCATTCTTGAACCTATAGTAACAGGGGAAAATACAAAGACGCCCTTTGTAGTGCATTGGTTAGAAAGATTCATTCTTGTCCCAAAACATCAAATAATGAAATTAAGCATAGAGTGAAGGTTATTACAAAAGTTCAAGAAATATTGAATTTTATCCTAATTAATGATGAAGACTATGATTACCAACATAGAGCACTTAACCATTACAAGGAAACCGTTCTTTTTCCGCATTGCAATCATCCATGTTCGGATAAACTATCATAAGTAGATTATAACGAAAAGAGGCCCATGATCTGGACATAACCCGGTATGAAATTGCGAAAAACATTAGATAAATAATCCAACCAAGAGGCGGAATATAACAAGCAATATTATTTGATGTTCCTATAGTTACTTCGGAGAAAATTATACATAATTTATTTTTAATAATCAGTTCACTAATCTAGCATTGATATATCCAAGGATTTGTATATTCTAAACCATCTTACAAAAGGGATGAGAAACAGAGCAGTTATAATGGTTCTTATGGGAGGCTAGTTCTTGAATTTCATGTAACTTGACGTATAAATTAACATAAAAATCCAATCTTTATCAACCCTTTTCAAAGGGTTCAACAATTTTCATGACTCATGAACCAAGAAATGAGAATCAATGAAATGGGTTAAAACAACAAGATCAAATATTTAAAATCATAGTCAAATAAATAACACAATTGAATCAAAAAAAATCAATTAATTCCCGAAACCCCATGACGCAAAACAAAACAAAACAAAATAAATTGCTAACCGTTTCCCTGAGATCCTCCCCATGCAAATCCTGAAGAATATCAAGGAATCGATCCAAAAGCAAAGCATCATACTCAACAAGCTTATCATCCTCAGAAACTTTTGCAGGAATCAAAAGCCTCAACTGGGCATCAATGGATGCCATCTTCTCCACATTTCTTGCAGCCATCGGAAAAGCCTTTCACTTTCTCTCTCAAACCAAAAAAAAATTACAGAAAATCCAATTGGAAAACACCCTGCAAATATCACGATTCTTTCAATAGATCAAAAAGTGACCCACAAATTCTAATCATGAACCCAAAAGAAAAAAACAATAGAAACCACAGTTTCTTCATGCAGAAAGGCATAAATTTCACATGCAAAGATTGTCACATTCTGAAAAAAACGACCATTTTTCAAAAACCAATTTGTTTAATTCCCAGAAATTGCAAGTTGACTGTGAGTTCTCATTATGGTACTGAATATGGGTAAGTGAGATTCTTGGAGAAGGGGATCAGAAAATGAAGAGAGAGAAAACTAGGAGAGAGAGAGAGAGAGAGTTGTGATCCAAAAGACCCTGACGGGTTTTCTATAAATAGACAGAGCACGAATAAAAAAACATTTTATCAACTCAATAACATTGGGGGGGTAGGGGGGTGCGGAGAGCCAGTTCGTGTAGGAAGAGAGCACATATTTTTTGGAAAAAAACGAAAAATCACTTCAGAGAAGAAATAAATTGGGTTGGGTTTAATTTTTTTTTAACAAAAAAAATAGAAGCGAAAAGTTCCTAAAAGTAGCTATTTTTAGAAAGTATTGAAAATAATTCAAATAAAAGCATTTTTATATGATAAGAAAATAAAAATATTTTTTAATTACTGTATTCAAAAATAAAAATTATTTAACATAAAAAAAATATATATATATTTTATTGTACCGAGAAATATTTTTATAAATCTATCCAAATGTCACTAAATTTGTGCCTATCGGCTATCAATTAACTATGCTTATTTTTTTTCCTTTATCTTTTTCATGTCTATGTTCATCCTTTTTAATAAAATAATCAGTACATGGTAATACTATGGACACCTGTGATGATTAATTATTTAATCAATTATCAGTGCTCCAAATTTAGAAATTATGCGACAAATTTTATACCATTTATTTAAATAATGACTGAGGCCTTTTGACTTTTTTATTTCATCTATTGATAGAGTACTGGATCTGGCTGACAAAGCAAATTTGTCAGGACTGTTAACAAATTTGTTATTATTTGAATCCATATGCTTATTTAACGTATGAAACTAAAAGAATATATATTGATGCAATTTGGAAATAGATGACTGAAATTGAAGGCTTCTTCTCAACATTTTGCAAGTAGTCCTCATGTACAAAGGAGGTGAACACATGCAAAATTAGTTGATTTTGCCTGACGTAAGCTCTCAACCCTCGAGTTAATATTTATGGCAATATATATAGTGATCGGTAGGTTGAATAGTGGCATTACAAGAGAAGAATAATGTTGCATCATTTACCAACTGATTGGGGTAGAGTATATTTATATGTAATGACCATGATTTAATGTATTTGATGAGGGTTGGTTCATCCGTTGTTAGCTGAAGTACAATAGGATATTTCAGCTACTACTCTTTTGAGTTTGAGGACCACTCCTAGGATGAATTAGTCATGCTTAACATTTAATGAGATGTAATCTTTGTATGAAATGCATATCACATGCATTTAATGTTAAAAACATTTTTCATGACACAATATTAATTACACTTGAAACTGATACAACTCCTGCAATGGCATCAGAGGAGGTTGGTAGGTAAGGATGCATTTGCTTGCAAGAGGAATAGCGACAGTCCTGAGGTTAGGTAGACTTTGGAGAGCCGAGCCTAAACGAAGGTAACTTGAGTCCATTTGACCTCAAATGCCATTTCCTAAGAAAGTGGGCCCTCGGGGTCTTGAGACCCTTGGCAATCTTTTAGGCATCTCGAGGTCAAGAGTTATCTTGAGTGCTATCTTTCGGATCATTTCCTTTATGCATCACTTTCGAAGATTGTAGGGGGATATCTGGTATGATGCCCTCAAAACCATCTCGGGGTAGTCTTTTGAAGGCACCTAGGGGAGTTGCCCTTGCCTTTGGGCCGCGTTGAGGAGAACAGGTCCTTCTGGGTGTCCTGGGTCTTTATCTTTTTTTGGGGGCGCTCTGGCTAAATCCAATGCCGTAGATTATTTTGGGGTCACCTACTAAATAGTGTGTCCCTTTTTTTCCTCGGCGATCGGTGACGTGTCAAGCTAAGTGAGAGCATACTGCATCATATATATGTCTGTGTGTGTTAAAAAATTATATTCCTAGCAAGTTGGTATTTGACAAATTTTGAGAAATTATTTAAGTGGATTACAATTTGAATTTGGCATTAATGAATTCCACTCCAAAAGTAAATGTGAATAATGTACACACGAATGAACACAGTTTTGGATGAATGAAAAATTAATTGTCAAAGTTGGCTATTTAAAAATAGATGAAGCTAGGATTGGGAAAGTATTTAAGAATGATATCCCACATTGAAAAAATGAAGGGAAATTGGCTACTTAATATAGTTCAAAAACTCACAAGGGGTTGGGGTCCCTTAGGGATACCGAAATGTATAATCGGGAAAGGACCTAGGTCCAAGTGGGTTCGGGCTAAAGCCCACGCGCACGTGTCGCTGCCGTCGTCTGTCCGGCCGGTTTGGCTTGGCTTGGACAAAAAAACATATTCTTTTTGGGCTAAGTCCGCATTGAATTTTGGGTCGAACCAAACCCAAATTCAAGTCAACCAGATCTGGATCAAGAGCTCCAATCGGAGTAGGTCTGAATGGCGCACGAGTTGGTTCGGCTCGAGTTCGGAGCAGACGGTTCGATCATAGCCGAACCGGTGCGAGCTAGGTCAGCTCCATTCCTCGAGCTCCCGCAAAGGGGGAAAGGCTGGAAAAATTTATCGGCACTTATTTCAAAAGGTGGCAACAAAAAATATTGTTTTACCTCACAACCTTGAGTTTAGCAAGGTTTTTGAAAGAATCCACCCCCGTAGTGGATGATAATGACACTGATGGGCAAAAGAGGGCGGCTCTGGATGCATGGAGTTAAGGAGATTTTTTATGCAGGAATTACATACTCAACGAGCTGAGTGATACACTTTATAGTGTATATAGCTCGATAAGCACATCAATGGAGTTATGGGAGTCCTTAGAAAAGAAATACAAAACGGAGGATGCCGGCTTGAAAAAATTTATAATCGAAAAGTTCCTTGATTTTAAAATGGTAGGCTCCAAAACTATAATCAGTCAAGGCCAGGAGTTGCAGATCATTCTGTATTATTTTCATGCAGAGGGAATGTGACTTTGTGAGTCTTTTTTGGTTGCTGCTTTAATTGAAAAACTACCACTGGCCTGGAAAGATTTCAAGAACTATTTAAAGCACAAAAGAAAGGAATTAGGACTTAAGGACCTGATCGTTCGACTTAGGATAGAAGAAGACAATCAGAAGTCTGATGTCAAAGCTGGTAAGCTGCAGATGGAAACTAGAGTTAACTTGGTGGAGCCTAGCTCAAGCACCGGCAGAAAAAGAAAACACCAAGGACAAGGACATAGCCAGAAGGAAGGCAAGGCAAAAAGGTTCAAGGGCAGCTGTAACAACTGTGGTAAACCAGGTCACGAGGCGAAAGACTGCCGAGCTCCAAAGAAAGAGAGAGTAGAAGCTAATATAGCTGAAAATAAGTATGTCGCAGTGGACCTATCAGAGTTGGATCTCACCACAGTTGTGTTTGAAACCAACCTGGTGGACAACCCAAAGGAATGATGGATCCACACTGGAGCCACCAGCTACATATGCTCTGAAAAGGCCATATTCTCTACCTATACCTCGATCAACGGTCGACGGCTGTTCATGGGAAATTCCGCAACCTCAGAGGTCGTAGGTCTTGGAAAAGTGGTCCTAAAAATGACTTCCAGAAAAGAGCTGATGCTGGTTGATGTGCTGCATGTGCTTGACATCCGGAAGAATTTAGTGCCTGGGTCATTACTAGATAAGAGTGGGTTTAGGCTAGTATTTGGGTCAGAAAAGTTTGTACTAACCAAACATGGCCAATCTGTCGGCAAAGGTTACTTGGACAAAGGATTGTTCAAGATGAATGTTATGACTGTAATTCGTGATTTCTATGGCAATAAAATACCTAGTTCTATTTATTTGATTGAGTGTTCAAATTTATGGCATGCTAGATTAGGGCGTGTAAATTTTAACACTTTGCGTAGATTAGTGAACTTTGATTTATTGCCTAAAGTGAAAATTGATCCTCATGATAAATGTGAGATTTGTGTCGAGGCAAAAATGACTAAAAGTCCATTTTCAACAGTGGAAAGGAATACAGAACCTCTAGAATTAATTCATAGTGATATATGTGACTTAAAATTTACGCAAACTAGAGATGGAAAAAAGTACTTTATTACTTTTATTGACGATTGCATAAGATATTGTTATATTTATTTGCTTAGAAGCAAAGATGAGGCCTTAGAAGCTTTTAAAAACTATAAAGTTGAGGTTGAGAATCAACTTAGTAAGAAAATAAAAGCAATACGCTCGGCCAGAGACGAAGAATATGGAGCACCGTTTGAAGAATTTTGCTCAGAAATGGGGATCATTCATCAAATGACTGCACCTTATTCACCACAATCTAATGGTATTACTAAAAGAAAGAACCGAATACTTAAAGAAATGATGAATGCTATGTTGATAAACTCAGGGTTACCTCAAAACTTGTGGGGGGAAGCTGTACTTTCAGCTAACCTTATTTTGAATAAATCCCACACAAAGATAAGAAAGAAACACCGTATGAACTATGAAAAGGTCATAAGCCTTCCTACAAATTCCTTAAAGTGTGGGGGTGCTTGGCTAAAGCAGAAATACCTAAGTTAAAACAAGTTAAAATTGGGCCTAAAATAGTAAATTGCATATTTGTTGGATATGCTTATAACAGTAGTGCATATCAGTTCCTCGTACACAAATCATCAATTTCTGACATAAATGAAAATATGGTCATTTAATCTAGAAATGTTGTGTTTTGAGGATGTTTTTCCTTGTAAAGAAAAAGAAAAAAAAAGAAGAAACTTCTAATAAAAGGACTTATGAGGTTGCGAATGAAAATAGTCAGTCTAGTGAAGAACCCAGACGAAGTAAGAGGGCTAGGGTAGCTAAAGATTTTGGTCCTTATTTTCTAACATACATGTTAGATAATGAACTAAGGATAATTAAGAAGCCTTGTCTTCCCCAGACGCTCCTTTATGGAAAGAAGTTATTAATAGCGAGATAGACTCCATCATGCAAAATCACACTTGGGAATTAGTGGATTTACCGCATGGTACTAAATCACTAGGTTGTTAATGGATTCTCAAACGAAAATATAAAGCAGATGGTTCTATAGACAAATACAAGGCTAGGTTGGTAGCTAAAGGTTTCAAACAACAAGAAGGCCTTGATTTCTTTGATACATACTCACCTGTAACTACAATAACATCCATTAGAGTTCTCATTGCTATTGCAGCATTGTACAATCTAGAGATACATAAAATGGATGTAAAAACAGCCTTCTTAAATGGTGAATTAGAAGAAGAAATCTATATGGAACAACCAGAATGGTTTGTTGTTCCCGGACAAAAGAAAAAGGTGTGTAGATTAGTTAAATCACTGTATGGACTTAAACAAGCCCCCAAACAATGGCATGAAAAGTTTGACAAAACTATGATGTCAAACTGGTTCAAAATCAATGAATGTGACAAATGTGTTTACATAAAAGGCACACCTAATGTGAATGTGATAGTATGTCTTTATGTTGACGACATGCTTATTATGGAAAATAGTCACGAGATAATCGTGAATACTAAAAGATGTTAAAGAAAAAATTTGACATGAAAGATATGAGAATAGCTGATGTAATACTAGGAATTAAGATCACTAGGACATTTGGTGGCATTATTTTGTCACAATCCCCTTACATTGACAAAATACTTGAAAAATTCAAGGCTTATGATGGTCCTCCAGCTAAAACACCAGTGGATTAAAGTTTGCACTTAAGCAAAAACCATGGTGATCCTGTGTCTCAATTAGAATATTCGAGGATCATAGGCAGTTTGATGTACATCACAAACTGCACATGCCCGGATATTGCATAATTAGTTAACAAACTGAGTAGATTTACATGCAATCCAGAGAAAGACCATTAGAAAGCATTAGTGAGGGTTCTTAGATATCTAAAATATACCTCAAAATACGGATTGCACTATACAAGATATCTAGTTGTATTGGAAGGATACAATGATGCTAACTGGATATCAGATACACATGATACAAAATCCACAAGTGGATATATCTTTACCTTAGGTGGAGCTGTTGTGTCTTGAAAGTCCTCAAAACAAACTTGTATTGCTAGATCTACGATGGAGTCAGAGTTCATTGCTTCGGACAAAGCCGGAGAAGAAGCAGAATGGCTCCGCAATTTCTTAGAAGACATTCCGTGCTGGCCTAAGCCAGTGCCTACAATTGCTATACACTGTGATAGTCAGTTAGCAATTGGAAGGGCACAAAGCAAGATGTATAATGGTAAGTCAAGATATATATGTAGAAGACATAACACAATTAGGCAATTGATCTCTAGTGGTATAATCTCAGTTGATTATGTCAAATCAAAAGAGAATTTGGCAGATCCATTAACTAAAGGATTACCAAGAGATCAAGTATATTGCTCGTCAAGGGGGATGGGATTAAAATCTACAAATTAAGAGTCTTCATAGCGGTAACCTAACCTTGATGACTGGAGATCCCAAGAACTTGATTCAATAGGACAACTAAGTTATGAAGACTCAAACGAGCATCTAAGAGACACCTCCTACCTATTCCTATGATTGACAGATGCTCCCTGCTGAATGGGTACTAGGCTAAGGATTACCTTTTAATGATTCCTATAACTAAAAAGTGGAGTACGGCAAGTTACTCTGAAATAAGAGATCAACTATATAAGTGTGAAGACTAGCCACTTCAAATGAAAATGCTTATGAATCCAAGATGGTGTCCAATGCCAGAACGGACACAACCGTGAGAATTAAAAAGTATTAGAAGACATATTATGAGAATATTATTGTCTTGGTTTACATTAACAGTTGAACAGTTCAATACATCATGTACACTAATTAGCTAAGTAAATCCGATAGTATATCTCTAAGGAAAGTTCAAAGCTTATAAGCTACCTATCATTTGCATTAATTTCATTCATGTGGGGATTGTTAGAAAATTGCATTTCTAGCAAGTCGGTATTTGACCAATTTTGAGAAATTCTTTAAGTGGATTACAATTTGAATTTGGCATTAATGAATTCAATTCCGAAAGTAGATGTGAATAATGTACTCACTCGAATGAATATAATTTCGGGTGAATGAGAAATTAATTATCAAAGTTGGCCACTTAAAAATAGATGAATCTAGGATTGGGAAAACATGTAAGAATGCTATCCCACAAATTGGCTACTTAATATAGCCCAAAAACTCACAAAGGGCTGGGGTCCCTTAGGGATACCCAAATGTGTAAACGGGCAGGGACCTAAGTCCAAGTGGATTCGGGCTAAAGCCTATACGCGCGCACGCCCTCGCCGCCTCCCATTTGGCCGGCTTGGCTTGGCGTGGCGGGCAGGCCAGGATGGGCTTGGCTTGGACTAATTAAAATATATTCTTTTTGGGCTAAGTTCGAATTGAATTTTGGGTCGAACCAAACCCAAATTCAAGTCGACCGGATCTAGATCAAGGGCTCGGATTGGAGCAGGTCCGAATGGCGCACGAGTCGGTTCGGCTTGGGTTTGGAGCAGGCGGGTTAGTGCGAGCTAGGTCAGCTCCAATCGAACCAGCGTATGGGTTGGTCCAGGAGGTGTGTTTTGCATTTATTCAATGAATAGCCACAACCTTTCATTTATTATAATTATACCCCACTCCTACCAGAATCATTCACTTACATCCAACAGCATTTTATAGTTTCCTGCATTCTAGTATACATACTTTCCAAAGTTTTTCTGTTTCCTATTTCAAGAGTTTCTGACACTTGTTATTCATCCTTCTTGAGATTTGAAGTGCTCCTATCTCGAGAAAAGTCGTTGTATCTCGGGAGATAATTGCCGTTTAAACCGTTAGCACTATACGGGGCAAATTTGTCTTAGAGACAGAGAATCAAATTCTCGCCTCGACTTTATTTTATTGAAATCACCTCTCACCAAACAACAGTGTGTGTGTGTGTGTGTGTGTGTGTGTGTGTGTGATTTAACGATTTAACTTGTTATAAAGATCAAGTTAAAAAATTCCTATTTTATTTTACTTCTTTATATATGTCCCATCCAATTATTGATATCTATATCTATTTACGTATAATAGTAATAAAGTACCTAAAGGAGTGGGGAAACGATGCACCGTTCGATTCTCTAGTGCCCCTTTGAGGGGCAAGGTTGGTGCCTATCAAATATGTCGGGGGGAGGGGGGAGGGGGGAGGGGGGAGAGGGGGAAGGGGGGTAATTTCTGATTGGAAGGGTGGGTCTTTGGAGTGGATGAGGAGTGTGGTGTGGTGAATGAAGTTGGAGCTGACTTTGGTAGAGTTTTGACGGTGGCGTCGGCACTTAGAGGTAATCAGAATGAGCAGTTGTTTGACAATGTGAAGCGATCATTGCTAGAGGTTGTTCAATTCGCCTTCAGTTTTCATAAGGAGTTCTCGTGGGCTCAAGAAAGTGTGAGAACAGAGCTGCTATAGAAGGTGCGATGTCATGGAGAAAGCCGAATGCCCCTTTTATCAAGCGTAATTTTGATGGTGCGGTGTTCAACAATAGAGTAGAGTATGGAGTTAGTGTTGTGGTACGGGACAATGAGGGGAATTGTGTGGAATGGACGGTGCTCGTTGAGAGGGGTGGGTTAGCTTGACAAGCACATTAAAGCTCTTGCGATTTTGGAAGTGATGAGGCTGAGTGCATGCAGACGTTGGCCGCATGTTCATCTTTAAGGCAAACCTCAAAATTTTGGAATTGTGAAAATGCAGTGGAATAATTTTTGTCATAAGAGCAAGTGCTCTGTTTATTGATATTTGAAGTGCCGAGTAAATTACCTATTAGAGTAACGAAAAAAAAAAGTAAAAGCAAAGCAGTAAAATAACATAGATATTTATCGTAGTTTGCCCCATGGAGCTATGTCCACTCCCTAATTTTTCACTTAGAATTCAACATGTAAAATAAATGGAATTAGTACATAGTACAATGTACAATAATACCAGATTGAATACAATAAAGTAAAAGAGAGAGAAAATAAACATTCTCAATCCTCAAAACAACTATCCTGTAACAAGTGACCAACCTCTGTATGCACCTCGCATGGTCCCTCGCACTGATACAACAAGAAAACAAAAGCCAACAAGCTAGGTCACTGTGTAACTTTGCAAACTGTTTGGTTGTTTACACTAGAGATTCCAACTTGTAGCATTTGTTTTTAGCCACCACACTAAATGAAGTGAGTTTTCTCTTCTTAAATAGCCAATGTTTTGAAATCCAGACCGGACCGGCCGGTTCAACCGAGAACTGGAGGCATGTTTGTTTTAGTTGACCCCAAAAAACCACCCCCCAATTGACCCAGTGTGAACCAGCCTGAACCGATTAAAAACCGGTTTAATCGATGCTGGTTCGACCATTTGACCCAGCGGATTACTGTTTTTTGAAAAAAAATCTTATTTATTTCACAAACTACAAATATTCTACAAAATACAAGATCAAAAAAATCTCAATTTGTTTGGTACGTTATCTCTCTCTGCTTCATTTTAAAAATAAATAAATAAATTATTTCACGATGATAGATTAAAGAAGATTTTTTTTTTGCTATAATTAATTTATCTTGTTAAATTTCTTGTAATTATTTAAAGGCTCTCGACTTAGAACCGGGACCTAAGTATATAAAGTTCTTTGGAATAGAAAATCACATTTGCATCTTATCTGATGTGCAATAAAGGAGATGGACAATTTTGCTTTAAATGTATTCTTAATTTACTAATGGCATCTGTTTGATTTTGTTGTCACTTCAGCAAATTTTTGTTTCCTGCAAAAGGATGAAAATCTTTTTTTTAACTTAAGTTTCAAAGTACTAAAGTGGCTTTTTTCCCCTTAAATTGCCTAACTTTAATATAATCAAGTTACTTGGGTCAAATTAATATAAATAATAATAATTTGAATTTGTTAAAATTTGTTGCTACAGCTTCGAGCTATAGTGAAGTCAATCATCTTTTGAAACAACAAATGAATTAACTCATCGATAAAGATGATAATTGAATATTTTTGTCATGTAATACATTTTGAAAGATGATTTCATTTATTAGAACTTTGTAATTTATACATACTTGTAAACTTGGTGGTGGAGTTTCTTATTCTGTTCGATCAATATTTTATGAATTTGGTTGGATATTTAATGTGAAATGATATTTTCTTAAGAGGAATTTAAAGAAATTATAAAAAATTGAAATCTTTTTTTAATGTTTTTTTTATATATTAATCGTACTATTTTTTTTATTAATATATATAACATCTTATCTATATATATAATATTAACTATATTTTATAATTTATTATGACGTCACACCGGTCAAATCGGTGGTTGAACCGATCGAACCAAGCGAACCAGTAACCAGTAAGGCGGCCGATTCTATGTCTGATCTGATTTTCAAAACATTGCAAATAGCACATAAACAACAAATAATATGTACAATAAAGGAAAGCATTGTTGGTGAAAGATCACGTGTGGAATCAATGCTACCAAAAATAGTACCAAATCAACATTTTCTAAAATACAAAGATATGATCATAAAATGAAAGGATTTGACCAATATTTGAAAGATACTTGTCAGGTATACAAGGAAACAATGAATTAATTAACATAAATCAAGACAAGTATCATAATATGCCATCTTTCTTGAAGAAATATTATGCACGTGAATATAAGAATGAGGAAAGATATAATTTATGGAGATATCAATAAATAAACAAAGTACGTTAAGAGCCTAATAACCACATTGATGTCGTCGTGTCTTTGGTTTCCCCTCGCTTATGTATCTCCTTCTTCTCTCGTACTAATTAATGTCTTCTTAGTTTCTCTGTATAATTTATCTTCTCTCCCATCCCCTCTCCTCTATCAATATTTTTGAGAGTGTTTTATCTCTTCTTCATTAACTCTTTTTAATTTTCTCTTTCTTATTTATTTTTTATCATAAAATTTTAATTTTATTTTAAATTATTTCTTTATAATAATGTAATAAAATTGTTACAAATAATTGAAAAATATAATATTCACATATAAAATTTAATAAACATACATAATTTTATAGTCAAATTCAAGTGTGTGACTTAACATATGTTTCACTTGTATTTCATGCACATCGAGTGTGCTCGACTGCTAGTATCAACAACTCAATAAAAATAATGTCGCACTATTAGATCACTATCCAAATCACAAATCATTTATAAATCAAACTATTATATCATAAATGACAATCAAAGTAAAATAAAAAAACTACTATCAGAGTGTTAGAAAAACAATGGACTAGAATATCAAAAAACATGATATTTACGTGGGTGGATTTATTCGATAATATAAGTATAATATGATAACAGTTTTACAGAAAATCCTATAGCCAAAAGCAGTTAAACAATGCTGCATACAAATAAATAAACAAGAAAGTTCAGTAAACTTATCAGTATTTATTTAATATTTCAATGACTGAATCATCGGGTTGAGCCGGTTAACCTTAAAGAAATATTCACCCTACTAACCAGTGCGATGGGCCTGCGAAACCCCTTCTAGGATAAGACAGTCCAAAGGTCCGTTCCAAGCCGCACGGCTACTTTAAACCTCACTTCAAAAGCTAATCAACTCAAGTGTTTTGTATGGAAACAAGAACACACTATGTCAAAAGAATAAAATGTATACTCAACCTCACTTGAACAGAGGTTCACTCAGATAAATCTAATATTCTTCACACTAATCAACTTCTTGTTTTTTTTTTTTTTTCAGAGAACAGGTTCTACACTTGCTATTTCGGATTTGTTATTTTTGTGTGTTACAGGGAACCAAGAGCCCGTTATTTATAGGAGCGGGAGTCAACCAACATTAATGCTGGCACATTAACACCTGGTGGAAACCGCACATGCTACGAACTTGGATGCCAATCGACATGCTACGAACCTGGATGTCAATATGTTTTCATGTTTTTTAAATTAATCGTTATAGAATTAATTAACGCGGTTTGAAACCGTTGAGTTGACTTCTGACACGTTGGCCTGGTTGTCAATATGTTTTCATGTGTTGTCTGCTTTTGTGTCCAAGTTCGTAGCATGTCAGTTGGCAACGAGGGCGATTTCCACCAGGTGTTAATGTGCTAGCATTAATATTGTCTGTCTCTCACTCTTATAAATGGTTATCTTTTGGTTCCCTGCAAGACACACCGAAAATAACAATTCTGAGGTTCATAACATGTCGGTTAACAACGAGGGCGGTTTCCACTAGGTGTTAATGTGCCAAGATTCTATCTTCGACTCTTATAAATAGTTGTCTCCTGGTTCCCTACAAGACACACTGAAAATGACAATTCTGAAATAGCAAGTGTAAAACCCGTTCTCTGAAAAACAACAAGTTGATCAATGTGAGAAATATTAGATTTTTCTGAGTGCATCTCTTGTCAAGTGAGATAGAGTATACATTTTGTTCTTTCAACATAGTGTGTTCTTGTTTGCATACAAAACACTTGAGTTGATTAGCTTACGAATTGAGGTTCCAAGTAGCAATGCGACTTGGAATGAATCTCTAGACTGTCTTATCCTAAAAGGAGTATCGCAGACCTATCACACCGGTTAGTAGACGAATATTTCTTTAAGACAAACCGCCGCAACCCAGTGATTCAGTCACTCACAATATCAAATAAATGTTGATAAGTTTACTGAACTTTCTTGTTTATTTATTTGTATTCAACATTGTTTAACTGCTTTTGGCTATAAAATTTTTTTGTAAAACTGTTTTCGTATTATATTTATATTATCAAATAAATCCACCCACATAAATATAGAGTTTTTTATATTTCAGTCCATTGTTTTTCTAATAATAATAATAATACCCCAAAAAAGAAGCGTAAGTCATTAACACCTGCACCAGTAAGCCCCTGAGGCAAGATGTCTAACTCCTTCAAAAGGGCAAAGCAAGTAAGCAACCCCAAAAGACAAAAAAGAAATCTTAATTAATTACTTAAGTATAATGACGGTTATGTGACTCACAAAATTCAATGATTCTCTTTCACGTACTAGCAATTAATTATGTATTTTTCATTTTATAATTATGTAATTTTGTCAACTTCGTCGTTGTGGAGAAATTCATCCCGAATTGGGTTCGTTATAGAAAATTCTCGTATACACACGGCGTAAACTCCACTCATATACTAATATATATATATATATATATATATAATAATAATAAACATTTAAGTATTTAGGTTTTTTTCTATATTTAGGGTTTAGGGTTTTTTTTTAATACAATCATATCGGGACACCCTATAAATGTGAATCGGAAAACACCCATATACACACGCACACACTCACTCAAAAGGACAAGAGGATTCGAACTCAGGACCTTCCTAATGCCATATTCGAACCCCCACCACTCGACTCTGAGTCCAGTGGCAAATCACACATGTAAAGAGAAATATTTAGGGTCTAGGGTTTAGGCTTTTTTCTATATTTAGGCTTTTTTCATATTTTTCTATATTTAGGCTTGGGATCATTGCCAAAAATCTTTGTATGTTTGCAGTGTAAGCTCCACTCATACATTGATATATATAGTTAAACTTTCAAATATCTATATTTTAATAAATTATATTAAATATTTTTCACTGTCATTAATATATACCAATGAGGTTTAAATCAAGTGTATATAAGAATTTTTGGGTCATTACATGCGTGTGTGTTTTGTGTGTGTGTGTGTGGGGGGGGGGGGGTTGTAGTACGCCTAATTTGCATGTGGGTTAGATTAATTAATTAATTAAGGTGAAATAAATTAAAGAAAGTGGTGACCTATTGAACATTAAGTGCTTTATCAACTTGGGCTTTCCCAATAGGGAAGGTTAGGGCTGTAAATGGATAATCAAAAATTTGATTATCGTTTGCATCTGTATTCGATTATAGGGCAAAATATCTATATTCGTTTAAAACAAATATTATTCGTATCCGATTGTAGATATTCGATTATAAATAAATACGGATATAGTAATTAGATATCCAATCCGTTTAATATCCGCTCCGAATACATATCCATTTATATGTTCAACTATTTGTAATTTAGTTGTATTTATTAATTATACCCAATAAATAATGTTTGGCAAAAATAATGTGTATATATACCAAAGCTTTTATGAGTTTTTAATAATATTTCATTTTTAAAATTAATTGATTTATTTATTGATATAATTTTGTAAAATTCATTTCGTCGTTAATACTTTTTAAAAAATTATATTTTTAATAGTTTTATGCATTATATTGAATATAGTATAAGATATATAGAAATAAAAAAAATAGTTCATATTATATGAATGATACATAATAAATTTTTGTTTCAAATAAAATACATGATATTTTTTATTGGATATCATATTTTTATAACTTACAAATATATAAAAGGAATAAATAAATAAACATATATGAACTTTAGGCGTTATTAATGAAAGTGTATGATATCTATGTGTATATATACATATATAATATTTTGTAAACAAGTGAATAATATATAAAAATATGACTAAATTGTATGCACAAATTCAAATATTTAATTAATTACAGTTGAATATCAATTATGTACAATTGAATAAGATACTTAAATATTCTTAAGAGGACACAGATATTCCACCTCCTTTTGTTTTTTTCTTTTCTTCTCTTCGTATGTGTTCTCTTTGTATTTTGCCAAGTAATATTATTATTTTTGACAATTGTTTAATTTAAAATTCATATAAACAATTATTTGATGACTTTTTCTTTAAAAAAACAAATCAACTATTCACAATCCCATTCATTCAAAATGAAAATAATCGAACATGATCTTTTATTCTAAAATTGTGTTTCAACTATTCACAATTCCATTCATTCAAATGAAATTGTTGTACACACTCAATTTTTAAAAAAAAAAATTGAGAGAAAGGTGAATAGTAAAAGCTGCAAAATTTTTGAAAATAAAAGCACAGAGTAGTAAAAAAATTGGTAATTAAGTGTTAAAAAAAAAACGTTGAAGCAGCGGACATAAATTGTTTAAAATGATACATATGCCCTTAATTAAGCCAATACCATCCCAATAGTTCTTTTCGCACAATAAAATTGTTTCTAAGGGATAGAAATGTTCAAACAAAATCGTTTTATTTATAAAAGTTGCAAGGTACCTACTTCTCAACTTCTGCTTCTTTGATACTTAATTTTAGTAAAAATGTTAAACTCAAACATTCATAATTGTTTTTTTTTTTTTTTTGCCAAAAGCACCTAAGTGCTTTTTTTTTTTTTAACTATTGCAAATACCCTGTATGTCTTTTTTACTTTTTGCTTTTCCACGTTCGGAAAAGTTAGTTAAGCTTACACACACTAGAATCTTGGTTACGTGTTTAAATTTTAATAGTATAAAATTATAATATATATTTATATATTTTCCGTGATTTATTGAATTGCTGATAAGTGAAACTTTTTATTTAAAATAAAATGAAGTGTATGATTAAAAACAGAAGAAGAAAGTTAAAGAGAAGAGTAGCAAGAACAATATATTAAAAATAATTGCTCTACGGAGCGGGTGTTATGTTAATCATACAAATAATGTATATTTCCTATATTGCTGAAATTAACGCTATTTGAAGAAAGACTTTTAAATAAAAGTTCAAACAAACATGGAATATGAAACAACCATTAAAATTTTCTGAATACTTTTAATACTTTATTTTTAAAATAAATATTAAATTAAAATTGATATTATCAAATTATATAATATTATGGTACTTGCATGAACCCACTATAAGTGGTTTTCTTTTTTTTTTTTTGGTAGGATATTATAAGTGGCACTATAAGAAAATGAGTAAATTTGTGGCAATATAATAAGTGATAATTAAAAAGTTGCCATCAATTATATATATTTGGTAACAAAAAATTGATGTTGTCAGAAAACATAGTATGCACAATGTCAATGGTGGCAATTTATTATAAAAAAATGGCAATATAATACAAAAATGATAATTAGTAACACATTTATTGTGACAACATAGTGACAATAGAATCTTATCACAAAATCTTAATAATAATTTTTATTGTCACGCACCAAGCTGTCACTGTAGGTGTGTCACTAATTATTAATGGTGACAATTAAAACATTACTTCTTGTCACCATTGAGTGATATTGTGACAATATAAAAATTGTTGTTACCAAAAAACTTAATTAGTAACAAAATAGAATGTATTGTCACTTTATACAATCATTGGTGGCAACTTTTATATTGTCACTTTTAAATATTATCAATACTATTACTTTTTCTTGTAGTGTGGTTTTCACTAGTTAACTTTATCATAACAAATTTAAAATATTTATAAGAGAATTATTATTGATACTTCAAAGTTGTTTTTGCTACACTATTTTTAGTTTTTATATTCATAAATTAACTCAAATGTCCATTCATCTTTAGAGCAGTATTTTTATTGATTTCAATAACATATATATATATTATTGTTAATCATTTTCGTATAAAAAACACTTGAGATCACAATCTTAGGGTTAATCTTTATTTTTTTTCTTAGGGTTAATATTTAATTTTTTTTTCTTTGATCTTTCTTTCTGTCCTACAAATAAATATTACTAGCAAAAGTTTTTAGGTCATATATCCATAGACCTTCTAAGACATATGCAAAATTATAAAATAAAAGAAAATGAATTAAATATATAAAAAAACTGGGTAATAAAGAAAATAAAAGTCATATGTTCCAAATTATAGGTGCATTATTTTTGGGCATAATAAAGGAATAATTAATATAGTTGGGTTAGATGGAGTGAAAAAGAAAAACGAAAAAGAAAAATGAAATTTTTGTGAGTAACCAACAACTGCGCAATTAAAAATTAAGAAAATGTTTGGCCTGGATTTGTTTTTGGATTAATACGCACATACGCTATTAAGAGTCAAATTCTAGTATGACACCGTCTATGTCTCTAACACTAAAACTGTAAATACGTAATTGAAAATTCATTTATTGTTCGTATTCTTATCCATTTATAGTATATATTATCCATATTTATATTAAATAAATATTATTCGTATTCGATTACAAATATTCAAATAATAAATGGATACAGATATGATAATTACATATCCGTTCTTTTTAATATCCGCTTCGAATGTGTATTTATTGAATATATTAGTTTACTTATATTTGATATTCGTATCCAATAAATAATGTTAAAATAATATTATTATTAATATTAGTAATAGTAGCAGCAACAACAACAACAAAACAATAGTAGCATGTGTGTGTATGTGTGTGTGCTAATCTCTTCTTATAAATAAAATAGATAGAAAATAAATTTAATTGACTTATATTTCCATAATTTACAAATAAATAAAAATATAAGTAAATATATCAACTTTACATGTATTAATGAGCATATGATATACTTATCTATATGTATATACAAAATTTTCAATTAGATAAGTTATATAAGTTTTATTTGATTTTCTTATTTATATAAACAAATTTGGATATTCGGATGAGCAGATTTGGATATTCAATCGAATATTTGGATAATTGTAAGCAAAAATAGATATTTGGGTATCAGAATATCCATAATTTTGTCTGATTTTCAAAAATACTAAACGGGTACGGATATATCCGAATTAAGAAAATATCCATCAAATTCGAATATGAAATTACGAATATTGAAAATTTACAACCCTACTAACAAACAAGAGTCAAATTTTGGTATTACATCTTTTACGTCTCTAATAGCACAAATCAAGAGTCAAAATTTGATATTACAATCTCCGCATATTAGATAAGTTATATAAATTTTATTTGATTTTCTTATTTATAAAAACAGATTTGGATATTCGGATGAGCATATTTGGATATTCAATCGAATATTTGGATAATTGTAAGCAAAAATGGATATTTGGGTATCAGAATATCCATAATTTTGTTTGATTTTCAAAAATACTAAATGGGTACAGATATATTCGAATTAACAAAATATCCATCAAATTCGAATATGAAATTATGAATATGGAAAATTTACAACTCTACTAACAAACAAGAGTCGAATTTTGGTATTACATCTTTTACGTCTCTAACAGCACAAATCAAGAGTCAAAATTTGATATTACAATCTCCGCATTTTTGAATACATGACAAAACCTCAATTGAGCTAACACTCTCAACACCCGAACATAAATTTTGTCAAGAGTGGGATTTGAACCCACGCCCTTTCGGACCAGTACCTGAAACTGGCGCCTTAGACCGCTCGGCCATCTTGACTTGTTGGCTTCAACTTGAAACTACATTGGATACGTTGTAATTATATAAAAAGAAGAAGAAGAGGGAGAAGAAGAGGGAGAAGAAGAAAGAGGAGGGAAAAAAAGGGAAAAATACATTGGATACATATTTTTTTGGGAAAAATGCGTTTTTCGTCAGTTAACTTTAGACTATTTAGATTTTTATCCTCTAACTTTTCTTTTTTTGATTTTGGTCCCTTATTTATTCAAAAAAATTACAATTTCAGTCCGAATTTACCTTTTTCTGATCAAATGTGGTGACATGGACCAAAAAATTAGGAATTTATCAATTTTCCTGCTTTTTTTTTTCTGACTTGGCTGCCAATTAGGACTTTTTAGTTAATGAAACACACTCTACCTGCCACATGGTGCACATATAAACAAAAAAATAGAGGAAAAGTGGACATCTTATAAAGAATGTTTTATAATATTTATATTTATTTTTATAAAAAATTAATATTTTTATTTTCATACATATTAATACAAAACATATACAAATATTCCACTAAATATATATAAACATACATATATATACAAAACATATATATATATATATGCATATAATATTTACACAATTCTATTTTAAATTTTATTCCCAACCCAAAACTCACCCCCCAAAACCAAGGTTTCACTTGTCTGCCGCCTCCTCCCCCACCAACCCCTCTTTCTTCCCGTTTCTTCTGTTCTCTCTCCACCACTGTCACTCCTCTTCTCTCTCCGCAAACCACGTCGTCTCTCTCATCTCCTCCCCCAAACCGTGTCGTCTTTCTCGTCTCCTCCCCCAAACCGTGTCGTCTTTCTCGTCTCCTCCCCCAAACCGCGTTGCCTCCCTCTCTTCCACCAGACCATGCTGCAACCTCCTCCCCTCTTCCTCCACCACCGCGACCATCTCTCTTCTTACCTTTGGTGGATTTTGTGGCTATGGGGTTAAGAGTGTCATATCTCAAGGTGGTGGGTGTGTTTTTTTTTTTTTTTTTCTGGCAGTATCTTGAAATTCTCAAAATTCAAGTAGGTGGGTGGTGACTGTCGGGTTGGGTGGGTTGAGGTGGCAGTTTGCGGCAGCAGCAGCAACGCCATGGTGGTCAGTGGGTGGTGACTGTGGGGTTGGGTGGTTTGAGGCGGCGGTTTTCAAGGTCATATCTCTGAATGAGGAGATTGATAAGTGGATGCAACTCTCTTAAAAAAACAAAAAGTGGAGTTAACTATGTGTTCAGTGCCTCATTACTAAAGGAGTTATGCTTCAAATAATTTGATATTAAATACTTATTGAACTTTCTGTTGTTATGTCTCTAATTTACTCAGATTGGGAAAATGTTGTTATCCAATGTTCTGAAAACTAGACCGAATATAGAATCAATAGCCTTATTGGTCACAGGTTCGACCGGTATGACGTCATAAATAATTAATAATTATTATATTTATATATTTAATATTACAAATACATTAAAAATTAGAAAAAAAAACCAATAATAATGGAAGAATGAAAACTAAAAAAGAATTTTGTCTAAATTCTAGTCATTCTTCCCAAATCATAGATTAGATCCATCTCAAAGTTAACAATTAAAATGACAAACAAATTTTTCAACTTCAAGTGTATAACATTCAATTTTTTCAATATTTTATAATAACATTCAAGTTCACACTCTAACAATTATTTTATATATGAAACTTGAAAGTATTGCCCACAAGTTTATAACAAAATTACTAAAACTACAAATCTCCCATGCCCACAAAAAAATTACTAAAAATACAAATTTTTTTAATCAAAAACATAAGAAAATTCATTTTTTTCCAAAAAAAATTGACTCACATAAGAAAAATCATTTTCTTCCAAAAAAAATTGACTCGCCGGACTGGTCCATGAACCGGGACCGGTTCAACTAACTTTTCACCAGTTTTGGCCTGTTCCTGACGGGTCGATCCTCCTCCAATTTTGCAAGCCTATTCGAACTGGACCAAACGCCGGTCACCAGTTGGACCAATTTTGAAAACATTGCTTTTATCCACCAGTTTTTAGATTGGACATATGCACTTAAAGGTCATCACTGATTGTACTACGCGTTTAAATATTATTTATTGAATAAAATAAATATAAAATGAATTTTAGCTATTATATATATATATATATATATATATATATATTAAGCCCAACATTCAGTGTACAGAGGAACTCCCGCCTCAACTTCACGATTCTGAAATATTATTCTAAAAGTGTACTAATGCCCGTACAACTTGTATTTATAATAGGTTACTTTCTTTTATTGAGTTTTTTCATTAAAATTTTATTTGTTAATAATCACCATTGCAACATCGATTGAGACATTAAATTTTTTAAAATTGTTTTTTAGTTAAATAAAAATTACTTTTTATATTGTGATTGATAGCCTATTCGCAGCAAAAGTATTATGGGCGCTATAAATACAACAATAATAATACCAAATACATTCAAATTATCATCATGATGAATTTATTGCTAGGTTGTACTAACATATGTCACTAATTATATGTAATGAGAAATTAAAATATTAAACTTCATCATGATTAATGAAATATATTGTGGAAAGTACATGAATAACAATAAAAGAATTATTATCACCCAGCACATGTTTTTAATTATTGTTGATGCGACTTAAATTTTAGTGAATTCGAATTATAACCTGACCCAAAGTGCCGCGGTCCGTTCCAAAATGAACTTTTGTTATGAAGGCCTGTAGGAGATGTCTAGGGGCTTGAAATTATAAAGTGAATTAGATTGTACACAGACATTTTTTTATTATAGTGGAAATTTCTCTTTATCTTATCCGTGGACATAGGCATCTCTAACTAAAACAAGTAAATTTTGTGTCAATATTTTTTTTCTCAGTTATATCTTCATTGTGTGTGTTGCAGCTAATTTATAACAATTATAATTTCTATATTGTAATTTAACTTTCTTTCTTTTTTTTTTTGTCGTAATAGGTTTTTTTGGTTTCTTTGTTTCTTTTCTTTTTTTTGCGGGGGGGGGGGGGGGGGGGGGGGGGGTGGAAGTGATTTGCTAAAATTAAAAATTTGTGGGTGGTGATCGTCAACTCTATTTTGAATGGGACATCATTTTCAAGAAAAATATTTTAGTAAATAAAGTCAGACGTTACATATCCATTAGGGTGATTTTCTAAATTTAGTAAATAACGAAAATCAAGAATATGGCTCACGTGTACGACTCTAATTAACCTTTACGAAATAGTAATTCAAAATTAATTGAGAGATAATAAATAAATAAACTTAATAATGAAAATATAAATTCAAAAATGTCTGAAAAAATTCCTTTTGTAGTTAAGCTCCAAAACCACCCGATTCAAGTCTTTATATGCGGCTATGCCAATCTAAAGTTGGATTTTTGTTCCAATGCCACCAAATTTATGAAATAGTTGACTGTTGATTTAATAGTCTGTGGCCGTGACTCAACATAAAAAGCAAGGTCTACCATGTATGGGTTGATAATATTTCATCTATAGAGGTGCCTTTATAGCACAAGACGGAGTTAGGGGGTGGAAAAGGCAATCGCCTATCCGCAATTCTATATCTTGTGATAAAATTTTGTTTCTCAAAATGATAAATATGTCTTATATATTAATGGCACAAGACGGATCGAGTACTACAGAGATTCATTATGGGAGAGATCCTCCCAACTCAATTGCTTCAGTTACAATGCCAAGGTTTGAACCCTTGACGTTACTTAAGAGATCTAACGCTTCATTCCGCTAGATCAGATGATAGTTGATTTTGTAGAGATCGATGAATTTTTAGAGGTAAACTTAAATAAGCCTCCAAATCTTATAATTTACCTTTAGTGCCTCTATTTTTCTCACCTATTGCAGTTATGAGGACTATTTTTCAAAAAGGCTTCTATATTAATGAAATTATTTTTAGGATTTTAAAGGCAAATAAAATAGCCTCTAATATCACATCTATGGCAGTGAAAGTAATGTATGAGGGAGTAGACTTTTGGGGTCAGTTTCCATAGTTACATAAATATTATCTTATTAATTTTGTGAAAAATAACAATAAGAAGAAAAGAGTATATAGAGAAAACCATTGCGATTTTGCTTTAAATTACTCTGTTAGTAATAGTGTATTTCAAATCTTTAAATAGTCGCAATAATATAAATGAATTAAGCATCTTGATGTATGGCGATTAAGTCGAGATGCGCCATATATTAAGTGGATAGTTGATTAAATTATCAATTAGATTTTCATGTCATTTCATTTATAAAATGACTTTGAAGCTTATTACAAGATGTTAAGTTTTATTTCAAAAAGAAGATTTAATTCAAAGTGCACTGAATGGAAATAGAAATATAATTAATATGGTCCAAATTACAAAAAAAAAAAAAAGATCTTATAATAAACTAGAATTTTCTTATTTTTTCAGAAGAGTACTGCATAAAATCTAACATTTTATTTTAAAAGACTACAAACTCTTTATATAAAACGTTTACTTTAAAAACTTTATAAACTTCCAAATATCAAACATTCTACAAAATGCTTTAAAAACGTTTTATAGTTTCGCATAGGCCTCGGAATGCTAACGCAATGAAAATATAAAGAGTTTTAACATGTATATAACTATTATGCAAAAGCGCATTCCGTTGTTATTGTGATGCGAATTTTATGCTAACTACAAATATGTTTATTAGAATTCAAATGAAATTATACATATGAGCCATCCTATTTGATGTAGGGAATTGTCATATTCAAATACGAATCATCATTGAGTTCTTGATTTGCTCTCGATCATTCGAATCGCATCCTCGAACTCATTCCTGATCAACCCAAATATATTTATGCGAATAAGAGCCGAAGTGTTCTCTTTCTAAAGATAGTCTATACGAACGGATCTCCTCAAATTCTCGATTCTATATTGAAATCAAATCAAAAACTATGTTGGTGTATATGAAATTATATTTATTCTAATTTTTAAAATAATTCCTAAATACTTTTGGGAAAAGAGAAGGTGGATATATATATCTTAATGCGACTTGATCACGTGATGGTTAGTTAATCAATAATCAATCGCACATAAACATGGAATGAGGGAACTGACGAGTATCGCACGGCCAAGGAAAACCAGGACTCGGAATTTTTTTCCTTTTTGACCATGAAGGTCATGGCTCTCACATAAAAAATGGAGATCAATCAATCCCTTTTAAAGAAGGGGTAAATTTTACGGTGCCTATCTGTGTTATGTCTAATTATTAAAAAAAACTCTGTAAAATTTTAATTATCAAAATAAACCCTATCATAATTAAAATTAGCCAAATAAACCCTTTCGCCGAGAAATAGATGTCACGCGCCATTTTTGCAAAGATTTTTGTTTTTTTACCCTTTGTAATGACAAATTTACTCCTTTTTTGCCCTTTATAAAAAAATTAAATAATATAAAATTTATATAATAAAAAATACATGTTAAACATAAAAATATAACTTAAAATTTAACACACACACACACACAAGAACACCTGAACACACACACACACACACAAACACACGCAAGAACACACACACACACACACACACAAGAACACCTGAACACACACACACACAAACACAAACACACGCAAGAACACACACACACACACCAACATGAAAACACACACACCGGAGCTGCCGCCGCCGCCACCAGAGCCGCCGCTGCTCACATCCTCCTACCACCGCGACCACCCCCATCGTCTTCCTCAAGCCACTACCACCAACACCGGATCTGATTTCTTGATTTCTTCCCAACCAGATCTGAGTTCTTTCCACTATGTGTAAGTGTGTGATTGTGTGTGTGTGCAGGTGTGTGTGTGTTCTTTGTGTGAGTTTGTGTGTGTGCGTGTGTGATTGTGTGTGTGTGCAGGTGTGTGTGTGTTCTTTGTGTGAGTTTGTGTGTGTGCGTATGTGATTGTGTGTGTGTGTGCAGGTGTGTGTGTGTGTGTTCTTTGTGTGAGTTTGTGTGTGTGCGTGTGTTCTTGTGTGTGTGTGCAGGTGTGTGTGTGTGTTCTTTGTGTGAGTTTGTGTGTGTGCGTATGTGATTGTGTGTGTGTGTGCAGGTGTGTGTGTGTGTTCTTTGTGTGAGTTTGTGTGTGTGCGTGTGTTCTTGTGTGTGTGTGCAGGTGTGTGTGTGTGTTCTTTGTGTGAGTTTGTGTGTGTGCGTGTGTTCTTGTGTGTGTGTGCAGGTGTGTGTGTGTTCTTTGTGTGAGTTTGTGTGTGTGCGTGTGTTCTTGGATATAAATACAAGGGTAATTTTGGAAGTTTATTTTTTTTTATTGGTCAATGTCGGTCAAGGGGCGATGGGCAAATTTTAATTTTCATAAAGTTATTTTTGATAATTAAAATAATATAGGATTTTTTTGACTACTTTTTAATAACACAGGGGTTATTTGTAATAAACTCTTTAAATAAGTCTCGCGGCTATGTGAGAAGAAACAATAATTGTTTTTCTATCCTTTTTAATGGTTTTATATATACACACACACACACATATATCAGAGATGATTCCTCCTTTCTATGACTTCTAATGGCCGACCACCTAATCAAAACTTATCCAAGTAAATTTTGTGTTCAAATCTGTATCTAACCCTTTAGAAATAGACCTCCTCTTTCGATTCAATTTTGTTTAGGATAAGAATTTTATTCTTATCTTAATCTTAAATCAATTAAATCGATATTTAATAAATTTAATTTTTCGTCAATTTATAAAATTAATTTTTATCCCTCAAATCAATGGACTTGAGACTTAATGTCCAATTAAATTAACTCTTTAATTTTTATTCAACTAAATTAACTATTTAATTAATTGAGCTCATCAATTAATTTAATATATTCTATTAATCATTAATTAATATTCAATTGCTTAACGGATTGGGCTCTCGAACCCAATTATATTAACTATTTAATTTAAGTTAATTAAATCAACTCCTTAATTCAATTAAATTCATCAATTAATTTTACTTAATCAATCGAATATATTCCATCTTGATTTTGATTTATCCAACTAAACGGTTCATATACATTTAGGAGTTTATCCATTCATTTGTGTGTAACCCTTTAGATTCACTAGTCGATTTGAAATGAGTTTGCAACTCTCTGCGGTATTTTATATGACACATCATCAATCAATTAATTAAATTTATTTAATTAATCACTTATGAATTAGAATATTTTTGAATTCATAGTACTCATCTATCATGGTCGATGTCCAACAATAAGCCCACGACACCTAGTCATAGCTGAAGTGTAATATGTGAAGCTATCCGCTTATAATTACCATTCAAATATATTCCTTCCATTATTTAATCTCTTGATTGAGGTTTAAGATATGAGATTTATCAAAAATCCTTTTAATCTCAATTCTGTGGTTCTCATTTACAATTAATCTATTCAACAATTGATTTAAAAAATTCATTTCTAATCATTGTCTCTATCGTGGCCACAGATTTTCATAGACTAGTTAAAATAACACACATAGGAGATTCACTCACTCTGAGTAAATGGATTCTTTATTGATTCTCACAAACCTTCATACATGAGAGATCTATACCCAATATAGGCGCCTTAAGACCCACTATGGGGCCGGTGCTTATATCAAAGTATAAATGCAGATGTACAAATTACCATGGAGTTTCAAGTCTAAGGACTAATTAATGTACACCATAAGTTGAAAAACAATCCTAATTTGATGTGCAACTAATGCTTCCATTTATGTATTCCTTTGTGGAATTTTCAGTAAACTCATTCTCTAATGAGCACCTACTTATATATATGAATGTCTCTGGATTCGATATCTATGAAACAAGACATTCTCCTAGTTGAAATATGTTGTAAGTACAACAAATCTTAATTCGAGTCATATTAATGCTCCCGATATTTGTTAGACTCTTCGACTTGGAATATTTTAGATCAAATTTTGGAGATTTGTTTCAAAATCTCTATCTCTATGTGAGGCCAAACCCCATAACCTTATGTGATCTAGGAACTTCAACCATATGTGTATAAATTATAATTGAGTATAACTTATACATTATAATAAAAATGGCCAAAAAATATAAATTTTCATTTTTATTATTAATTAAGAAAATTATTTATTACAAAAGGTATTTAAAAACATCACCAATCCTATCAACTTGCCAGCACTACTCTTAACAATTTTATATACTCACTCCAACACCGTTTAATTGTATAAGAGGGTAATAGTTGGTGACATACTCAAATTATCTATATTTAATGACTTTAGACATTGACTTGTTAGCGCGCGCACACACACCACATGTTATTTTTTAGAAAAATAAAAATAAATAAAAAGAATAAAAAAAATGGTGAAAAATAAAGCAAAGCAACTGTTGGAAAAGGACTGATTAATTTGGTGACATCGCTCCTCATAATTGTGATCCTTTGACTTTGGCAAGTGTTGATAAGTTAGTGCAATTATTGCAAGCATGGGGTTATTATATCATTAATCTTATGATATAATATCTTGATTTATTTGTCTTATTTATATAATTATTTTTGGTTTTTTTTAATGATAAGTGATTGTATTTCTTATTTGAAAACCCCTACTGACAATAATTTTCAAAAAATTCTTGTGTGAATTTGATGTTAAGACTTCATATATGGACCGAATGATTTACAGGGCCGTCTCAACATTTTTGGTTGCTTAAAGCGAAAATTAAAATGAAGCCTTTGATTTGTCACTATTTTTGAAGCGTATGATACATTGTTAATGAAAAAGTATTAATAATTAAAATAAATTAAAAAATGAAAAAACAATATTCAATTTATAAGTTAAAACTTTTTTTTTTGCGACCTAGAAGAAGATGCAAAAAAAAAAAAAAAATGTGATGATAAAATAAATTTTGAATAAGTCAAATAGAGTTAATTTCTAAAAAAAAAAAAATCCCTTGAATGGATTTATAGTGTGCTTATTCCCAACAATTTTTTCTTAAATTTTTTCCAAATATATCCGTTGACTCCCCTCACTCTCTTTTCTGTGTCATTCCACAAATGTTGGCAAATTTTTTTTCAATTGTAGTATTGCACTTTTCTAACATAAATTAGGTTATGTGGTCCGTCTGACTCTAGCATTTAGTTTTTTAATTGGGCTTATGAATTTTAACTAGATATATACATCTATCTATACTGATATATATTTGACAGTGGTCTTTGATCAAAATTGTATAATTTTATCTGAATGGAATTTTTTTGATAATTTTGAATTTTTTTTAATTGAAAAGAAAATTTGTGATTGGTTGTTGCTTTTTAAATAACTTCTCTATTGCTTTTTTTTTTTTAATTCTCTCAAATTCTCAGAATCCATAACTTTCATAAAACTCCTAAATTTCTGTAACTACCTCACCTCACTTTCAAAAAATTTTTAAGATCAAACGTGCATATAATCAAAAATTGCATCGACATAGAGACATAATAGAATTGCTTATCGAATTAATAAATTTCTCTATGGTAGTGGTGGCAAAATGGATTAGGAATCACGAGTCCAACCCAACCCAACCCAACTCATATGGTTTTGGGTTGGGTTGGGTTGGGTCTAACATATGTTAAAGTGGGTTGGGTTGGTTGGGTTTGATTGGGTCCTATTTGGTTGATATTGATAATAGGTTGATGATGGGTTGAGAGTTAAATTCATAAAACTCTTTGTGTTAAGCCTAAGTAGCATAAAAACCCTTGTGCGATAAAAAATTGTCTTAAAAGCCTCATGTTTTTAAAATTAACACACCACCCCTTGGAGCCATTTTCTGAAAATTTTAACATGAAGTGTCAATTTTACCCTTTATTCATAATTTGAAGAATAACATCACATTTTCTCTCATTTCCTACCACAATCTTCATATAGAAAATAAAAGAGCGAAAAATCGATATGGAAACAAAATTCTAACCTTCGAAATTTCCTATATAGTCATTTTGCTAAACACATTACAAACAGATACAAAATAAAGGGTCTATCTTACTAATTTTTAAAACAGAGTGTTCACTTTGCTAATTTTTAAAAATAGAGGATTCGCCTTGATAATTTTTAAAAATAGAGAGTTTACCTTGTTAATTTTTAAAAATACAGGGTTCAATTTCAAAAGGACAAAAGAGTAACTTTGCAAGCCTAAAACACGAGCCTAGATGTAGAAAACGTGTGTGTAACTTAAACCGTTGGCGGAGGGTCTTTTTTGATAAATTTTACATTTCACGGGATCTTTTATACTAATTTTTATGTCACAGGATTTTTCAATTTAATTGGAACTAACATAGGGGAGTCCCGTGCTAAAAACCCGATAGATTGATGATGGGTTGATCACGGGTTGTAAATAGGTTATTCCATAAACAAAACATATATATATATATATATATATATTATCTAATTTCAATTTATTTTAGTATTTTGAAAGTATTTAAAGAGTATATGAACTAATAATTTAGATTTTTTTTTGCATTGATTAAATATACAATAATAATGTATTGAACTGCTTAAGAACCATATCAAATCCATTTACAACTCACCTCCAACTCATTTCCAACCCATTTACAACTCAACTCATCATCAATCTACTTTTTGAAACCCATTTTCAACCCAATCCACTATGACCCAATCCAAATCCAACTCAACTCGTCCAATTGCCACCTCTACACTATGGGTAACAATTTCGAGCAAATTTGGAGATATGAATAGAATTTGGAAAATTTCGTAGACAAAGAGAAGTGGCTTTATATTGCTCTGAATCAGACCACTATTGATGTGTAGATTGTTGATTGAAATTTTTTTCATTTTTTTTGTAGTACTATATTAAGGTCTATTGAATCTATCAAAATTGATATGGTTCATCATTTTGCTTTTATTTTTGTCAAGATCTTTTCTCATTTATATTCTTTCTATTAATTAGACATTCAAGTAACTAATTTTAGTATTCAGGTTTCTATAATCGTGTTCTCACAGATATATATATATATATATATATTAACAATTTTCACCTTATTGTATTTTTTATTATTTATTTTCAAGTTTATCATTAGACTTTTTAATTTTTCTAGTCTTTTTTTTTTTCCACAGTTGATGTTTGTGTTTCTTTATATTGTGTTGTTATTATCTTTCAGATATTTTTTTCTCAAAATTCAATTTTATGATTTTTTAAAAGTCATATTAATTAAAAAGACCATACCATGTTTAATTTTATAATTTCCCTGTCTTGTTTTATAATACTGATGATTAGTCCACAAATATCATCTCAACAATATAATCATATTTTTACTATAACTAAACCTTCATCCGTTCTTGTAATTTATCTATTTCAAGTATAGAAAACCTTCATCCGTTCTTATAATTTATCTATTTCAAGGTACTTATTTTTATGGTTGTTTCTATATTATTTTCACTACAAGAAAAAGTGATATTATTGATAAAATTTAAAAGTGTTAATAAAAAAGTTGTCACCAATCATTATATTAAGTGACAACACCTTTTATTTTATCACTAATTATATTTTTTCGGTGACAATAATTTTTATATTGTCACAATATCACTCAACGATGACAAAAATTAATATTTTAGTTGTCATCATTGACAATTAGTGACGCACTTATAGTGATAGTTTGGTGACAACAAAAGTTGTCATTAGAATTTTATGACAAGATTCTATTATTACTAAGTTGTCATAATAGGTGTATCACTATTAACATTGTGCAAATTATATATTGTGACAATATAAATTTGTTGTCACTAAATATATATAATTAATGACAACTTTTTCATTATTACTTGTTATATTGCTACAAATTTATTTATTTTCTTGTAGTGTTTTGGTTATATTTGTTATAGCTCTTTTATTATTTTTATATATTCTCTTTCTCTATCATATATTTTGATATCGTGCCTTTTACACGTTGCGCTCAACTAGGAGCAACAAAATTATCTATAATGGAATGAGCATGAGGAATTATCTTAATTCAAACATTATTGTATTTTATTCTTATTTATCCACTTTAGATACCTATTTTTAATGCATATTCATCCAATTTATGATGAGTATTTTTATTTATAAAGTTAATCAAATAAATCAAGTCAGTATGCACACACATACATACATAAATATATATTTTGTACAGAGTCAACCTCAATTCACATCTTTATGAGTTTTTTTTTTTACCCATCATCTTAACCTTTTGAGTTGTATTTTTTACTTCGATTATAAATAATCTTTTATAAATTTATTTATATGTTGTAGTTTATTTTTAGTTGCACTAGTATAGCTATACAATCAGTTTAATGCCCGTCTGTGGGAACTAGAAGTGATTATTAAAAGGAGAAATTTTATTTTTTAATAATTTTTAAATAATATTTTGTGCATAGCATGGAGCACATGATGGTATATATACGAGGGTCCCTAAAATTTGGGGGCCTAAAGCGTGGGTGTGGACTATTTTACCTTAAAATTGGCTTGATAATTTATATTATATTTTTATAAGTTTGGTATATATATATATATATATATATAACTCAAATGGGATCAAATTGAGTGGATGGAAGAATTTTGCATAATTTTCTATTACTGTTGTAAATGTAGGGGATTATGGGTGTAAACGGATGTTAAATGGATCGGATATGCCGTTTTCATATCCATAACCATTTAACTTTATTGGATATCGGTACGGATACGAATATTGACGAATATCTAAAGTAAATATCCATATCCGTATCTGTCGAAAATCGGATATATCTATATCCGATTGTAATTTTTAAAACTTAAATTCAATTATAAATATTTGAATATCCGTGTCCCATTAAGAATATTCAAATATCTTATTCAATTTTACATAATTAATATTCAACTGTAATTAATTGAATATACGGATTTGTGTATACAATTTATTCATATTTTCTATATAATTCACTTATTTACAAAATATTATATATGTATATATATACATAGATATCATACACTTTCATTAATAACGCCTAAAGTTCATATATGTTTATTTATTTGTTCCTCTTATATATTTGTAAGTTATAAAAATATGATATCTATTAAAAAAAAATCATGTATTTTATTTGAAAGAACAATTTATTATGTATCATTCATATAATATGAACTTTTTATTTTTTATTTCTATATATCTTATACTATATTAAATATAATGCATATGATTATTAAAAATATAGTTTTTTAAAAAGTATTAACCACAAAATGAATTTTACAAAATTGTATCAATAAATAAATCAATTAATTTTAAAATTTTAATATTATTAAAAAGACATAAAAACTTTGGTATATATACATTATTTTTGCCAAACATTATTTATTGGGTATAATTAATAAATATGACTAAATTACAAAATAATTGAACATATAAATGGATATGTATTTAGAGTAGATATTAAATGAATCGGATATCTAATTATCATATCTGTATCAATTTATAATCAAATATTTATAATTGGATACAGATAATATCCGTTTTAAATGAATATGAATATTTTGCACTATAAACAAATATGAATATAAAAGATAATCGAATTTTTGATTATCTATTTACGGTGTCATATTCCCCATTAATCCCATTTTGGGGTTTCCATCTTTAAGGTTCGATTGGTAATTTTCACCTAGAAAGAAAAGTAGAAAACTAAGGCGATAAGGGGAAAGAAGCAAAAACCCAGAAAAAGCAAAGGGGATCGCAAGATTTCAATGGGCTCCTCCTCCATTTTTAGCAGGCAAGCTCGCGCTCTCTCTCAATTTCTGCGATGAAATTTATCTTTTTATTTATTCGTTTTTGATCAAACTAGCGTACAATTCCGCCAATTTACATGCGCTTTTTTCCTTGTTTCTGCGCGCAGCTCCTGCTGCAGTTCTTGCGCCATTGGTGTGGGCTGGCAAAATTCGAGCTTGTTTGCTCCCCTAAATTTGGTATCCACCAATGGAGCTGCGTTACCTCACAGTCAATCCCGCAAATTAATTTCCCCTCGCGCTTCTGCTTCTTCTTCCGGTATCTTTCTTGCCCACTCGTAATGCGTGCGTTTTTGTGTGCGTGCGTGAAATTTTTATTTTTATTTTTTGCTTTGTTATCCACTTGTTCGAAGTGGGTTTATGTATCAACTCAAGAATGCGATCTCCTGATTTGGGAATTCTTGTTGCAAATTCAGCTATAATTGGTTTAGCACAGTTGAGGATTTGCTGGAATTTTGGCTATCTTTATCACACTGTAAAAAATTTTACTTTTGCTGGTTGCTCATCATAATAGAAGAAATAATTTGGAAGTTAGGAAAATAATGGGTTGTTGTCTTCTGCTCTTATGATAGTATGAAGGGCTTCACTGTAGCGAGACAGAATAATTTTAATATGATCATTGTTAACCTTGTGTGAAATTCCACCACAAATGGAACGAGCTATGATATGCGTGATGCATGAGTAGAAAAAGAAGAACTTCTATCATTGAATTTTTCCTTTCACTTATTTTTCTCTTAGTTTTTCACTGATTTTGATTCTTACATGGTCTTTGAGAACTTTTATGTCTGTAATTGCTTTCTTTCTGTAAAATTTTGTAGTGTCTGTGCAGATAGTATTGAGAAATAGAAAAAAGTAGAAGTTGGGATGTTAAGCTGAAAGAAACAAAAAATGTCAAAGAATTTAATGAAATTTACAGAAAACCTAGAGGTTGGTAAAGTTTAATTTCAGAAAACCTAGAGGTTGGTAAAGTTGAGTAGGGAGTGCGTATAGCTTTTAGCTTCATTTGGGAGGGCAGAGAAAGCAAAAGCTACCTTTCCAAACTTTGGAGAATTGCTGAAACAAAAAGCACTTAAAATAGTCTCTTGCCAATGCCCCCTTATAATATGTTTGGGACAAGGATTTTGGTGAGGAAAAGTAGGAGCAAAATGGAAAGGATCAAAAATAAAAACAAAGAGTATTATCATTTGAAGTGAAAATTTTTTTTTCCTTCCTATTTTCCTTATCAAAATCCAAGAACCAAACGGAGGGTTAGTCTATCCAGTTAGAGAATTCTTGATGTCACTGTTTAATTGCTACATAGACTCTTTCTATCGGTTGTTTCACTTTTGATTTACCCTCTTGTAAGCAGATCCTCTTTTGGTGAAGGCTGCAAGAGGCGAGCCGGTTAACCGACCTCCTGCATGGATGATGCGTCAAGCGGGAAGGTACATGGCTGTTTACAGAAAGCTTGCAGAGAAATATCCATCCTTCAGAGAGAGATCAGAGACCACTGATCTCATTGTGCAAATTTCTTTGCAGCCTTGGGAAGCTTTTCGCCCCGATGGAGTTATTATTTTCTCTGACATACTTACTCCGTTACCGGCATTTGGTGTTCCTTTTGACATAGAAGAGGTGCGCGGCCCTGTAATACAGTCTCCCATTCGTTCTGAAGAGGACTTGAAAGCATTGCACCCAATTGATTTGGAGAAACTACATTTTGTTGGAGAATCTCTTAGGATATTGAGGAAACAGGTTCGTCTGTCCTCCCCTTTAACAACGCGTGATTATAAAAACTTCTCCTCTTGGTTTCAAAATTGCAAATACCCATTCTGATCATTGAAATTTGATTAAAGTTAATACAATTTGTCGAGAAACTGGAATAACATCACTCATATATGCAAAGAGCAAGTTAGGAAGTTTATTCATGGTTGCAGTGATGGAATTTATGTAATTAATGTGTAAAGACCGGCTGAAGGAGGTAGGTATATGGTGGAAATATGTTATGAGGAAGATATGTGTGACATTGAAACTTAGAAAGGAAAATTTCTATAATTAAACATAATAACTGGGGAGGGTGGTGTAATTATTTATTTTCAGAATGTATACTATGAAAGAGTCATGTCTAATTCTTTCGATTTTAGGTAGGGAAGCAAGCTGCTGTTTTGGGTTTTGTGGGAGCGCCCTGGACAATTGCTACATACATAGTTGAAGGGGGGACAACTCGTACGTATACAACAATAAAGAGTATGTGCCATACAGCACCCCATTTGCTGAGGAGTCTTCTGTCTCATTTGACAAAGGCAATAGCTGAATACATCGTCTACCAAGTTGAGTCTGGAGCCCATTGCATACAAATATTTGATTCATGGGGTGGTCAATTGCCGCCTGATATGTGGGACAACTGGTCTAAGCCTTATATTGACGAGGTGACTTGCATTTCGCTGGTCTTGTTCATGTTTTTTGTTTTTTCTTTAAAATGATTTGCAGGAGATAAAAAAATAAAATATGGATTTTTTGTCATAGATGGGCCATAAATTATTGAAAAAATAGGGGAAATCTCCACAAAATCAGGATCATTTTAATTGGGTCAATTACACTGACCTGTTTGTGTGATTTCACAAACTTCCTCTCTTAGTTTTGGAGTTACAAATACCCCTTTTATCTTCAGAATTTGGTCAAAATTTTGTTTTTAGAAACTTGGATATCATCATCAATACATGCAAGAAGAATTTGACAAGTTTATTAAAATTTGAAATATAATATGATTTAACTGTCTAATAATCAATGGAAGGGGTTACTGCAAGGTGAAAATAAGTTACAAGTGAGGTATGTGCAATTCTGAAACCAAGAGGGGATGTTTGTGTGATTGTGTATGGTTAGAGTGGAGAGCACTGTAATTATTGGTTATTCAATTTGCATCAACTTGACATCATTTAAAGCACCCTAGTTTTTTCTTTGCCTTTATGAGTACCTTTATGGATACAGATCGTAAGAGTAGTTAAGCAAAAATGTCCTCAAACACCACTTGTGCTCTACATCAATGGAAATGGTGGACTTCTTGAACGGATGAAAGGTACTGGGGTTGATGTGATCGGGCTCGACTGGACAGTGGATATGGCCGATGGAAGGAAGCGCCTTGGACATGACATTAGTATACAAGGAAATGTGGACCCCGCCTACCTATTTTCTCCTCTTCCAGCCATAACCAATGAAATTAAAAGGTTTGTCAACTGAACTCAAAAGTCATTTGTTGAGTTCACTTTAATTGAGCCAATTGGGTGTTGCATGCTAAGTGTTACAGACCTAGATGAGAAATGCCAATCGTGGCGTATTGTCTATTTTATCCAATTATCGATGACTTAATGGTACAGCTAGAATTTACAGAACTTGCAATAATTACAGTGCTTCCCTTATTACTACGTGCAACTACACAATCTCCCCTTCTTGGTTCCAAATTACCCATACCTCCCCTTTAAATTATCATTCCTTACAGTTACCCCCTTATGTCAGTCATTTCACGTAGTTATTCAAGTGTATGAAAAATTTGTCAGATTCATCAAATTTCGACTCAAAAGGGGGAATTTAAAATTTTGATTTGACCTTTTCATATCTTAATGCATAAAAGTTGATGACTTCATTATCAAGCTAATAAGATTTGTACGGCTTGTTAGGGTCATAAGTTGTGCTGGGACAAAGGGTCACATTCTAAACCTTGGCCATGGAGTTCTTGTGGGTACTCCTGAGGAAGCCGTGGCTCATTTCTTCGACGCTGCAAGGAGCTTCAAGTTTGATACCCTAGAAGTTGGGGTACCCAATATGGTTGCTTGAGAGCTCAAATTGATTTTTGTACAAGATGGGATATTGTTGTATAAATAGGCTATTTTTTTAAGGCATGAGGTTACTGATCCGAGTTTTTTGCAGCATAGTTTAATATCTGTTGTTGTATTGACAAATTGATCGATTCTATCTAGTCAATTTCAATTGCTGGTATGTGCTCAATGCAGTGTTGTGTGTCCCCCGCACGCGCCATCGCATATACTCTCACATGTAACCATGAAGATGGGTGTCTTGTTTGCGTGTGTATGCATATATATATATATATATATATATATTATATCTTTTAGCACAACATTTTTTCAAATGAAATGTGTTAATATGTTACAATTGATAAATAATTCTGAAGTCGCATAAAAAAAAAGAAAATACTATGAATACAGATTAACTATCATATAAATGAAGTCGAGTTGAAATCACATTGCATATGGTGGTCAATTTTTGCACGTGATGATAAGACGCGTTTCACTGGAAAGTGAAATAAAATCATCAAATCATGCTAAATCTGACATGTAATTACCTAATTAACAACATCCTTAGTCATATCAAATGAGTTGACTATAACTAAATAATTTGGTCACTTGTGAAATGTTGAAGGAAAAACAAGCACGAAAGCGAGTTATTAAGGGTCAAAAAGCCTATGGACACTAGATAGTGGATATGGGCTGCATCAATTACTTATCTAGTTATCTTGAGAAATTTTCTTTAATCTTCATAATAAGATTCTCGTATAACTGTAATATTTTTTTGATGGGACATATCCCTTATCTATTCTATTATTGAGATAGTACACTGCATAACAAATATTATTATTACATTGTTTATAATCAACTATCATCAAATATATAAATTAAACTATCATGTTCCAATACAAGAATGATCAAATAATACAAAAAACCAAATTACTATTATATCCTTTACAATCAACTATTGTCCAATACAAAAACCAAATTATCATGCACCAATACAAGAATGATCAAATAATAAAAAGAATCAAATCACTGAATTATCAAATAATACAAAAAACCAAACTACGATACAGTAAAAGAATTAAAGGATAATTATACCCACCTCTCCTGAGTTTAGGTGAAATTACAAATAACTCTCTCTTGTTTCGAAAATTACCAACAACCCCTAACATTTGTTGTCATTTAACAAAAAAATCTAGCAATAATAACTTTTGAAATTATTAATAACTTTCCCACATCATATTAGCCACCACAACCACCAAGAGATGTGATTCATCAAGCTCGATAAAATCCCTCAATCAACTTTTGCAAATTAATTTCATTTTATACCAAAACAATCACTATCGACCATCACCATATAATTCGACACTACCACTACTTTTTTCTTTCCAAATTAACTTCATATATAATTTCTAAATTTTAAACTTATTAAAACCATGTGAATTTCGTCTCAAAACACCATCAAAAACATAAGAAAGACAACTCGCAATTACGTCTTGCCTTAATGAAGGATGAATTTTGTTAAACTTATACATACTTTAGGGGTTATTTATAATTTTTAAAATAAGAGAGGGTTGTTTGTAATTTTACTTAAACTTAGGAAATGTGGGTGTAATTGTCCCAAGAATTAATCATTATATAATAAAATAAAACCACATATGTGGGAATCAAACTTGTGACCTTTTTAATCATGAAACTTCCTTCTTGCCATATAGCCAAGGAATCCTTGACATATCCCTTACCTAATTAAGATGAAAAACAATACGTGTAACATAACTGTTACTAGAAAAATAAGCTCTTTTTAGAAATATAATAACACAACACTTTTAAATAGTGTGTCAGTTATGCGATATAGAGACCCCACCACAATAAATAGTTCAAATTTTAATTAAATATATTTATGACATTATCAAATATCAAGATAAGTTATAATTGAATCCAAAGGCAATTTTGTACAAAAATAGAGTAAAAATTAATGACCGAGTTTGCTGGAATGAAAGCTTGATTGAATATATCTTTTGCACAAAAAATTACTTTAATAGTTTTCGAATTAAAAAATTACTTTAATGGGTTTTTATATGTAGAAATTCATTTTGTTATTACTATCAATGGCGTAGTTTAGCGGTTTAAAACTATATTAGTTTAAGGGATAATTACGCTGGGGTACCCTGAGGTTTGCTTAAATTACAAAATAAACCCTCTTGTTTGGAAAATTACCTAACAAACTTGGAATTTGCAAATGTTTTACAATGTCAACATTCTGTCTACAAACGTTAGGGTTTGTAATGAAAACTGTCAAATTTTTGTTTCGTTCTTCCTATTTTACCCTTTTGGTCAAAGTTTGAACATATTTGACTAATTTTTTAGGACTAAAATGCCCTTTGGGTCTGATTCATGTAGAAATATTTGATAGTAATAAGAGTTACAGCAAAATCAGATTTGACCCAAAGAGCATTTTAGTCCAAAAAAATTAGTCAAATATGTTCAAACTTTGACCAAAAAGGTAAAATAAGAAGAACGAAACAAAAATTTGACAGTTTCCGTTACAATCCTAACGTTTGTAGATAGAAGGTTGATATTGTAAAACATTTGCAAATTTCAGGTTTGTTAGGTAATTTTCGAAACAAGAGGGTTTATTTTGTAATTTAAGCAAACCTCAGGGTACCCCAGTGTAATTATCCCTTAGTTTAATTAGAAGTTTCATATTTGAACCATGAGAATACAACTATCCTTCACAGAGAAAGCTTCACACCTAAGTGGTCCGACTTGACTCGAACCTAGGTTTAATCTGTTGCTTATTGTTATTGGATATGAAGTGGTCAATAAAAAAAAAAAACTGATTTATCATATAGAAAAATTACCATTACATCCCTTGAACTATGATTCAACAACAGATACCCTCTCTTATTTCGTTATTATAATTAGACCCCCTCAACTACGTTGTCGTCAACAATTGTACCATTCTGTTAACCACTATTAGGGCTTATTGGGCATCACCGTTAAATTTTAATGTTAACTTTTGAAATTGCCCCTGAGAAAGCTGGAAATTGGTTGGCACCATTTTTGATATTTTTGCCTGACCAAAATGACCCTATAGGGGCTTAAATGTAAGACAATTTTAATATTTGAGGAGGAAAATGTAATATTTCTTTTTTGTTTAATAAATTATTTTAAAATACAAAAAATATTTTTTTAATAAATTATTTTTAATCATTTATTTGTTAACAAATTAACTAAGTACTAATTAATTTTAAAAAGTGAATATTATTTAATAATAGAAATTATTAGGAAATATAAAACAAATGAATAAATAAAAATTAATATATTCAAATTATATACATATATTATTTAAATAAATAAAAAGTGAAAAAAGCAAAATAACACAGCCCTCCCGCCAAGCCGCACCCTCCCTTCTCTTTCCCCCCTACCCCCACACTCCAATTTTGTTTAGGTCCCTCTGCCGCACCCCTCACCAATCCCCTCCCTCGACCACCAGCAAGGAGTCCCCCACTACTATAGTTGTTGTGTCTAGTCTCATCTCCTCTATATGTGTGTGTGTGTGTGTGTAGATATCTATGTATGCATGCATGTATGTATATGTGTGTATGGATATAACGTTAGATATCTATATGTGTAGATATAGATATGCCAATATATATGTGTATGTGTGATATATATATATATATATGTATATGCTAATAAAAATGGATGCTCTGAAGGAGAAAGACCACTCTCCCACTTCTATTGAGGAACAGGATTTGATTTAGTAAAGCAACAAAAAAGTTAACACAAATAAACACGATGATGATACATCTATAGTGGAGAATGAAGACTCTCACCAAACTAAGGAACTGACTCAAACATCGAAATGCTCATATTTCGACTCACTCATGGGACAATCCTCCAGACAAGGTGCTGTCAAGTTCGCGGAGAGAGGGATGATCAACCGTTAATGAGTTAGAGTTCTACAACCCACTACCAAAAAACCTTACTCCAGGGTGATGCTTAACAAGGACTATGAAAAGGAAATTAGAAGCCCGTGTAAAGAGACACTGATTTTAATGATGATAGGGAAGTCTATAAGCTTTCGTCTGTTGCTAGCCAAGATCAACGCTATATGGAAACTTCAAGGTGAATTTGAGCTCATCGACTTAAGTCACATCTATTTCATCCTCAAGCTCCATGACCACGTGAAGATGGAGTATATACTCATGGAAGGGCCGTGGGTCATTAATGGACACTACCTCACGGTTCGGAAATGGTTTGCTAATTTTCAACCTTCAAGAGATAAAATATCAACGACAGTTACATGGGTTGAGTTTCAGAACTCTCCATCGAATATTACCAAGAGGATATCATCTACTGCATAGAGGTGAGCTTGGAGGAACCTATCAAAATTGATCACAACACATATTGGGCCTCACATGGTAAATTCGCTAGGTTTTGCATCTAGGTTAAACTGGACCAGTCCCTTATAAGCGTGGTTGAGGTTTGCGGAAATGTCTACCAGCTAAAATACAAAAGCCTATCTGTTATTTGCTTCGATTGTGGGCATGTGGGCCACTGGACTGCAGCGTGTCCCAAAGCTCTTTCGGTAGAGACGATAATGGAGCCTCATCCGACCGTTGACACAACAGCAGTGGAGCTTTCAAAAAACCTGTAGGAGGGTAAGTTTGGGAAATTGACGATTGCTAAAAAAGGCAAGACAAAAAGCCAAGGACTGAAAAACACTTATCAGAATAACAAGAAAAGGAGTCTGTGAACAGGTTTGACGTGCTACGAGAAACTCAGCATGCCCACGCAGAGGACCCGCCAAGCCAGCCTAATACGACAGCAAGTTTACCCATTTTAGCTACTAGTACACTTGACCACAACACCCCCAGCCAAACCTTACACAACCAAATTCAGAAACAACCAACAAACTTATACCCAAGGACCAAAAACGCACCAGCTTTTAGCCAAGATACCAGTCTGAACAACTGCCCAAACCAGACCCCTAAGTCAGCCACTACCAGCTCCCTTACCCAAAAGTATAGCCTAAACCCTAACCACGAGGGGCCGAAAAATTACTAGCGATTAAAACCCTACTGGCAATCACGCCACCCACCCTCATCAATACTATCTCAAATACCCACCACACCCCAAACCTGACTTCTCATGGAGCTTCCAGATCCGCTCCATCGTCTTTACCCATGAATGGGTTATCATTTCCAACAAATGATGATGACAATACCAACCTTCACTATAAGTTTGGATCTGAGACTTAATCTAATCAGAGAATTACTAATAGATCCACGCTATTGGCAAGTGGAGGTGATGGTGTGAGAGAGAGCAACAATGAAGGTTGACTACGTTGCTGATGGACTAGTTGCTAAGGGCGGTAACCGGACTTCCTATTGATCACCTGATTCTCCCTCATAATGTTAATAACATGCCAATAAAGGTTATCTCTTGGAATTGTCAAGGAGCGAGTGGAAGAACCTTTCTACGTTGCGTTCGGGATCTGGTGAATGAACACAATTAAGATGTTCTTTTTCTTATGGAGACGAAGGTAACGGGAGATCATGCAGTTTCTATATCTTCTAGCCACGGCTTTTTGGATGTTTGTAGAGCCTCTATGACGGCTCGCGAAGGGGACATTTAGATGCTATAGGATTTCACCCTTATCCGTGTCGAGATCATTGAGGTACACCCTCAATTTATCCATAGTATCAACGATCCAAAAGTAGGGAGGAATGCGTTGTAGTGGTATCTATGCTAGTCCGAAGCCTACAAGGAATGAGGAATTATGGAATCAGCTCAGACGGATTAATATGGATTTGAATAGAACGTGGCTAGTTACTGGGGATTTTAACGACTACACAACCCCATTGGAGAAAAGTAGAGGAAGACCGGCCAGCTGGAGTAGATGTTTAAGGTTTAAAGATGCTATCGAGAGCGGCGGGTTGATGGACATTAGCTTCCAAGGACCCAAATTCACGTGGACCAATAAAATAAGGCATGGTCGACTTATACGAGAAGGACTAGATTGCTCCCTCGCCAATTCGGAATGGAGACTCCAATTTCCTGAAAGTATTGTTTTCGTTCTTCCTCGTTTGCATTCCGACCACCCCCCCTTCTTTACCAAGTGTTCCCCAAACATTACCCTAAATTGGAAACCTTTTCATTTTGAACTTGCTTGGACTACCTACCCTAATTGCCGAGATATCATTGCTAACATTTGGAACAAGGAAATGCATATTCTAAATGCCCTATCCACTTTGCTAAGTGTCATGCATGAATAGAATAAAACAGTGTTTGGGAATATCTTTTACTGTAAGAAAATACTCCTTTCTCGCATCCAAGGGATCCAAAAATGCAATAGTCGTTCTTTTGGATCTTGAAGAAACTCGTATCAGGAATATAATCGTACACTTCATGAGGAGAAATTACTCTGATACCAAAACTTTAGAGTTAATTAACTCCAACTTGGTGATAAAAACACCTATCTTTTCCATCTCTAGACACTTTGTCGTTGGAGAAGGAACAAAATTGAAGCCCTTAAAATTAATGAGAATTGGGTTACTGATACGGACACCTTAAAACTCCATCTAGTTGATTTCTTTATGAGCTTGTTTTGAGAGGAAAACCTTGCCACTAGACCTCAGTTTGTCAATAGTCCATCCCAAAAGATCCTTAGCCATGAGGTTTTGAGGAATTTGAATGATCCCGTGTCTCTTGATGAGATCCATAAAGTTGTGCTTGGCATGAACCCATATAAAGTCTCTGGGTCGAAGGTGTTCATGCCTTCTTCTATCAAAAGTTTTGGAATGTTGTCGATGATTCTGTTTTTAAGTTTGTTGAGGATTGTTTCATTACCAAAGAAATCCTGGAAGCTATTGGACATTCCTTCATACTCTTATCCCTAAGACGACAACCCAAGCTCGATTACTCAATTCCGCCTTATTCCTCTTTGCAACTTGCTCTTCAAAATTATCACCAAAACTACGCGATAAGGCTCAAACTGTTCATTAGTGACATCATTGATCCTCATTCACTACAAGAAAAAACGGTATTTTCGGCGGAATTTCGGCGGATTTTCGGCGGAACGAATCCGCCGGGAAAACCTTGGTCGCTTTTCAATTTTCGGCGGAATTTCGGCGGATTTTTTTTTTAATTAAATAAATTTTCGGCGGGAAATTTCGTCGAAATTATTAGTTATTTATTTATTTTTTTAAATAAATATATTTTCGGCGGAATTTCCCGCCGAAATTCCGCCGAAATTTATTTAAATTTTCGGCGGAAGTTCGGCGGGAAATTCCGCCGAAATTTATTTTATATTTTTGAAAATAAAATTTCAATTGCCACACCAAGGAGTCGAACCCGGGACCTCGCCCCAACTCGCGCGCGCGTGCGTACACGGCCCCGAAAATATCCCAACTTTTGGAGTTGCTGGGCATCGAACATTCGATCTCTCGGTTGGCAAACAACACTCTTACCATTAAGCTATGTTCACTTTGTTGACATAATTCATTACATTATATATTTATATCATACAACAATTCAAATAAAAATAATTAAAACTAATTAATAAAAATAATAATAATAATAATAATAATAATAATAATAATTATTATTATTATTATTATTATTATTATTATTATAATAATAATAGGTTTTTTATTGTTTGAAAATTTTAATATTTTTAAATTTTTAAAAAATTTATATATATAATACATAATATTATATACATATATATAGCATACAAAATTCATTTAATTCTAATTAAAATAATAATAATAATTCAAATAAAAATAAAAATTTTAAATTTTAATATATTTTAAAAATATATAGAAATATTATTATTTTTATCTAAAAAATATTATTTTTTATAATTATTTTTTAAATTCAAAAATATTATTTTTTATTTAAAAAATATTTTTTTAATTTTTTTTAATTTTTTAAATTTTTCGGCGGGAATTTCCCCCGAAAATCCGCCGAAAAATTTTAAAAAATTATTTTTTATTTAAAAAGTATTATTTTTTATTTATTTTTTATTTTTTAAATTTTTAGGCGGAATTTCCGCAGAAAATTCCGCCGAAAATCAGCCGAAAAATTTAAAAAAAAATTATTTTTTATTTATTTTTAATTTTTAAATTTTTCAGCGGCAATTTCCGCCGAAAATCCCGCCGAAAAATTAAAAAAAAATTATTTTTAAATTATTTTTTATTTATTTTTAATTTTTTTAAATTTTTCGGCGGATTTTCGGCGGAAAATTCCGCCGAAAAATTTAAAAAATTATTTTTTAATTGTTTTTTATTTAAAAAATATTATGTTTTATTTATTTTTAATTTTTTAAATTTTTCGGCGGAATTTTCCGCCGAAAATCCGCCAAAAAAATTAAAAAAATTTATTATTTTTATTTATTTTTAATTTCAAAATTATTATTTTTTATTTATTTTTAATTTTTTAAATTTTTCGGCGGGAATTTCCGCCGAAAATCCGCCGAAAATTTTTAAATTTTTTTTTTAATTTTTTTTAAATTTTCCGCCGAAATTCCGCCGAAAAATTTCGGCGGAATATTCCGCCGAAAATTGAGCGTTTTCTTGTAGTGATTGGAGTAGTTTCATTCAGAGGAGAAACACACACGATAACATCCTTGTTTTGCAAGAACTTGTGCATGCTATGAAATTTTCTAAAAGCAAACAGGGAAGCATAATAATTAAACTTGACCTTGAGAAGACTTATGATAAGGTTAGGTGGGACTTTCTTAAGCAAACCCTCGAGCTTTTCAATTTTCCTTCTAGGTTGATCGAACTCATCATGAATTGTGTTAGCAGTGTTCAACCGTCCATTCTTTGGAATGGGGAGCCTCTCCAAGCTATCCATCCTAATTGTGGCATTAGGCAAGGTGATCCCCTATCCCCTTACTTATTTGTTCGTTGCACGGAAAGACTTAGTTACTTGATTGAAGATGCGGGGGGAGATAGGACTTGGAAACCCATGGCGGTTTGTAGGGGAGACCCTAGTTACTCCTATATGTTTTTTTGTGGATGATATCGTCCTTACGAGTCACGCCACCTGGGGAAGTGTTTTGGCGATTAAAAATGTGCTCAACAAGTTTTGTGAGGTCTCTGGAATGAAGATTAATCTTGCTAAATCCAAAATCCTACCCCTTACTTCCATCCCCAATTTTCCACTTAAGGCCCTATCTAGTGGTTTTTATGCTCTTAATAATTTCTTCCTACAGTGATGATGAATGAGGCTCGAACCTATACTCCAAAATGTTGTCACCCTTGAGATATTTCTCTATGAAAATTCTATCCCATAAAGTCACGTCATGTTGGATTATCCTCCACTCCACCTTAGCAAGCAAAGCCATATTGACTTTTTTGGTCTCTCTAATTCCCAATCCCCCTTTATTCTTGCTTTTTATCACTCTGTCCTATCTAACGAGATGGATCTTTTGGGGGTTTCCGCCATTAGACCACAAAAGTATGATTTAGTTTGTCCAATTAAGCATAAATCTTATTCGGCAACCAACTCGTATGCATGGTGTAAACGAGCATAGATGTGGTGATGGATTGAATGAGTGCTACCCTACCAGTTGTGTTAAGGTTTTTGGCCTTCCAAGCGTGAGTCTTCCTTGGACCTTCTCAATCAGGTAGGAAGATTGGGTGTTAACATTGCGACCATTACTAACTCTCACTCCAAGATATTTGCCCAAGTCCTCAATGGCCCCAATGCCAAATAAGACTGACATGTCCATCTTAGAGTCCATTGAATCCATCCCAATTGAATCCCTGTTAAAGGAGTCCATTGAATCCATCCTAATTCCTCTTAATAGGCTTACAGAAGACCTCCAAATTTGGAGAGGCAAGGCTTTTGGAATTTTCAATGCTAAATCCGCCTATCATCTTCTCACTCACCACAATGTACCTCACAACATGGACGCACATAAATGGGGATGGATTTGGAAAATTGCTTGTCCACAAAAAATCAAATTTTCCTTTGGTTGTGCACACATAACTTCTCACTAATGCACTTGGATTTGATAGAACACTAGCTCAATTTGATATGTGTGATAGATGTAATTATGAACGAGAGGACACTCAACACACACTCTTACACTATTCCATGGCAAGCAGATATGGGAATTTCGAATCACGCCTACAGAACTTGCTAAGTTTTTGGCTATACCTATTGAAACTAGTTCTTTAACAATTTGCATGCCTCATTTCGAAATATTCTCTTGCCAGAATGTAAGTGACAACTCATATTTCTTGCTACAATTTGGTCCATTTGGAAAGCTCGGAGCCAATTCATTTTCAATGCCAAACATGAAACGATTCGGGAAATGGTCTTCTTCATTAAAAACCTTGCCTTGGATATGATCCAAGCTTTCTCCGCCACAAAGTCTAAACACATATAGATACGGACCATGGTCAGCTGGATGAAGCCAAAACAAGGATGGACTAAACTAAACACAAATGGAAGCGTGTATAAATCAACCAAATCAGTTACGATAGGAGGAATTTTGAGAGATGCTAATGGTGATTGGATCGGAGGTTTCTACTGCAAACTTGGCAGGGTATCCATATTTGTTGCTGAATTGTTGGGGCTTCGGAAAGGTCTCAAACTTGCTTGGAATAGAAGATACCCAAAGATCATTGTTGAAATGGACTCAACTGTGATCATTTCTCTTGTCAAGAAGGCTGACACTCGTCATCACCCTATGGGACATATTATTGAGGATTGTCGACACCTAATGCGGCAGTCGTGGGAAATCAAGCTCATCCACACGAAGTGTGACGCAATCGATGCACAGACCTCTTGGCTAAAGCAGGACACAACATCAACCTCCAGCTCTTGGAATGGTCAGAACTGCCGGTAGAGATATGGGAACTCCTCCTTGAGGAAGCTACGACTCTGATTTAGTCTGAGTTCTCTAGTTTCTTTTGTAAACAAAACAAATATATATATATATATATATATATATTATATGAAATGCGATTAGTATACATGAATTACATATTATGTACAGTATGTGATGAACAATATTTCAATATTGTTAAGTGCTTAATGTGGCGCAAATACGATAGCACACACATGACAATATCTCACTCTTCTAATCTAGCAAGTCAACTTAGGTCAATGGCAACCAATCAAGTCCTAAATGTCCTTGACATCAAGAATGGCTCGGGTGACCTCATCGACCTCAACCTTAATGGAGTCAAATCAACTTCCTAAATTCTCTACTGGAAAGGCTTTAACCAATATCGACTTTCAAAACTCTAGATCATTATCTCGACCCTAATCGTAGAGTTTCCATCCCTCTAATTGACCTCAATCATAGAGGTGATTCACACCCTTACATTGAACTCAACCTCCAAAACCAATAGTACTCATCCTCATGGACAGCGGTTGTCTATTTCATGGGCCTCTTGGTGCCTACTAAAATCATCTTACTGTTTATTTAACACAAGTTAAAAGGGCAATTTTGTTATTGTATATAACCACCATTTGGAGGCTTGGATTGTCAAATTTAATTTTTCCTCACTAGACATGTATGTCCTCTACGTCTCTAATTCATCTTGATCTCATAATATTGATTCGACTTGAGTATTGAAAAATCTTAGATAAATTTAATGTAATTTAATTTAAGAAAAGGATCCCATTTGCTAAAGGATATTGAAAACAAAAGCATAATGGAGACCCCACTTTGGCATTCATCTTTACAGATTCTTGCAGCTTTTCAAGCAGCAATGATGGACATAATTATTAGTCTCCAATTTAGTATAGCTGGAATTTTCCTTGTATAGTTCCATTTCCATCTCTACATTAGATCTAAAGTCGCAATATTTCTTTTTGACACCCATAAATTTGTCATAATTATTTTTTTTAAGATTATGGATTTGTGAGGTGAAACTTTATGAACCCTACTCACTCTTTTTGTCTTATTCTTGAATGTGCCATCATCCTTTGCCAATTGTCGCTAAGCCAAATCCCAATCTTTTGAGGTTAAGCTTTATAACTTTTGTGGACTCCAATATCCTACTTTTGTAAAATGATTGTTCGTTTAAATTGTATTCCATGTTTTTAAAAAAAAAAAAAATGTAGTCCATTTCTTTTATATTAAATAATAGAAAAAGTAACATTACATTTCTTGAATTAAGATCTAATTACCAATTATTCCCTAATATTTGAATAATTATCATTTTACCCTCTAAACTTATTAAATTGATTGGAACCCTTACGATTTTAGTGAAAGTACTAAACTACCCTTAAGAGCAGTTAGGCAAGAAAATGGAAAAAAATTTAAATTTCAAATTTTTTTGTTGAATACCAAAAATGCCAAACTCAATGACCACATGTATATTTACACGCACATATAACCATATATATATATATACATATATATATATATATATATCACACACACACACACACACACATCTATTGACATATATATATATATGCACACATATAGATATCTAACGTTATATCCATACACACATATACATACATACATACATGCACATATATATAAAATCTATATATATATATATATATATATATAGAGAGAGAGAGAGAGAGAGAGGAGGCGAGACTAGAGGATATGAATATTCAGCAGATCATTATGATATTGTCATGTGTGTATGATATTTATACCACGTCAAATACTTGATATTATATTGAAATGTTGTTCAACAAATATTCTAGATAATAGATAATTTACAAATACTGATCATGTTTCACATAAGGAATATAAGAATTTATGAAGATCAAAATATAAAAAAAAAAGGATTTGTTTGATCATTGATACATATATATTCTCTTTACTCTATTATATAAAGCAAGAACACCATATAATAATTATCTTTGGTTTGACAATCTATTTTGATTGATTTTCTTCTTTTTTTTTTTTGCCGCTCTCTCATCTCTCATCTTTCATAATTTTTTTACTCTCTCTGTTCTCTTTTTTCCTCGGCTCTTCTGTTTATTTATTCAGTACTTTCTTTATATTTATTTTCTTAATTTTATTTTAAATAATTTAACTTTCCACTTATCATTCATTTCGAAAATATATTAGAAATAGTTAAAACTATATTAAAATAAGAAAATTGATAAATATTTATAATTTTACACTGTCAAAATTTAAATATGTGCCACTAAAAGAAATTACCACATTCACTAATAAAATACTTGCAACGGATTATGTCACAAATTTAAAGTATTTGTAATGGATTAATGATATAATTTAATGTAAGCAGAACTAAAGAAACAATCACGAAAAAGCATTTACTAACGTATTTGCTATAGTGATTTTATTTGTCATTATAGAAAATGAGTTCTTGTAATGTACATAATTGAATTACATGATTGCTACTATTTATATATACAAGCGATCAAGACACCATCGATGCTTGTGTAAAATAAAAATAAAACATATTTGATGTGTAACATTGAGTACATTTATGCTCTTTAAAAATTATGTTTTTCAAATTTGAAAATTTTCAACTCGGATAAAATAATTAAAACTATTAACATATTTTGTAATGACTAGATAATATGAATTAATTCAAATACCAATATTAGGTAAAGAAAAAAAAATTGATTAAGTACGTAAGAATCACCACTTAATCAAATAATAGAATTCAAATGAAAATGAAACTCGTGTCATAAATAACAAATAATGGGCAAAATTGATTCTAAAATATTGTAGTTACACATTAGGGTGTATCTTTTTTTCCTTTTTTTCCCTCAAAAAATTGTGGTAGTTGCCTCCAATTTTAAAAGTATGAGAGTCACGATAAAAAAAAAAAAAAAGATGATCATATATAGATTAAATTGAAAGTTAATGGAATATTTTGAAAGGGCATTTTAATAAATATATTTAAAGAGACCATTTGAAAGTCTTACGCCTTATATATGGTATATATTACAAATTTTAGCCACATACTGATCACTGATCAGACATGCATCCACTACATATCTAAAATTAAAATCCACACACTACTCGCGCACACTTGAATTGAAAATGAAACCTTATAATTAAAACCATAATTATTTTTACAAGAAATTTATAATAAATGTATGTATATATATATATATATATATATTATAAATTGTGCATGCCCCACATATATTAATCGTGATGATTGTGCATCTTCAAAAGTAAGCATCTTTTATCGATCCCGCGTCATGAGAATCTTATAAGGTCTACAATGCTAATAAAATCATATAAATATTTATATGAAATATTGTCATATCATGATCATAGTCATACCATATTTAAGCCTAATCACATTATCGATAAATTTAGGTATTATTGAATGGCTCTTTGGTAATTCAATATCAAGGAGTTCATCCATACACTATTTTCACTTATGGGCACAATTTGATTTTGTTGAATATGTAAGTATCTCTACTGATTTTATTTTGCCGCTTGAACTGCTATTACTAATAATAATAATAATTCTAATAACATCAATTGATATGAGATGCCACTTGTTTGAGTTTATGCTCAAGTGGTATATTAGTCGTTGGATCTAAACATGATGATGTCAAAATGAGAAATTGTGATTTCATCATATTTAATTCAACAGTGTGTACACAAATCGAATATATACTCAAGTAGATAGCATATCATATCCCTCCTCAATAATAATAATAATAATGTCCTTAATTGTAAATATAATTGGAGATTAGAATAGGAATATGACTTTTGCAAATTCATGGGGCCACAACCAGTCAGAACCAACTCCTCATTGCCTATCAATAAGTTTTCACTTTATACGATGTTCTTGTTTGTGCATCTATAGATCCACTAGGCTTGTTTAGTTTGAAATTTCTTATATATAAGATGTGAAATTTTAATTGTTCATAAGATTCACGGCTAAAACATTTTGAAATTTTGTTTGCTTCGGATTTTTTTAAAATTTTAATTGAAATCTTCCAACATCACCTTTGAAAAGAGTTTGGATATCTTTGATACATGTTTGTAGGGCATTTGCATCCCTTGGAATGTATCTTTAATCATATTTGATTTCTCATCTAATTTCTTATGAATCGATCAATTGTAATCCGATTGGCATTAGAAATGCCATATAATGCGGTATAACAATCTCACTTAAGAAGTGAGTTTTCAGCATTTCAAATTCAGCATTTCAATTGGTCTTCGTATATTGTCCATTTTATCCCTAAAATTGAGATGTGAAATTACTAAAAAAATGGCATTTTATGGGAACAAAATTGAAATTTTGTACCTTTAATATTATGTTCACACAAACAAATCAAATATGTACATTTTAAAAGAATTTCAATTAAGAAAAGTGTTATACCAAAACAAACACACTTACGAAATATCAAAATATGGAGTCCACCTACTTAAGGCATTAAACATCTTATATGCAAAATTCATGATCAAACATGTCCAAATTGTTATAGGCCATTTTTGTTGATTTGAAATTCAATCCGCATTTCTAATCACGGCTCGAAATACAAACCATGGCAAACCAAACAATTTTAGGATATGTTTGATTTCATCTTATATGGTATTTACGCCCCATAAAATTACTTTATAATTATATTTGATTTAGTGTTGGATTTCTTATGAGTCATGTGACTTGAAATTTGACTTGAATTTTATCTTTCATAATATGATCTATAACAATCTCATATGTGGGGTGAATTTTGTGAATTTCAATTAAAATAATTTTTATTTCAAAATAAATACACTTACCAAATACTTAAATTGCAGGGCCACCAATTTAAGGAATTCAACTTCTTATACTTTTAATGCAATATCAAATACGTTCTTACACGTACAATTAAGGGTACTGAAATACGGATATGATCCTCTATTCCAAAATGATGTTTCATTTCCTATTTTATAATTCACGTTCATGTCATATGTTTAAACTTACTTCCTTAATTATACACTTGACTTGTAATCTTTACATTTGGCGTATATCCATAGATTGAAATAGGAGATAAAATACGATTTGGAATAGAAGATCTCGTGTGACTGAACTACAATATACAAACAAGTGAATCAAATATGTCCTAACTACGGCCTCCCCTCCCCACCCACCCCAACCCATCCACACACACACAAAAAAAGGAACAAAAGAAAGAAAAACATCAATCCCTACAAGGAGGGGGGGGGGGGGGTGTAGGGGGAGAGCAAAATGGGAGAGCTGGTGATAATGTACTAAACGATCAGACCAAATCATGTATTTCATTTTCTGTATTCAACTTTTATTCTACTGTTTCGATGAAATATAGGGTTTATATATGTCATACATCTGACCTATGGTTGATTGCACAATGGATATATGAAAGTAAAGTAGGAGAGAATTGATGCCCCAAATTAATGATAATGTAAAAATTATTGTTGTCACCGATTACATGCATACCTTAAATAACAATAAACTAACATATTCGTAACTTTCTGAATTTTGTTAGGATCAAATTTCAAATTCATCGTGATGTTGTTCAAATTTTATTGTTATGATAATACACTAAATGAAAGAGGTAGACATATATGTTAACCCCAACCCAAGTATCTTCATGTATATGCCAAGCAATCCAATATAAAGGTCTAAAAATGATTTATTTATTCAGCTAATTCTCATGATAATCCAATTACCCAAACCATACCACACATATATATATATATATATATATATATATATATATTCCTCATCAACGAATTCATATAATACACTAGTTGATGTGGCTTGAATTTTGATGAATTCAAATTATAAATGATTCGACTCAAAGAGTCCATAGTGTAGGGAGATTTGCTCCTGTGGTATTAACTTTTATTTTAGACTCATGTTCTCGGCCCATTTTAGGAGTTATATTAATTGGGGATATTTTGGAATTTGGACTTGTAGAGTGAATCAAATTGTGCACACATACATTTTCATTATAATGAGATTTAATTTTCTCTCTACATTGCTTGTAAATATAGGCTTCTTTAACCAAACCACATTATATTATTATGTCGATTTTCTTTTCTCTCTTATTTATATATTGATTATTTGTGTGATTGTTGTGCTAATGAATTTTCAACAATAATAAATTATATAAAAAATGACATAGGAGGAAGATGCCTACTCATGATATAACTAATGTACCACTCAGGAAAGACAATCCTTCACCAATAGACAATAATTCGCTATAAATTTAATAAAGGTCCATCATAAAAATCATATTCTACGATGAACTTTATTTATTATAAACTTGTTAGTAAATATTTTATAATTAGTGAATGATTCTATGTCACCGAATTTCGTTTACTATCTAGTCCATCAAAAATCTCTCTTCTTTGCGACAAAGTCGTACCCATCATAAATTTGTTGTTAGTTAAAACGTATTTTATTGTAATGTGTATATGTATATAGTGACGGAGTCAAGAGGGAGTTGGTAGTGACGGTCGCCCCTCCTGAATTTTTTAAAAATTCATTTTTAGTATACATATTTATTATAATTTCAAAATTTCGCCTCCGCCCTCCCCCTAAAATAAAATTTTGATTTTTAAATAAGTTATATAATAAAATTTTTAATTTTTTGTACTCTATTTTGGTCATTTATTTTTATCATTTATTTTTATCGAATCTCATTTACCATAATAATTAAATTCTCTCTCTTTCTTCTTTTCTTCAAATTAAAATATTAAATATTCTATTAGGTTTTACTTTTCTCTTTTATTCCAATTAAACCACCAAAATTCTTATTAGAAATTTTCTTCTTTCACAAATCCTACAACATTCAATTTTTTCTTTAAAAGCAACGTACAAGAAGGTATTGTGTACTAACTTTAAAATTTATACATTTATTTATTTCTTTGTTTTGTCATGATTGATTTTTGTATAGAGATTTGAATCTTATGATTGTTGATATGAATCTTGATAGTTGTTCAATATTAAATTTAATGAATCTTGATGTTTATTTGTTAATTAGGCTATTGAACTTGAAATGAATCTTACTAATTTGAGACTTCATATTTAATTGGGGGTGATTTGGGGAATGTAATGGGTGGAGAAAAAAAAAAGATATTTTTTGAGTTTTGAATATATTTTTTGATTGTAAGAACAAAGAGAGAGAGAGAGAGAGAGCTATTTTAATACTTTTTTTGAGTTTTGATTATATATCATTATGTATGTTAATGTCAATTTTTTTCAATATTATTAAAAACAAATTTTTTCAAAAGCAATCCATTATCCACTATATTTGATTCTTTTAAAATGAAGAATAACTTGTTATTTTTTTCAGTATCATTGTTTACATATTGTTTTGATTGTAGCACCTTTTTTGTAGCATTTCTAATTGGTCGTATACGCATAAATATAATAACTTTTGTTATTTTATATGTTAATATTATATATAATCCTTATATTTATACATTTAAGAATTAATGTTCTCGAAAAAATTTCGCCTCCCTCAATCAAATTCCTGATTCCATCCCTGTATGTGTGTGTGTGTGTGTGTGTATATATATATACAGAGAGAGAGAGAGAGAGAGAGAGGAGCATAATTCACTAAACTGCATAAAGTTTACTGGTGAATTTTGTGAATTCTCGTTTTTTGGTTTTTTTTGAAGTGGAATTTTGTGAATTCAATTATCCAAGGGCAAACTGGTAATTCTACTCAAAAATTAAATGAATTATAAAATAGACAGGATGCGCAAAACGTGGAAATCCGTACGTCCGAATTTAAATACATTCACTGAAAGCAGATGTAATATTTTCAAAATAATAATAATGTTTGCAAACTATTTGTGGTATTAATTATTAGTGCAGCGAAGACAAAATAGAATTAAATTGAATTAATTAAGTATTAATCAATGATCAAAGGCCTATACGAGAGATTTTGTCATTTTGTCTTGTTAAATTTCAATTTTAGTTTGAGTAAAAAATTTATAATTTTTTTCTTAATTCGCCAAATTTTGAGCAATTGTGAACGTGATACTAATTAATTCTAAGTGCCATGTCAACATGTCCGTTGAATATATGAAATCGGACTCAAAATGCAATTTTTTAATGCACATATTCGAACTAAAATTGAATTTGACCTAAAATAATAAAAAAAATTCAAATGAAATTAACTAACTTACATTGACTGAATTTTCATTTTTCCTTGGCACATTATGAGCAATTCCCTTTCAAATTCTAACCTAAAAATCTGCCCACCTGTTCAATATATATATATATATATATATATATATATGCATATATATGTGCTCGCTCAATTATCAACACACACAAACACAAATTAAACTTTTGCCCAGACCGTCTCAATGTTCCTAAAGGCCTAAAGTGAAAACTCAGAATGAGCCTTCAGATTTACTATAAACTTAAAATCATACGATGAATTATTAAAAAAATATATATTGATAATTAAGCAAATATCAAAACTAAAGAAGAAGACTTTTATAAAAGTAGAAAGTGTGCTAAAAGAAACTCAAATGAGTGAGTTACTGAAATACCATAGAAGATGGAGTATTAATTAAGAGAAACTAAGAAATTCGAACATTAAAAATTAATGGGTTTATTGCAATTTTGGTCCCATAAATATGACTTTATTCAATTTTGGTCCCATCCGTTTCAATTTTCTCTATTTTGGTCCCATACATTTCAAATTTTCGCAATTTTGGAACTTTTTTGAAATTCCGCCTAATCTTTAACGGCTGAGGCATGCGCGCCTCACATGAGACCAAAATTCCGTCCAATTTTGGTCCCATTCGTTTCAGTTTTCTCAATTTTGGTTCCATACATTTCAAATTTTTGCAATTTTGGGACTTTTCTGAAAATTTGAAACATATGGTATTTAACGGCCACATGAGACGTGAGTGCCTTCACTGTTAAAAATTAGATGGAATTTCAGAAAAGTCCCAAAATTGCAAAAATTTGAAACGTATGGGACCAAAATTAAGAAAATTGAAACGAATGGGACCAAACTTGAGAAAATTGAAACGAATGGTATCAAAATTGGACAAAAGGCATACTTATGGGACCAAAATTCCAATAAACCCAAAATTAACTTAACTGTTCTAAAATAAGAACATTAGAATTCAACTGCTTATTAACCCACTTAATACAGAAATTGATCGTGAAAGTAATTTGAATCACTCAACCACATTTTCTTAATTAAACTAAAAAATAAAAATAAAAATAAAAATTATTAGGCCCCCCAAAACTCTTACATGCACATTTACGGTTAAGCCAACCCTACTTGTGCCTGATGATGCAACTATATATATATATATATATATATATATATATATATGCTGGAAACGAAGAAAAATTCAGTATATGATGGAGCATGCATGATGCATATGTATTTATGAAGTAATTAAGAAAGGGACATGTATAATATTGCTATAAAATCGATAGGCAATTAATATCCATTCTGGGTAGTGTGCTAGAACAACATTTGATCAAGAACCAAACTGTTCATAAAAATCAAAGAAACATCTAGAATTAAAACGAGGGTTAATTACATAATTGACACCCCTCCAAGAAATTTAGATTACCAATTCTCCATTCAATATTCTTTCGTAATTACAACGATCCCCCTTTAAAGTTTGCATAATTACAAAAAAAAAAAACTATAAAGAAAAGCGTAGGATGATGTAATTACACTTGATTCAAAATAATTAAGAAATAATGAAAATACCATACCTTTGACAGATGATTTTACGCTTCCATGTTTAGGGATGCGTAAGTAGTGTTTTTCATGTAAATTCTAAGAAAAATGAGAAATTTGTCAGATGGTGAAATTTTAAGAGGGGGTGACTGTAATTATAAAAGATCAAGAGGAGAGTTGGCCATCTTAATTGGCAGGGCACCTCTCGAATGTTTATAAGATTATTTTTCTACGTATATATATTTTGTCAAATTAAATATTTTGCTCTTTCTAAAATAATAAATTTACTTTCCATATACAAGAGAATCTAATTTTGTCATCCACAATTAAGTTTTTGGCTTATAAGCATAGAGTTAAGAAATAAACACACATTATATGTGTGTGTGTGCGTGCGCGCGTGTGTGTGTGGAAGGACTTGTTCAACAAATGTCACTGTTACATAGACATAGTAACAGAATCCTCACCATGATCTTGTAGAGAAGACACAAAATGACAATCAATTAATTTACTCTTTTTGAAAGAAAAAGACATTGATCGTATATTAATTAATTTGATCATGAAAATGAAATGCAAGCAATTTATATAAGCAGTAAGTAGAGCTCAATGGATATATATGTAGAGGAACAAAAGATATCATACTCAAGCTGAGCTGCAAATGATGTAATTAATGTACAAACCAATTGATACACACAGAGTCACACACACATATATACATATATTATGCAAGAATTCTGACGTATCTATTTTTTATAGTTTTTCGTGCAGATATTATGCCCCATACACACACATAAACACACGGAATGGGAGTCCATGGCGAGCAGAAAATCGTGCAGAATCCTAAAAGACAAAAGATTGGACAAAAGTAAAAATAAATATATGATTTGAGATTATAATATTAAATTCACAAACCACAAAACTAATCACTTATGTGTTTTTTTTTTATGGTCCTATTCCCCTCCAAGGATTGGAGTATGTGTACTGCGTGTATCTATGTCCGTGTCCTTGCATCGTTTTCACACAGTGAAGTGCTGAAGTTTAACGAAATATACGAATATAATACTGTATGTTTACTTCAAAGAACGTATGCAGATTAGGGTTTAAGCATAGCTAGCTCTGAGCTTAGGGTTCTTGATCTAGACAAGAACATATAAGTTAATTCTCAAGCTCTTGATGCAGTCACACACACACACACACACACACTAGAGTGGTACCAAATAGCAATTTGGGTCTGTCATAGAGGATAAAATGTTTTCAAGAACTGGAAACACACTCGCACGCAGACATACAATCATGTCACACACACACACACACACTAGACTGGTGAATTAGACCAAGCTGCAATTTGGGTCTATCGAAGAAGCTAAAAGTTTCCATGAACTGGAGATATATATAAATATATATAAGTGTATATGTGTGCGTATGTACACACACACTCTCACACACATACACACACCAGAATGGTGATTTTTTACACCAAACTGCAATTTGGGTCTAGCATGTATCTCCAAGAGCTAGAAATCTTGATCAAGAGCTGGAGATACAGACACACACACACATTAGAGTAGTGAATCACACCAAACACAAATTTGGGTCTATCAAATATATTTCCAGAAAAAAAAAAAAGAAAGATTAGCAAAAATACAATAAATCAAAATGAGAGCTTGAAGTTTGAAGATCAGAGAAAAATCAAACAAGAACTGACAAAAATCAAAAAAGCCCACAAAATCAAAATATATATGGGGAAAATTTTTACCAATATATATCTCCATAATCAGATCATCAAATCTTACTGCGTCTGATGAAAATTGGATGAGGCCATCCCCGGAGCTTGATCATTATTATTATTATTATTCATCTTCCTCTTCTTCTTCTTCTTTTTCTTATACGGTATCCCACGCGCCTTGGCCTGCGCGTCCCTCACCTCCCTTAGGTAAACCCGTATAGCCCCGTTCGCAAACGGGTTCGTCTCCGGTGAGCCACCGTTCTCCTCGTAGGCGGCGCGTAGGCGTCCGATGAGCGCGTCGAGGCTGCCCCAGGCCTGTCTCAACGGGCAGCTGCACGGCCCGGCCGGCTCGGGCTGCCCGAAGAACACGCAGCCTTGCGCGTGTACTTTTGTTTTTCCGAACTGATCGAGGTACCTCAAGAATTCGAGGACATGGGTGTAGTTGCACTGGGGCAGCGCCACCGGCGGCCGCTGGTTGCGGAGGTACTGGCCGAAGGTGTTCCAGTCGCGGCGTTTCTGGGACTCGTAGCGGCTGAGCTGAGGCGGCGGAGGCGGAGGCGGCTGATGGTGTTGATCGGCGGGAGCTGATCTTGATGATGATGAGCCAGCTGGATCATTGGACATCATTTTGATTTTTTTTTTTTTTTAGAATTTTTTTTTCCTTGGTGGGAAGATTAATTATGTTGGAAAAGGATGATAATAGTATAGTATATTGAATAATTTTGGTTGGAATTTATTTGGTTTTCAAGTGGGTAATCAAATCATGAGGCTATTGAGGAGACATGGTATGGGCCAATCAAAGTGCTTTTTCTTCTCTTGACAACGCTATTTTTTCTTGCTTTTAAGGGTACTAAGTGTATTAACTATGATGCTCCTTCATTTAATTTAATATTATATATAAACGGTCGCAGACCATATATAATTTGATAAATGTATACCAATTTCTTGACTTAAATATATACATATATGTGTGCGTTTATTGTTGAGTTGAGTGACCTCCATATTGCTTTATATCATCCTCTAATATATTCATGGACGGAGTTAGAAATTTTGTTTGCGGGGTGGGAAGTCGGGGGAGATCATTTTTTTTCCCCCTAGAATATTAAAGTCATTTCTAAAATCCAGTGGGTAAAATTTTAAATTTTCTAAAAATATTCATATAAGTTTTAACTCTATACAAATTTGAAGGGAGGTGACCGCCTTCTCCATTCCCTATCTCTATCTCTGAGTACACCTCCCGATCGATATTTCATATTTTTGTTTTGAAGTCGCATCATGTTCAGTTATAAAATTTATAGTTTTCAACTATAATGATAAATTTTAATATTTATGATCACTTTTATACTTTTGAATGAAATTGATGGATATTTATGCTACAATTTATCTTATTTTTAGTTTAATTATGTGTATGATTAGTAGATCGTAGTCAATACGTGCACCTCCTACGCCAAAATTATGGCTCCCCCACACTCTAATATATACACACACATATGTTTGTGTATGTATATATAGGGGGTGGGGGTGGGTTGGGGGTAATGTGAGATGTAGCATCATTGAAAGGGCAATCACTAACAAGTATATTAATTAGCAAAGAAAATGTGGAGACAATGGTTTATACCTTAGTAGTGACTAGGTAAACAGGTTCAAAGTAACCTGAGTTAATCAAGGAGAAAGTGAGACAGCATAAAATCCTGCCTTTATTTTCTTGATAGATTTCATAGTGATGTTGAAACTTGTCTCCCCCAGGATTTAGACTAGGATTTCTTCATCAGTTTAATTGCCTTTAACACGCGGCAGATTCTTTCTGAATTAATTTTCCATAGGTTTAATTATTTTGATCATTTTATTGTTTCATTTGTTCGATTTTAATACATAGGTAGTTATGTAATAATATATATTATTGCTAACAACTTTGTTAGTATATGTTTTGATTTCTATATTAATTTGTTATTCGATGAACCAGTAGTTATGTTATTAGCAAGAAACAAAGCCGAGGGGGACGGTAAGGGTGCAGTCGCTTCTCCTCAACTTTATATTTTAACTATATTGTGTGTATATCTTTATTGAAGTTCCGAATTCTTCTCCCATAATGATAAAAATATCTTTTATATATTACAGATATTCGATTTTGCACCCTCAAACAGTATTCACTTTATCAATGGCCATTAAATATATAGATACAAATATATATATATATATATATATCATTGCTGACAATTTTGTATTGATTAATAAAAGTGAAAATAAATATATATTGTTAATAATATATGCAATTATGTATATGCACTAGTAATTGCAAGATGCCAAGACATGTACTTGTCTTTCATTTTAGAACATTCTTTGAATAAATAAAGGGGGAGTTGTAGGGGAATTGGTGATTTTGAGTATTTGATTTGTCACTTGTGTTGTTTTGTAGAAGGTAATATTTATATATAGGTGAGAATGCAAAATATCTTATGTATAAAAGACAAAGAATCATTAACTCAGCTGGCTAATAATCCCATTAGATAGATACACTTGTATATATTAATATTAGCCACATTGTGGGTCTTCCAATTATTTAATTAACTGATTTAATTAATAATATTATAGTGAAAAAAAATTCAATTATTTTTGTTACTTAGTCAGACTAGTAGTGATTAGCTTCATCTGTAGCATTGTATTATTGGTCTATTATTTTATTTTTATATTCGCATTTAGCATATCAAATTCCATGATTTGCCCTTTCAAATGGGCAATTTCACTCAGGCAATTTTCAGAATGTTAATTGGATGATTTGGTTGATTACAGCTATAACTATTAAGCTTGATTTAATCCCTCCATATACGAAGCTTTTTGTTTTTATTTATATTTATAGTTCACTCATATGTTCAGCTTCAAGATCATCAATATTGGACTTAGATAATTCATCAAATATATATATATATATATATATATATTGGACTCAGATATATTATTAAAATTACACGACAAGAAAAAAAAAATTAATGATAAAATATCGAATGAAAAGTTGAAAGTTAAACCTAATTAAAAATATTTAGTAAATGTTAATAATCATCGCTTTGCCACAATATAATTTTTATATACTTACTAGTCATAATAATACATTTTTAAAATTTAAAATTACGGTTATTGATAATATCATCGTCTGATTACGATAAAAAAATAAATTATCACCATCATTTATGATAAATATTTAAATTATAGCAATTGTACATGGACCAAATGATGATAATAATAACTCAAAATACACGTCTTTATTATAACTATTAAATTTTGAGAAGTCACGAATTTAGCATGGGCAACTATGTTAATTTTATTGTCCCACAATATTGTTTAATTTTGAGAAGTAATACTAACTACATTTATACACACACACACACACACATATATATATATATATATATTTATACGTCATGTGTATAATTCAGATAATTGAGTAGATTGTGACAAAAAAAAAAAAAAACCTCATTGCCATGAAGAAGGTGTTTGCTATAATTGGAAAAAAGGGTAATTTTTGGCTTTCGCTACAAAAAAAAAAAAAGAAAAAGAAGGATAATTGAATGGGTTCATTTGCCAGAACTCATTGCCATGTAGAGGGTATTTGCAATAATTGGAACAAAAGTAATTTTTGCTTTCGCTACAAAAAAATAAATAATAATAATAATAATAAAATGAAAAAAAGTTGGAATTGAGTGTTTTATTCTTTTTTGATTCTACTTAAAAGAAGCTAAAACCAACGGAAGCTAGAAGCACACTTGCACCAATTTTAATGTTTTTCTTGGCTTTTTTGCAGCACAATATTTAAGTACTTCTTAACATTTTTTTTTACCCAAATACCACTGACAAGTATATTTTTTTTCAAATGATTCCAACTTTTCAAAAAAAATAATTTTTTCTAAAAGAAAATTTTCCACTATATGAAAATGCTAATTGTGTGGAAAAACATACCAATAGCCATGTGGCTTGTTAACGGATGTAAATTCAACCTTTCATATGACTGCTGCTATTGAAAAGACAGATATTCCGTTTGTGAAATAAATTACTGAGAATTTTTTCGCATAAATCATGTTACTTCAATCATGCCTTGAGATGATGCACGTGATGTTTTTTATTTTTATTTTTATTTTTTTTAATACAATCAATTCGAAACACTTATAAATATCAATTAAAACGCCACACATGCACACATATACTCACCCAAAAAGAAATGGGAGAGGACAAGAGGGTTTGAGCTCAAAACTTTAGTGGTGCCAGCTCGAACACCCAACACTGGGACACGGGGCACGTGCAATTAAAGAAAGTTACATTATTTTATATTAACGGATAATTCGATATAAGTACCAATCGCTACTTTAATTTTTGAGATCATTCCCCATGCTAAAATAACTATGTTTCGGTTATAATTGATGTTAGAGTTTACTCTTTAAAGACAATTGAAAGGCAAAAATACTTGCAAGTGAAAAATTAAATTACGATCAACCCACTTAGTCTCCATTTTTACGTGCCAACTTTCTATCTTCCCTTCTTCTCTTGCTTCGTTGCCTCCTCCATCTCTATATTTCTCGTCTCATTTCTGCAAGCTAGTGCGGTCCCAAAATATTCTCCCGCAATCATCAAGCTTTTGTTGCTTCTTGTAAGTATGTATGTGTTTCTCTTTTTATTTCGATTTTTTGGTTGATTTTTTATTTGTTTAATTTCTCTTAGATTTTGGATTTTTTTTAATGATTTGTAAATTCAATCGGTTTCTTGTAGACACGTCTTCCATTAGCGCGAGGATTGGCTTTTGGATGGGAAACAAAGTTTCTTGGCTATAAGTATGATTCTATACTCTATTGTTATGAATTAAGATGCCAAATATATAGTACGAGTGGGCTTTCTATTCCTGGAGTAGGTGGTGGAGTTGAAATTCCACATTACAACTGATGATACCATATCTTGTCCCACATCGGAAGGAGTCTAGGGACTTGGCAAGCTTATAAGCTTCAATCCCTCTCTCACCTTGCGAGACGTCTTTTCATAAAAGGACAAAACCCCACCGTCTCAAGGTGCCGGACAATACCTCCTAGAGTCGGGCCTCCATGTTCGGTGACGAAAGCCCCCCAGTCGAGGGACTTGGGAAGAGGCATAGGGCCATCATTCCCCATAGACGGCGCCATTTGATGATGCCCAAATTCGTCGCCGAACATGGAAGCCCGACCCTGCGAGGTATTGTCCCGCATCTTGAGACGGTGGGGTTTTGTCCTTTGATGAAAAAGTGCCTCGCAAGGTGAGAGAGGAATTGAAGTTTATAAGCTTGTCAAGTCCCTAGACTCCTTCCGATGTGGGACAAGATATAGTATCATCAACAACATTGAACCTATCATATGAAACTATATTCATTTTTCCTGGGTTTTTTCTGTACCACCTTGTTGACCGTACTGGTAATGGTAGTTTTTTGTGTGTGAAAAAATGTGTTTATATATCAAACTAATATTTTGTGAAAATTAGTTTTTTCGTTAATGAATGGATGGTCTTTATTGGAGCATATGGGTGATGCACATGTGGTTGTATGCCTTTTTGTCAACTAGGATGGAAATCACTAGTTTCGGATTCTAGCACTTCATGTGGACATTTGTGTACTGTATATTTAGATTCGGGCGAATTACATCCACCTCCCCTGAGGTTTGGCGAAATTACATTTTAACCCACAATTTTTTGTAAATTACAAAAACTCCCTTGAGGTATATTCCGTCTAACAATTTACCCCTACCGTTTAGTTCCGTTAGGGTTCCGTTAAATATTATATGTGAAGTTCCGATAATACCCTTTGTTTGGCAGGCTCAATTTTTGTGAAATTTTTTTAGGACAAAATTGACCTTATGGGGTTTTTTGTAATATATATATAATCATTGAGTTTGCATCTTATATTGTAAATTTTCGGGGCTAAAAGCAATATTTTTGAAAAAAGGCCAAGTAGCCGTTTATAGCCGTTATGTGGCCGTTTTTTTCCTCCATCTATAAATACTTTACCCAGTTTGGGTATTTTCACACACTCAAAATTATGTCTTCTTCACATAGAACGTCCGAAAGTGATATTAGGTATCTTAGGTACAACAAAGAACCGTGCAAAAAGTGTGGATGGAAGACTATGATTTATATATCGGAATCATCGAAAAATCCGGGGAGGCTTTACTATCGGTGTCCTACTGATAATTTCTCACATTGGTGTTATCGAACCGATGATGATTCTCGTTTTCATGTGGATGAAGCTACTACTCCAAATGAAAGTATTGTAAGGCAAGACATTCTAAATAGGGATGGAGGATTAGTCTACAAAATGTTAGTAGCAAATATGGCACTTCTTCTATTGCTTTTGCTAGGTCACATTGTAAAGCTATTTCTGTGAACTCTACTTAGTTAAGCATGTTATGAATCTGTATTAAGTGAAGAATGTATGTAAATTTCTATTATGGATTGAATAATGTTTACCATCCAAGACACTTAATGTTCTTAGCAAAATACAAGAATCTGCACTTTAACAGATTGAACCCAAAATAGCAAAAAGGTTTTACAAAAGTTTGGGTATCTTACAAAAAACAATATGTACCAAAGTTAAAACAGATTTACACAAAATAATCTGTACCAAAGTTTGCAATAGATTTACAAAAAAGACATTCAAAAACAAATCATTTTTGATAGCACGTATTTGTCTTCTTGTACGTCCTTCTTGGCAAATTTACTTGACTAGCAGGTTGGGAACTTGAAACCTTTGAACGAATCATTCTTGGGGGCAGAATCACTCTTGGAATTGGAAGAATAGGCTGGGATGATGAAATTGGCCTTTTTCCCTTAGAATTAGTGGTTGTTTCAAAATGCAACACTATGTTTAGTTGATTAAGTTATTAAAACTGAATTAAAAACAGTAAATTATTAAAACTAAATTAAAAACAGTAAATTAATTTTGCACCTTTGGGGGAAGGTGGGGCAACAGGTTGTGTGTTAGCACTTGATGCCTCTGAAACTTTTCTTTTGCTTCCACTTGTTGAATTTGCAGCACTAATAGCAACCTGCAAATTAAAAAGGATAAGTTAATGAGTCAATCAAAAAAATATATAAGACATGTTTACTTAACTACGTTTACCTCTTTGTTGGGGCATGTCCTCATGTTGTGGTCCAAATTTTTACATTTTGAGCACCTTACGACATTGGATCTTTTCAAAGCAGGTGCTTCTCCTGGCTCTCTCTTCCTACTTTTCCTTGGTCTGCCAGGCAACCTTCTTTTCAAAGGAGGTTGCAAGGCTTTAGGCATAACAATAGGATCTTCAAGCCACAAAGAGGAATCAGTGATTGGAATTATCGTGTGGGCATAGCACCTCATGTAAGTCTTCTTGTGGAATCTGGAGTGAGTGTATCTTTCAAGTCTATCCCTCTTGTAACCAATTGTTGTGGCAGCATGCTTACAAGATACACCAGTAATATTCCACACATTACAATCACATGTCCTAGTTTTCAAATTACAATGTAATGCATTGTATCATCATTCACCTCAAAAACATCATCCCCACCTACCAATATCTTACATTTTCTACCATCCTTCCTCATTTCAACTAATTTTTTACAAATGTTTGGGACAACAGTAAACTGCATTTTCTTACCATTCTCTCTCCTCTTGTACAACCTACTCATCAACTTGGCCCTCAAACCATCCATAAGGTTCAAAATAGGCTTAGACCTTAAGTCACTAATCCAAGCATTAAAACATTCAGCAATGTTATTTGTCACATGATCAATTTTAATCATAGGGTCAAAAGCATGCATGCACCATTGACTTGGTGGAATTTTAATCAACCAATTGTATGCATCAGGTTTGATTTCATTAATTTTCGTCAATGCAATATGAAAGCCCCTATAATTATAAGACCTAGCAGCCTCCCAAAAGAATTTTTTTAAAGCAACACCTGGATAGGATAACTTGAAGTTAGCATATATGTGCCTAGCACATCTTCTGTGGTTTGCATATGGCACCATCTCATTAATCACCTCAACAAGTCCCTACAAATATGAAATAGCAATAATCAGAATAAAAATTAAAAAAATTAAAAAATAGAAAATTAAAAAAAAAACAAAACTGACCTTTTGTCTATCACTCATAAATGTCCAAGGCTTAGAAGGTGTAAACCCATCAAGCATTATGGACAAGTTGTTAAAGAAGAATCCCCAACTCTCTTTGCACTCATTCTCCACTACTGCACAAGCCAATGGATACATCCCATTGTTCCCCGTCCAAACTAATTGATGCTAAGAGCACCCCCCGCCCCCCAAATGGCCCCTTCAAATGACACCCATCAAATCCTATGAAAGGGCTACAACCTGCCATAAAACTCTCTCTCAAAGGGGACAAACCCATGAAAAACCTTTTAAAAATAGGAGAAGTAGGTATTACATCTTGCTCATCGAAGTATGACTCAATTGTAACCAATGATGTAGGGCTCTTCATATTAAGAATTTTTACATAATGTGACAGTTTAGCATAAGACTCAGAATTATTACCCTCTACCTCCTGCATGGCTATTTTTCTTGCCCTATAAACTTGCATGTAGTTAGGCTCAATCCTATAGTTTTTCAACTCATTCATTACACCTTTATGTTTCATGCATGGGTTTGCCCTCAACACATCTAACAACCTAGAAGCTATCCATTCACACTAGCTTCTTTAGTTGAATCAGCCCTTAGACAACTGTGAGCAGATGTCAATGTTTTAATCTTGAAACTAACACCATTAGGCATTAAAATAGCATGCAATCTCCATGTACAACCCCTACCTTCACACTCAACAGTCACCCTACTTTTCTCATTTTTTCTCCTAATTATGTTAAAACCTTCTTGAATAACAAAACTCTTCAATTTTCCCTAAAATGAGCAACATTAGTGAACACATGATTTTTTTTTTAACTCTATTTTACCATCTTCACTTTCTTGGTAAATTATACCCTCCCCATCACAAGAACCCTTTAATGGATCATCATACAATTCATCATCAGAATCATTGAATGCTTCACAATGATCGTTTGACAAATAATCAGACAACCCATCATTCTCACCCCCCTTATCATGTTATAAAGTTACACTATCCCAGTCCCCCTCCTCACTCCTATTTTCATCCTCTAAAGTCACACTATCCCCATCTTCTTTTTCACTATCTGGATTGTATAGTGACTCATCACTGTCACTATACACAAAGTCATCAGGAACGTTATTATACTCACATACTATTTCATCTAAACCCAAGTCATTACCACCCACATCACCACCAACATTATCAACAACATTGTCCCCCATACCTGCAAACCCTAACCAGAAAACAAATAAACAAGTTAATATGAAAACTATTGGTCACACGTTAATGAAAACTGAAAAAAAAAAAAAAAAAAGAAACCTTCAAGTGAGCAGCAGCCTTATCCTTGTTTGTGAAAACTCCAGTAGACTCCACAACAAACTCAGCATCAGCTTCACTCCATGGGATCTCCTCAAGATTCCTACAAATCACCAATCAACAAAAGCATAAATCCCTTCTTCACACACACACGCACACTATATCTATGTATCGCTATGTATATATATGTATATATAATGTATCTCTAATTAAAATCTGACTGGCTTCCAACACACACACACACACATCTGGTTAATATACAAATACATGGTCATAAAACTATTGGAAATGGAAAACCTGAAAACTATTGGTCACACATTAATGAAAACTGAAAAAAAAAAACTGAAAAATTTGTTTAATGAAAAAAGAAAAAAGAAGAAGCCCAATAAAATACTAAAAGATCAAGAATGAAGAACAACGTTAAATCGCAAACCCATGAAAAATTCTATTCAAAACCTTCATTCAGGCACATCCATTTATTTTTTTTTTTGGTTACAAAAGAAAGGCTGGGCATCAGCCATTGTTAGACTCGTCTTCAAGTAACAGGTTGAGGATTCCTTCCGGGGGTTCAGCCCACTCCACTAATCGACAATCAATTCCATGTCCCGTCTTAGCTAAAAAGTCCGCACACTGATTCTTCTCTCTTCTAATGTGCATGATGCTAGCATCCCACGGTTTCCTGAGCAGCGCGCGACAATCCTTAATGATGTGCCCGAGAGGATGAACACGAGTATCGGCATCCTTAAGCAACGATACTGTTGCGGTTGAATGAACTTCAATGGAAATTCTGGGAATTCTCCTTTCCCAAGCAATCTTGAGGCCTTCCCGAAGACCCATGAGCTCAGCAACCGTGATGGATACTCGACCGAGTTTGCATGAGAAACCAAACATCCATTTCCCTTGTGCGTCCCTCAACAAACCCCCTGCCGCTGCTTCTTTGCTCATATCGAAGAAACTTCCATCCGTATTGAGTTTCACCCACCCCTCATTTGGCTTAGTCCACTTTGTATTCACTTTCCCCTTAACGCTCGACCTCCTAGCTGGTGAGAAATTCTTGATAATATCCAGCGCTAAATCCTTGATGAAGATACTAATCAAAATTTTAAAAACCTATACACGAAATAAAAACAACAGATCTATAATCGAAACACACAAACACAAAACCGCATACCCATTAACCCCAACCCACCCCCCACCCCCCAAAAAAAAATCAAAGAAAAATAATGAAAAAAAGAAGAACGATCAAGAGTGAACGGCTAGAGGACGATGATAGTGGCAGCGTCCTTAAGACGAATCGAACAAACCCTAAAACCCTAGCCCTTAAATCGGAAAAATCGTACCTTAACCCACCAAACCCAACGGTGAAACCCTTGTTTTTGCTCGCCTTAGCCAAGTCGAACCCCCACTTTTGTGTTCTGTCCAGTTTGTGTCTTCAAACCCGGCGGAATCAGCCCTCTGATCTTCACATTCACAGAGAGAGAGAGAGACGGGTAGGGGAGGGGGGGACTTCTAAATGACGCTTCGTATATCAGACAAAAGATATTAGAATAGGGTGGAGGGCTTTAAAAAAAAAAAACAAAAAAAATTGAAGGGCAAAACAGTCTTTATACATTTTCCATCCATCACTTGTAATTATTACAAATCTCAGGGGCGGTTTTGTAATTTACAAAAAATCATGGGTTAAAATGTAATTTCACCAAACTTCAAAGGAGGTGGATGTAATTCTCCCTTTAGATTCTGACACTTTATTTAAGCATATGGGTACTACATATGTATACCACATTTTTTGTTTTAAATGTCATAAATTGAAGAATATTTAGCTACATTTATAAAATTGTGAGATGAAATTGCAGAAGTTTGATATATAATTTAAGTATATGGATGGGTATATATTTTGCAAAATTATGTTGAATTGAAAGTTGTAGTATAAAGTTTATGGTGTGCAGAATTTGGATGAAAATAGGAAGTATTTTCTATTGAAGTTGTAGAATTGTGGGTTTTTATTCCTTACATTAAGCTCTCTCTCTCTGTCTCTCTCTCTCTCTCTCTCTCTCTCTCTCTCTCTCTCTCTATGGTGTTTGTATTTACGTGTTTGTTTTGTGTTTGTTTGAAGGGTAAATTACATTAAGCACCATAATCTTTGAAGTGTTTTATACTTTGGTACCTAACCTCTGTAAATGTATACTTTGATATGCAACCTTTATTATTTGTGTGTTGATGATCCTTTTTATATTATTCCAGCAGAATATTTCCAAATATTTCTCAAAATATTGCTGAATACTCCATAAATTATCACACCAAAATAGAAAAAAGATCATTAGTACACAAATGATAAAGATTGGATATTAAAATACAAAACACCCCCAATGGATAGACTACCTTTTGAACCCTATACATAAGAAAAAAGTCCACACATTGATGTTTTTGGTCATGCAAACATTGATGTTTTTGATCATGATCAGGGCGATTCATTGAATAATAAATGGTCGGATCCAAATTTACTGCATGATACTTAGCTTGAAAGCGAGAAAAGAGCACTTCATTCGATCCCTTCTTGTCAGGCAAAAAAGTGTACGAAATTGATTATACAACTTTGAAGCACAATGGTGAACGAGTTTCATTTGTTATGCAACAAGAAATTAGTGCTTGAGATAATATTTTTGTTGACATGGCTTTTGCTTTTGGTATAAGAAAATTTTGGAATAAGGGATATGAAGGCAAAATATGGAAGATATCATATTGCATTAACTAATTAGTATGTCTTAACTAAAATACATGATTATCTAAAAAGTGTATGATGTTAAATATTTGCAGAATTTGTATGAGAATGTGAAGTATCTCCTAATATAGTTGTGGAGCTATGTTCAATTTTTAAAGAAATTGGATTTTCAATATTGAATTCTACAAACATGTGAATAAGTTCTACATAAGTGCCCTAAAGTACTACATAATTGTGTTAAGTGGTTGAAATTCTAAAATTGATAATATTTGGCATAATCTCCAACTCAATGGATGAAATTGCACAATTATCTACTCAATTGTTGAAATTAGTCATAATTCCTAACTCAATTGATCAAATTGATTATAATCTCCAATTCAATTGATGAATTTGACTATAATCTCCAATGCAATCGGTCAAATTGAGTCAAATTCAGTTGATGATATTAATTATAATTACCAACCTAATTAATCAAATTGGCCATTACTATCAACTCAATTAATCAAATTAGGCTGCTATTTAGCCCAAAAATAGTGTCACCCTTTAAATGATTAAGTACAAGTAGACACCGAAACTTATTCTCGAAATCAGATTGGTCAAAGAGAAATTTCATTTTAAACCCAGAAAAAAAAAAAAAAAAAACATTCCCCACATATGCTCAGATGCTGAATCGTAACAGTCCTGCTAATATTTCTTCAACTTCAAGGGTGCTCGATCGATATAACATATGATATCATGTACCTTTTCACGAACAACAAGATCAATCAATCAATAATCTTTCATATTCCAAGGTCCAAAGGCTTCGCTTATAAATTAGAAATCAAGACATGATCATCGAAAGCTAAACAAATACAAACACATGATGAACATAAAACATAATTGAACGAATAAAGACCTTCAATTTTAAAAAGATACAAACACAAAATGAACATAAAAGGACAATTTAATGAATAAAGATCCTTAAGTTATTTAACCTTCGATTTCTAAATCAGTACAGACACGAAACAGAAAAAACAATAACCCAAAACCCAAATAGAAACCAACACAAAAACCCATATAAAAACCCATTGCCAAACTGCAATTATTTTGATCACCATGATCAACTCAAAAAACCAGGAGCAACTAGACAAATAGAACACAAACGAGTCAACCAACAGAGTGAATAGAACAAATAGAGTGCAAAAGGTTGGAGAAAAAGATCGTCGAGAAGTAGAGAACCGCGACAAAGGATGAAATAAACTTTTAGATTTTCTTAGCTTCCACCAAAAGAGAAGAAAATAAATAAAGAGAAAGACACTAATCTGATAGAAGAAGAGTGCCCGCAAATTGATGTATCTCTTTATCTTTCTAGTAATTGTAGCGAATGTACTCAATTTTCCCATCGTAACGTTTGGGTTTTTTATGCCTGGGAAATGAGAGAGAGATTTTTGGAGAGAAAATGGTTAAGTGGATTAAAAATCATTAAAAAAACACATAATGTAAGAGTACTTTAGTCTTGCGAACTCAAAGTTAAACTTTGAGAAGGAGAGTTCAAAGGAAACATATCACATTCAAGGAGAAATCTCAAAAGTGAAAGAAGTTAGAGGGATAAAAAAAAAAAAGGTACAAATTACGTTTACACCCCTTGAGGTATAGTGTGATAACAAAATAATTCCTTTTATTTTAAAAATTAGAAATACATCCTCAAGATTTTAGACATTCTTGTAAACATTAAAAAATATATATGTCCAAACACATCAAAAAGATAAATTAATAAATAAATATGTCCAAAATATAACTTTTCTTTAACGAGAGTAATCAACATCGTCCCTAAAAGATGCATCTCATCAAGCCTGACGAAGCCCCTCAGTTTATTATTACACCAATTTTCGTTAAGTAATTTCACTATATACCACCACAACTACCACCGGCATTACCATCCATGATCCAATACCACCGCTACTTTTGTTTTCAAAATTGACTCATATAACTTCTATATTTTGGGCTTGTCAAAATCATGCGAATCCAATCTCAAAAACCTACCGAAAGCACGAGAAATACAATTCATAATTACGCTCCGCCTTGATGAAAGGTGACATTTGTTAAGATGATATATACCTTAGGGAGGTATTTGTATTTTGTGAACCACGAAAATTAATTTATAATTACATTATATCTCAAGGGTTGTCGGCATAATTTGCCCAAAAATAAGTGTCCCTAATTTTAAAGTAGATACGTTTTTGTTGTGATTATCTTTTTGTATAAATTCTTATGTAATTGACTGTGTCATATCAAATTTTTATATTCGTTTTCTTTTTATGAAGAAAAACACATATTTATGTTAAGATAATATATATAAAATATTTGAATTTATATTATGCTTGTTAGCTTTTCCTAATAAATTTGCTTAATTAATTTTTAGAGATTCTATTCAAACTTACTTTGAAAACCTTCTAAACGTAAAACTACGAACCTAAGATGGGAGAAGTGTTGATTAGTAGTTCTTTTACCCTAATGCTCTTTTAAATATTAATATGATTTTCAATATATTGTTTCGAGGGGGAAAGGGGCGTTGAGTAGTTGAGTGCTTTTACCAAATTATTGTCAATTGAAAAATGTTAATATGACGAACTAGTTTATTCATCTTCCCTTGACCCCACTTTGTTTACGAAATTATTTATTCATATAATGAATCTAATTAAAGAAATTATAAATAGAAAAAAAATTATTTATCAAAGTTAAGGTAGGTTAAAAAAGAAATATACATACATACGTGCATGTAATATAGGTGTAATCAATCATTTTAAAAATCAGTGTACTTAAGAGTCGGGCGGAAGGGGGGGAAAGGTCTCCATTTCTAGTTTTCCTGTAGCTAGAACCTCCATAATTACAAGAATCCTTAAATAGAATAGGATTCCAAACTCATACCTTTACCCTCCGTTTGAAATAAGGATTTTGATGAGAAAAAGTAGAAGGAAAATGAAAGGGGTCAAAAATAAAAGCAAAGAGTACTATCATTCGAAGCAAAGAAAAAAAATTTCTTCGTATTTTCCTTAGTAAAATCCAAGAACCAAACGGAGAGCGAGAAAAGGAATTGCTATTTGGACAGCACAATATGATAAAAATTGAAATTATTATATACAAATAGGAATTTTCAAAAGTTTGTGGATATAAATATCAGCATAACAAGTTTTCTTGTCTTTGTCTTTTCAAGCCATTTATAAACAAGTCCAAGCACCCACGTAACTTTATTTGTGAAATTGAAAGAGGGTGACACTAAATTGAAAACAGTAATTAGCTAGTGGTCCACTTCGAATCCTATATTCAATTTTATATTTCATTTTTTTTTTATTTCACTACACACGCATGTCAATTATATTAATCTCAAATTATTTGGGTATGAGAAAATAATTTTATACGCATGAAAAAGATATATATATATATATATTATTAATAAGAAATGAAATCACCAATTAAACCAGAAGATTTCTATCGGTAGTACTGGCCTCTCGTTCACCGAGTTTCATACTTCATGATTTTTCAAAAGCCCCCATCAAACAATATTTAGTGTCATTGATGAAATTCTAAAACTATGAGATCTTGAATTTATACTATACTAGAAATTAAAAAAATCCTACTTACCTATAGATCATTGTATTCACCTTTTTACATATTTTCACTTATTTATATAAAAGTTTTGCTAATTATTATAATTATTGATAATTTGATTCTCATGTCCACATAATTGACCCATTCAAAAAAACAAAAAACAAAGGGCGAATTATGTTTACCTCCCCCGAGGTATGCCTTATTTACAAAAAACACCCCGACGTTTGGAAAATTACAATTACACCCCTGAATTGAGGGGGTAATTACAATTCACACCTAAAAATTTTGAATTTCCAAAATTACCCTTCTAAAAGCAAGAATGAAATTTGACCATATTGAAATGATTATTTTGCCCTTGAGAGGGTTTTTTGTTATATTATATATATTTAATTTTTAAAAAATGGAAATAAATTTTTTTATCAGGGAGGTAAAATGGAACAGTCCCCATCAACTTCTACTAATATATGACAAAATAAAAAAAGAAAAAGAAAAAAGATTTGTTATAAAGCCTTTATCAAAATAATTTGACTGATTGGACAATTAACTTTAAATTTCAACACGAGTCCCCACTAATTTTTCAATAATTCATGTCGTTGTTGTTCAGTTAATTTCTTTTCCAATTTCAGACATTGCTTCCTCAAGAAAATATTTTCTTTTTGCTGGTATAATTAATGTGTGTGATCATATATTCCAATTTGGTAGGCCAGGAAATTTTCATTCTTTAGTTCAAAACAGATATCATACTATTAATTTTAAGAGAGAGTGATATATATATATATATATATATATATATAGTGGAGAGTTTAGTTAGGAAAACGTCGAGAAAAATAAGCAAACAATAATGAATAACATACTTTTCAAACACTTACCATAGGACGCAAAGAAATTAACAATAATTGATATATGATAAAAATAGCTAAAATTAAATATTTTATTTTTTTTCTTTGTTTTTGAAAGAATAATTAATTAAATAGTTAAAAAAAATCAGATGGCTAGGTTCAAATATATCACAATTATGAATATTTACATGTAAAATCGTATTGCGAGGTTCCCGTCAAGCCCATATGGCCAGACAGGGTCTGGGATCACAAGTATAGTGCTATTTTCAAGTTGGATCCAAGCGAGTCCAATACGATAAAGTATATTTATTTTGTCGACTTTGTATTATTTTATTTAAAAAAGAATAAAAAAATACCCGAACTAAGCTTCTGACTAAGTTTATTATCAAAAAAAAAAACTTCTGACTGTGTCACTATTGAAGTGTTTCAGATAAAGGAAAAGATAGAACACACATGAACTAGTTGAAAGTGTTTCTCAACTAACGCCATCTGTTGCTTACGGTAAAGAATATTGTAGGTATTTATGGTATGATTTTGGAGGAAAAAAAACTCTCTATTCAAAGTAATTAATGATGAAATTACATTAAGATGACTAGGTATCATGATAGATACCCATGCCATCAGCCACTTGGTGGTCACATGAATTATTGTGGACGCATTAAATTCTAAAAGACCCTAAGGTGGCAAAGATTTCTTGGTATACTAAAGAACGAGGATGCCCCGAATAGCACTAAATTTATAAATTTAAGAATAACCCATGTATGTGCTCCTTTATTTAATATGGGGTCCACTTGGACGTGTGGGTCATGCTAGAGATTTCTTGGTGTACTTAAGGTGGAGGTCCATGAACTGGTCATGCATGGACCTTTATCTTCTACCCTTGAGAAGCATCCTTGAGGGCAGAGTTGTGGGCATTTCCTATGAAGAATTTGACCATTGGGGGGGTTCAAAAGCTATATACCAGAGGGTCTGTTGGAATGAGTTTTAAAAAAAATATTTTTTGAGTGGTACTTTTTATTGTAGAATTTTTTTTTTAAAGTTAAGCAATTTTATATTTGAATGCGGTAAAAAAAAAATACTTTAGAAGGTGTTTTTATTTAAAATTATTTTGAGAAACTTTTAAAAAAAGTCAATTTTTGGCTTTCTTTAGCTTTTGTTTTTTTCTTAAAAAAACCCATCGAAATGCATTTTTTCGTTTTTTGCTTTGACGTGTTTTTGCAAAAAAATAATAAGTGTAGTTCCTCTAAAAAAACCATCCAAACGGGCTCTGAATTAGCCTGGGGGTTGAGCTTGGAATAAGAAAAGAAATGTGAAAACTAGTATAGCTTGTTCGTGTTTAATTTTCCTATATTATAACTTCTAATTACCTCATTTATCTCTATACCTTCAATAACTAGTTGCCCTCCTTAAACTATTCCTCTTGTATAAAAGCATACTCCTAAAAGATTATACTTTTGAATTGTTTACTCCCCTAAATTGTATTAATTGTGCAGCACTTTTTATTTAATGAATTGTCTTTGATAACCGTTATACAAAAATAATGATACTTTTGAAAATTTATAAAGTACTATAATAAAGTTCAAATTTTAATTTAATTTTTAAAAATATAAATAAAGACTATTGTTTGAAAACCTAAAATTATTTTTAAATTTATCTTGGTTTTTATTCATCTTTAAAATGTACATATTTGATATTCAAAGCTAAAAATCAATGATCATTTTACAGTTATAATGTTTATAGCCTTATAATCAATTCTAACATATTAAATTGACAATAAAATCAAATTTAAATCTAAAGCTATAAATTAAATCACTAAATATGCTTTATATAACCTAATTAAATATTGATCTTGAATCTATATGAATTTTTTTAAATATAATTATATTAATAATCATCACTCACTATATCAAAGTGGGAAAAAAAAAGGAAAGTCTAAAAGAATTCGATGTATAAACTCCAACCACTATTTTGAAACAATAAAATCAATTACTATCACTCAGCACAAAAATTAGTAATAAAAGTTTAAATTAAAAGGAGAAAAAAAAATTAAAGAAATTATAGAGATAGGAAAACGGTGAAAAAGAGTGAAAAAACAAAGTAAAAGAGAAAAGGAAAAACACTGATGATGTATAGTAAAAACCACTAAACTGAAAATAAAAAGGGGTAGGTCTTGCACAGGATGGTTTAAGGAGATAAGTCGTATAATAATTTGTTTAGGGAGTGTTGTATTCCAAAAAAGAAAAAAAGTAATTTAAGGTAGCACAATGTATTTTACCAATATAGTTTTGTTAACGTGGCAATAAATATGATAATAGGAATTCTAATATGACAAATATTTTTGATCGAGTTACCGTTTGTAATCTACGTTTTATTAGAGCAATATCTTAGAAAAAAGAAATTATCTTTTGAAAATTAGTAAAAAAAATATATTTTGGTATTTAGTTGGGTTAGATGAACCCATATAGAAAGGGATATTAAACCGAATATTATTTTTTTTCAAATAAAAAAAAATCATACCGAATTTTAGTTTCAATTCGATTTGCTTCAATCCAATTTAGCAACGCATGAAGACCTCTAGTAGTGCCATACGTTTTTGTTGACCCCCAATGAATAAAGTTTTCGAATTTTAATTGGGGGGTGGGGGGGGGGAGGATTGATGTAGATACAGTTATGGAGCTACTCTTATTCTCGAAAGCAGAGGTTGAAACTATATATTTTGAAATCATTTATTTGAATAGAAATCGACTTTCAATTATAATGAAACCACGATCCTCGCCAATCAACCGCTTTTTTGTGTTGACCAAGCAAGAACCTCATTCCTTTAGATGCAAAAGCTATTTGGATTTTGAATTTCTAAATATTTTTTAAATCAAGGGTTCTGTACATTTTTTATTTCAGGAGAATTTGAAGAAATTGTTCGCATTGTATAATCGTCAATTATTGAAACCGATAACCGACTTGACAGAACCACTTGAGAAGAATAGACATACTACATCTACTGCCGCACTAGTATCAAAAGGAGCCAAAGAGCACCTTATAACCTTGAGAAACAAAATCTTGTGTGACATACTAGGAGAATAATCAATCAAATGCTTTTCTTTTTTACCATGAAATTTACATACTAGGAAGGCCCTTCATGGAAAAGAAAGTTGACAATTTACGGTGCTTGCAACTCTTGCCCTCCTCATCATGCACAATGGTGTAATTTGAGCTCCTTACATTCCTAAAATAGCAAGACTTATCACTAGAATAGTAGTAATCTTGTTGAGTGCTCCCCAATCCCCTCACCAAATCATGACCTTCTTTTTCAAGCCTATATCCATGTCCATTCTCCAAGTTTCTCCGCCTACTTGTTGAAGATCCGGCTCGACTCTTCTCGTTTACAGAGTTATTGTCTGATCCAATATCTGCAAATTCCCATCATTTCCCATCACCATTTTATTGTTATACTTGAATTCTTGATGGGATTTGGTTCTGATCACCCCATGAGATGATTTCACCCATCCACTTGAAGCTATGGACCAGCTAACATTCGTGACAAACGATCCATCAAAATCGGTGAATTTGGACATAAGAGACAAGGAAAGCAGTGAAGTAGTATGTTTCAGCAACTTTCCTCTTGTCCTGTCTCGCTTCTTGTCCAACCAAAGACGCAAATTTGCGTCAATGTACCATACATTTAGAGCATTCGTGACGTTGAATGCGTATGTGTTTTGCCATCCATTATTTTACCCAAGAAAGGAGTAATCTCAATATCATATGTAGGGAGATCAAACGAACCAATTCCAGTTATTGAACTCCACAAGAGGGGGTCGACACCCCCTGTGTAGATCACAGTAAATGGCCAAATCGCCCCAACTACCTTTTTGTCCAAGCTAACAACCACCTCACGAAACGGGCCATTCCCCGACATACCATCAAGTTTATTATTGGAAATGTACTCATCCGGGAGATTCCCATACCAAAACTCATCATTTTCATGCGAAGAAACATATACCTCAAGAATTGCCTTATATGTTGCGGAAACGTGGTGGGGTGGTGTAGAATTGTATTTAAAATTTAGGAGAGGTGAAATGGAGAGGAGAACACACAATTTTTTTTCTACTCGATTAACACTTTTATTTCACTCAAACTTTACTAAAACATACTCTTTTAAAACTCTCTTTTGATTATTCTAACCCTTTTACTCACTTGCTCACATTCACTCACCACACTCACTCCACACAAAATGCATAAACATGACCACTATTTGTACTAATCTCCTAATACATGACATGACTCTTCTAGTACTAATTTCATAGGTTACAAACTTAATTGTATGAAATAACTTTTGTAACTCCTGACCATTTTTGCCACCACCATGAATGGCTCTTTGACTTCTCAAAATCAAGATTAAACTCTTCATTTCTCAACATTATACACATTCTTGGGAATTTTAAACTCTTTTCTTTTTACATCCGTTGAATTCTCAATTTCAAACCACAACGCATCATTCAAAGGCAGATTTCTTGAAATGGGCAATATCAAATCAGCCCTTCCATCAAATGCATGATGAGATTCACCATAGTGTTCCTCAGCAGGTTAAAAATGTAGTGTGATATTCACATGGTAAACACCAGTTTAAGTGCTATCAACAATGTTGCCCGTATAAACAACAATCGTTTGCTCCCTCATGAACAAAGAATGATACCTCTATAAAAAAATATTTGCAATCGCAGGATCGATACACCATAAATTTAGAACACTATATATATAAATTTATATTAGCGTACCTTACATCGATCATTGATGGTTGATCAATATGGATGCTTAGACAAACATCCATGGCTAGTTCTTCCTCTCCATCTCTCACCGATATTGACAGCTTTCAATAGAACAAGCGATTATCAGAGTGTGGAGTGAAGAGGGGACCTAGCCAAATATATAATGTAACCCTAGGGCCCTCCCATCATGGGCTTTCTAGGATAGGCCTACACCAACTGTCAGGCCATGTCTGCTAAAATCAAGGCCTTAACAATAGTGGGTCAAATAAATCAGGCCTTATAAGTCAAGTCCCATTAACCGTACTAATTTAGCCGGTTTTATTTTATAAAAACAAAATATCCAATTAATAAAAGTCTAAATTAGAATAAAATTCTAACAATCTCCCACTTTGACAAATATTAATTGATGTTTTAATCTCCCAAAATAATTTATTTGAAAAATGACTCTCGGGCTAAATTACAAGTTTTGACTGTGGCCACATTTTAAAAAACAACAATACGGCAAGGGAACAAGACTTCTACAATCCGGTCCAGTGAAAATCACTAATATTGGATCATGGCGATAATTGCATCCTTAATTGACACAAGACCTTCCATGGTCACAAACACCAGCAATTCCACCGACATGGATTCAGACATGGTGGTGTAGCAAGAAATAGCATCACAACATGACCCAAACACATGCTATTTCATTGTCAGTCCTTTGATTTTCTTATAAGATATGGATTTCTGTATCAATATGAAATCCCAAGAAAATCTGATTTTCTTGCAAAATATGAGTTTCTAAAACAATATGAAACTCCAAGAAAATCAATATGGATTTCTTGTAAAATATGAGTCTCGAGGTCAATATGAAACTCCAAAAAATCCAACGCGATTTTCTTGTAAGAAATGAATTTCTAGAACAATATGAAACTCCAAGAAAACCCAATTACTTCTTAGGAAGTCATATATGTCTCGATCGATAATCGGATAACAACATGGTGTCATTTATGAGACATACCCATCTCTTAAGGCCAACACCAAGCCTTAAGATATCAAAAAATGTGTGCACACAAATATGGATTAATCCAAGAGCTTTATATCTTGATGCGCATAGTCCAACTTAACCCTATAACAAAATGGGTTAAATAATAATATATGAATCAAGTTAAATAGCTCCCACTGTTTCAATATGCCAAGACTTGATTGCATATACATGTTAAAATTATGTATATCCCACTTGATGGACATCGACTAAACCATCAACTTTTCAGCAACTGGCCCAAAAACTATGTGCTCTACCACAATGTTGCTTATCATTGATCAAGTCTATACAAGTGAGAAATTTAACTTCATATATCAACATATTTGAGGATGAATAATCACATGATCATGCTATAAATAAATCCTCAACCAAGAATAAATAGAATCATCAAAGATACATCGTGAGACAACATTCATCAAAATCTACACATATAGTGCATTAGACCCAACACACAAGTATTAGCCTTGATTTATTGAAGCCTTCAAAATCCTTCATAATAATTTTTCCAACAATTACTTATTCCACTCAAGTTAATAAGTAACTCAATATTAGAAGAATCAATCACTCTAAAATGAGTCTCCTCTATATTAATTTAAACTTATAATAATTGAATCAAGAAAATATGCAACAATACACCCCCATCAATCATAAAAGCACGTCCAAGTCAAATGATTCAATTATCAGGCCTACTAACAATGACCACATGTAGGCAATTTGAGAAAGCAACAATCAATTTCAAATCTTATAGGCCAAGTCATAGTATCAAGTAAGAGTTTATTTCTCCAAGCATTCCATGAAAATAATAAGACATTATTGTGCTTGGTTTATCAAATAACTCAGACAATCAGTCATCAATTTATTGACCATTTAATATTCCAATTTGTCCAAAACAAGAAGTTCTATCTTTAAATTTTCAATCAAAATTTTACGGCCAAAAGAGAACTTGAATGCTACAAAAAATTAGAAATTAAGAATTTTCAAGCTCATCATATTATTAAGAAATTTATTTGAAACAAGGAGAGTAAAGGATTTATCCTTATCGACACACACCACCTTTTGAATAAATTTCTTAGCAGCAAATTTTGATTGAATCATTTACGGAACTTCTCACTGATCAAATATTTTCTCACAATTGACCATTTACAATAATGATCCATATATATGACTCCCACATATCATTGTGAGACATGGATTATAACAAAGTCCATGTATTCCCAACATAAATATCAAATTAAAAACTTGAAACTATATATATTAGTTTCCCAAGACTAGTTAAACAATTCAATAATAATCACTGCCGCAACAGTCAAGAAACACAAAATATCTTTCTCCAAAATCAAAATAAAGATATCTTTGCTATATAAAATTTTCAAGTATTAGATCCTAATGTGATATCAAAAGTGATTATATCAATTGGATTTACATTGAGAAACGTAATAAGTTGGGTAAAAATTTTCTCTTTTAACTCTTAAACACATAGACTAGGGTATACAGAAAAGAATATGAATTTGCTAAATCGCTTTCTCATAAAGCACTAGTAATAAAATATAGGATCAATATTTTCAAATATTGCACAATAGATCCCAATTGAAATCCCTCATTATGATTTCAAATAAACTCTCTATTAAATATATAAACTTCACCTTTCTTCAATACAAGAGGAAAGCCAAGAACAAAAACACAATCAAAGAAGTCTCTCAAGGTATGACACCAAATATTATTCATACCAATTACTCAGAACTATCAGGGTGATAAGTGAAGTTTAATAACAGGTACACCTTTAAGATAAATGCGGAATTTCAAATATGTTCCCAAATATTCACAATCAGTATGCTACTTCACCATTTGAAAAAGAATTTTTCAAATATATTAGAGTCATTTTCAAGAAAACAACTTGCATCATAAGAAGACAATTACAGTGAAATAAACTGAGTGTAAATCCTCACACGAACCACGAATGGTTCCTCTTAAGTATTATGGAAAAACTATTCTCAAATATATCAAAAGATTAGAATGTGAAAGCACCGTAGCCAATAATTTGGTCAAAAATTTGAATAATATTTATGAGACTAATTGAAAATGCTAATTTCAATTAACAATGTGATTATTTCCACTCTCAAGTGACCTAAGCATTTCGTCATCACATCAAAGAATTTCTCTTTATTATATTTCATGAAATAACTTTATTAAGAGGAGGAACTCTATAGTATTCATAAAAATAATTACACAGTACATACGACAAATACTTTGGAAAACCAACAAATAGGCTCTTTTGTTATTTCTCATGGTCAAAAGAAACAAATCACATTTTATCAAATTGAAATAAATTCAATTTTCAAAGCTACCAATGGTAGTCGTTTAATTCAAGTATTCCTCACATATGGGTTAAACAAGCCCATTTGTCTAAAGGCTTTTAGCCCATTGGGTCTTTACAAACATTAACCCCATAATATATGTTTTAATTGATCAAATAATGAATGAGTCTAACTTTCATGACCACAATCTATTGTAGAAAATCAGGTTCTCTACTTATCGAAAATTAATATCTTTTATGATTCCATTCATACATATGACTTCATGTTCAAAACTCGTGAGCTATGAGAATGATTTTCACATAATCAAACTCTAGGAGAATAAATTGATAATGTACATCATTCATATCAAGTATAGAGATATTAAACCTTAAGATTTCATTTAAACTCTTAAGATGTCTAAAATCCTCCAATTATAAAATGCTTCTTTTTGCGAAATCAAAAGCAATATTTATGACATCAAAATGATGGAATAACTGATTCTTTTGATGCACAACTCCAATTTTGCACTCAAACCAAATAGATAGAGCCGACTCCCACAATAGTCGGATCATTGCTCATTTGCTTATAAAGTGGCTTTTGCAACAATTAGGAGACTCAAGTGATGATTCTTATTATTCAAAACAAAGCATTCTAGCAAAGCAACACCTTTGGAAATTTTATTAAATGCAAGGCTATGTCTGTATTGGTAAATCTCACGATGTGTAATATATCATATCCATCTCATATTGCCTTTTAAAGTCCGAAATAAATTTACTCTTGTTGAGTAACTTAGAACAAAGGCAAATATCGAACAATAGACCATCTTATCCCATATGTGGAATAATATATCATATTCATATCATATTGCCTTTTAAAGTCTGAAATAAACTTACCCTTGTTGAGTAACTTAGAACAAAGGCAAATATCTAACAATAGACCATCTTATTCCACATAGGGAAAAATAAATCAAACAAATTCAAATATGTTGATATATATAAAACATGCCCAAACTTAATATCAACTAACAAGATCGAGACCTCTTATGTGATAACAAACTCCCCTTTGGGCAGAGTTTGCTATACACAAAGGCTCTATTTTTCACTAATATGATTAACATGAATGCCATAATAGTCATGTAGTGTGGGGAGAATTAGTGAGAATAGACTTAAACCAATGGCGCTTATTTAGTAGAGGATCTAAGCACACTATGACAAAACTCTCCTTTGGGCAGAGTATGTTATCCACAATAGGTCATCTACATGCAAGAACGAGCAGGAGAATATCCTGATTTTCGAAAAGTTGACTCCTTTGAGAGAACAAACCCTCTATATCAGTACATCTCCATCAATATGTTCTTACACTACCACCATTTAAGTTCATAGTAATAGTCCAAATCAACAAGAATACAATGAATTATTATCAATAGGCAATTAATTGGAATAAGCTTGAAACAATATAGCTTTATTCCTCCGAGAGTCCAACACGTCATAACAACTCCCCTTTGGGCAGAGTAGTCACACATGATAGGTCCCTCTGTGCAAAACGGTATAGAAGTACCCCAATCTTCAAAAATTGCCTCCTTTGGGAAACTAACTTTCTAGATCAGCATACTCCTATCAATATGTTCCGCACTAACTAATCAAAATTACCACACATACCTTACCCCCTTTGGGCTGGTAAGAATGTATAATAATTTTATCAACTCGAACTATGCATGCCAAAAATTTTATAAGTCTCGATAAATAGAACACTTTGGTGTAACTATCTATCTCAACTCATAAAATTAGCACATGACTGAGTTAAAAATAATTGCCTAACTTGCACACGAGCAATATGTATGCAAAACACCCACAAAATAAGTACGAAAATAATATTTACTTTAGGGAGTTACCAATATAATTCAATACAATCAAGTTGTTTAACTAAGAGGAAATTTATCATGCCAAATTTAATATCATAATTCAAATTGATGCATCAAATATTGTCCAAAAATCAATATATCAGATCTTACTAAACAATTGCCAAATTAAAAATTCAGACTCGTACAAAAACTCTATCAATGAAAACATATTTTTCGTATTTCACGGAATAATTATGAGAGCTAATAATTGAATCTGATTCACCCAAAAAAAAGTCAAATTTGATGTAAGTTCATGCCAATTTCAGAGAACATCATATGTATATGAGACCAATGATATATGCCTAGGAACCCTAGATAATAAAATATATCATCCTTTATTAAAACATCATAGGAATACTAGGTGACAAAATATATCTTCCTTTATGAAAACATCACAGGAACACTAAATAATTAAATATATCACTTTATGAGATCATTGATATATGTCTATTGCCACCACACAACATCACATGGACTATCAAGTGAAAACTTTTGGATACAACATATTTAATGTATGTTGATATGGAACGAAGGCATCAATACACAGGTTTAAGATTGTTTATAATTAAAAGCACGCAACCAAAAATTCAAAACTTAGATACAGACGAATTCGAATTCTCAAGTAATTTTTTCTTTAAGATAATCGATTAAAAAAAACATTAACACAAATAATAAAATTTAGTGTTCCAAATTCGTAAAGTGTCCCGCTCTGATACCAACTGTAAAAAAATATTTGCAATCGCAGGATCGATACACCATAAATTTAGAACACTATATATATAAATTTATATTAGCGTACCTTACATCGATCATTGATGGTTGATCAATATGGATGCTTAGACAAACATCCATGGCTAGTTCTTCCTCTCCATCTCTCACCGATATTGACAGCTTTCAATAGAACAAGCGATTATCAGAGTGTGGAGTGAAGAGGGGACCTAGCCAAATATATAATGTAACCCTAGGGCCCTCCCATCATGGGCTTTCTAGGATAGGCCTACACCAACTGTCAGGCCATGTCTGCTAAAATCAAGGCCTTAACAATAGTGGGTCAAATAAATCAGGCCTTATAAGTCAAGTCCCATTAACCGTATTAATTTAGCCGGTTTTATTTTATAAAAACAAAATATCCAATTAATAAAAGTCTAAATTAGAATAAAATTCTAACAACCTCGTGATGTCCTTTTTAACGATCCAAACACTGCCAGTGGGGATCGGCTCAGCGATGCAGCTGCGGAGAATCTCAACCCCACCAACCCCAAATTCCAAAAATTCTATCATATTGTCTTCCTTAGCAAGAAGTTGTCCATTCAAGAAGGATTTTTGAAAATTTCTGAAATGGGCAATCTGAAGGGGGTGTGTAGTTTGTAAGAACAGGTGATTTGCCGTAGGTGGAGGCGAAATCATGTTAAAGGATTAAATGTGAGTAAGGTTGGGTTTTGGGAAGTGGGATTGGCTTCGTGACTTCAAAGTATGTGGTGGGAGGGGCGGCGGCGATGTTGCCCGAAATGGGCTGCGACCGGAAAAGGGACCCCGTCGTGAGGCCCTGTGCGGTGGAGAGGAGTGGTTGCATAGTGATAGTTAGGAGGAGGGAACAGAGTAGAGAAGAAGCCATTGGCGGGATCATGATTGTAAGTTTTTATGTGGGTTAATTGCAATTTTGGTCCATAGGTATGCCTTTATTCAATTTTAGTCTCATTTCTTTTAATGTTCTCAATTTTGGTCCCATATGTTTCAAATGTTTGCAATTTTGGGACTTTTCTGAAATTTCATCTAATCTTTAACGGCAAAGGCACGTGCTACTCACGTGGGATCAAAATTCTGTCCAATTTTAGTCTCATTCGTTTCAATTTTCTCAATTTTGGTCCCATACGTTTCAAAATTTTGCAATTTTGGGATGCAAAAATTTGAAACGTATGGGATTTAATGGCCACATGAGACGAGCGTGCCTTCGCCATTGAAGATTAGACGGAATTTTAGAAATGTCCCAAAATTGCGAAAATTCAAAACATATGGGACCAAAATTGATAAAATTGAAACATATGGGATCAAAATTGAGAAATTTGAAATGTGTAGGATTAAAATTGGACAAAAGCATACTTACAGGACCAAAATTGCAATAAATCCTTTTTATGTTGTTGGTTCAATTTCGAGGCAATTATAATATATTCTAAGGGATTCTTATGATTAATTTACTGATATAATCGGTCCTTATTTTTCAAATCAAAGCATTTTAATAATCCTTCTAATTTAAAAATATTAACTTCCCAAAAGGGAAATAAATTAGAATTTGCTGGTAACATATAGAATATCTGCAATGGAATTAATTTTTTAGTCAATTTTTGGAAATAATATCCATATTATAGTATCTAAGAATAGGATGTTTGACCGTAATTGAATTTTTTTTTTTAATCAATTTTGAATTTTTTAAATTTTGAATATTTAAACTTAGAAAAAGAATATCTTGATTTATTAGCACTACGGTGGATTTTAAGTATTGAAACATTGATCCTTATTTAATATTTATACTATCTATACTATGATGTATTATCAATATATATATATATACACACACGCACACACTATCTATACTATTCTATGTTTAAAGGGAGTCCAAATTACATTGATCCGAATTGCTCAATTTTGATTGAACATTAAATTTCTAGAATTTTGAATTATTTTAATGTTAAGAAAAAAATTCATTGGTTGAAAAAAAATATTTATATTTCCTATTTAATCATTTATTCTACCAAATTTATTTAAATCAGCCATGTGAATACATATTTTATAATTACCAAAAAAAAATTGTCATATTTAATTCCGTAATTACGTATTAATATTAAAAAAATCATACCATCTATACACCAATCAATTGGTATATAAATTGACCATCTTATACATGCAATTTTCTTAAAAAAATGTAATTGATCGGTATATTAGTCATCACAATTTTCATATCTACCATAGAGAAATTATTATCCTCTTTAACTTTTATTATAAATTTAATCTTTAAATCTCTGTCCAATTTCATTTTTCTTTCTCCCCAATCGAAAAGCAAACGCTAGCGAAGAACAAAACTCACCGTTGAGACGGTCCGGGCGGATGGACAAGGCTTCGTCTTAATCAAAAGCCCAAGGCCAAATGAAACAAATGAAAGGAAGTGGTGGTGCTACCAGAGACAAGATGATAAAGCAGATGAAGAAGTGCCACTTGAAAGTCCGTTTGGATGGATTTTTTAAGAGAAAAAATACTTATATTTTAAAAAAAAAAATTTAGACAAAAAAATTGTGTTTGGATGAGGTTTTTTAAAAAAGCAGAAGCCAAAAAAAAGAATTCAAATGGGGTTTTTTTTAGAAGTTACCCCAAAGTAGTTTCAAATAAAAACACCTTTTATAACGTTTTTAACTACTATATTCAAATGTAAGATTGCTTGGTTTAAACAAAAGTTATATACCATAAAAAGTACCATTCGAAAAGTTTTTTTTTTTTTAAACCCATCCAAACGGGCTCTGAGTTGGCTAAGCACCATGTTTTTGAAGGGACCTAAACGGTTGTGAAAGTCATTGGCTGTTGAGTGTTTTTTTGTCTCTTTTTTTTTTCTCTAAAATTTACAATATGCTTGTAGGGAGCTAAAAATTTTAGCTAGAGTTTCTAAGGTGTCTTATGTAATCTTATAAATGAATTCTCTAAGTATGTATTGATTGTATGTTGTAAGCTAGTGGCTGGTGAGTTATTTTGAGTGTAAGTTCTAAATTCTATTTTTAATATATATATATATATATATATATATATATATATATATATTATAACGGCATAGTCAGTTTAAATTTATGACAAGTGACAATGCAATTTCACGATAAGTGTCAGCCACATGTTTATTTTTTATGTGTCAATTAATTAGACATACTTATTACTAATTAATTAGTCATTTAGTAAAATTTTGAATTATGGAAATAGTATATTATTTAATAATTTAAGGTTGAATAACAAGCTCATTACCAATATTACTTAACTATTTTAAATTACTTGCTATAAATTAAGTGAAATGTTTAAATCTTATGAAATCAAAAATACATTTCAATTGAAATGAACTAATATTTTCATTACTTCTAAATTTAAATTACTCGTTAGAGGTATAAAGAACGTTTACAAAATCTAGAAAACTTACATATTGGAATAGAAAAAATAAATTAGATAATATATTTCCTATAATAATATTAAACTTTATAAAAAAAATATTAATAAAGTTTTACTATTATTCAAACTAGTTATTGATTAGAAAAAAAAAATGATTAGTAAAGAAACTAACAAAAAACTATGACATAACACAATATTTGAAAGTAAAAGACATTCCAAAAAGAATATAAATCTATACTATTATATATTTAAGAGAGGTCTATGACTAAAACAAACTCAATTCTTAAAATTTTGAATTATTTTTAATTGATAAATCAACATTAATTAGTGTTTAATTTTAATTATGGATTTTTTTCTTGATTTTCTACAAAAAAATAAATCTAATTAATTGTTTCCTTGATTCTCTAGATCATTCAAATTTTATTAACTTAATCACTCTTCTTTAATATGCATTTTTTTATATTTATCTCTTACTCTTTATTTGACACAACGATTTTTTGCGCAAGCATTAATTTGAAACACAATGAGGGGATCAATTGTCCTCTCTCCTATATGAACATTGATGAAGATTTGTTGAGTCTCCTTTCTTCAATCATAAAATTTATTGGTAAGTTCACTTTTCATCCTCAATGATCATTTATGATTAGCTTTATTTTGTTGAGCTATTTTTATTTTTTTATTGGTATGTAATTTTTGTGATCATCTTTTATTTTCAAATAATATCAATATTCCACAAAATAATTAGCATTTGGCTTGTACACTTTGATCATTAGCATTTGGATTGACGAGAGCTAAAGATGTTGAGCTTATATTTTGATCATCTTTCTCGAAAGTTGCTTTCTTAAAAAGAATCAGTCCTTTTATGATTGACCATTTTGCTCGCTCAATTATGATACCTTCAAATATTTGCATAAATATCAAAATAATTAGTGAAAATTCCAAGTAATAAAAGGGGCAAAAATTGAGATGATTTGCAAATAAAACCCTAGTCCCTAAACTTCTTTTTTACAATTAAAGGGGCAAAAATTGAGATGATTTGCAAATAAAACCCTAGTCCCTAAACTTCTTTTTTACAATTAAAGGGGCAAAAATTTAAATATAATAGAAAGTATAGAACAAAAATTGAAAAAAAAATGATTTACCAACAATGGAGGTGCCGATTAAATTCCTCAATCCGACTTCTTTGCCACCGGTGCGTGCCGCGGGCATGATTGTGAGTGAGGACCGTGACTCCGTGAGGTGAATAGAAGAATTGGTAATGTACTGATGTTTAAGTGGGAATTGAGATGTATAAAATTGAAGGTCATTTGTATTGAAATTGGGCCATTTTTTAATTCTATTAATTTATTTGTTGGGTCATTCAATTACTTATTCAATCAATTTATTTGTTGGGCGCAAGAATTGATTTGTTATGTTTAGTTATTTGTCGGGTCATGTATTGAGTTCTCACTTTTTATATCAATTTATTAGTTGGGTTATCATTAAATTTTTGCTTCTTCTATCAATCTATTAGTTGGCCTATATTATTAGTTATGTTTAGTGGGCTAATTTTTTTATTTGCAACCCAATATAATGGACAATTAACATTGTTTGGGGGGGCCAATTTTATATATATACATTCAAGTCAGTAATTGGAAAAATTTTAAGCCATGGCTCCCCCTTCTCCACTTAAATCTCCGCCATTGTGTATAAGTAAACTTCATTTTCATACTATGTAGTATTTCTATGTGATGACAGCGCATGAAGTAATTGCAAAATAATGAGAAACTAAAAAATTAAAATATCCAATACGGTCCAAGGGGCAATATTTCTATGTGATAATGTGAAAACACATAGGGTAATTGCAAAACAATAACAAACTAAATAAATGAATTCCAAAAAGAATGATTTCTCAAAATATGAACAAATTCCACTCTTCATTATTGGATGGTGCAACAATACCAATAGGTAAATATACACGTTCACAAACTTCAAGTTACCATATCATGGCCAAATTTAAAAATAAATAAATAAACAAAGAAGAAGTAGAGAGAATAAAAGAAAATATACATATATATATATATATATATATATATTCTTCCCTTTTCCATTATTTTGTTCCTGTGTGTATGTCACTTTTTTTTGTTTCGGCGTTCTTGCATTCCAATTTAACTATATGTAAAAACATTTGCATGCGTCTCAAGGTAATTTAGATAATTTTTCAAAATCGAAAGCTTAATTTGTAATTTAACCACATCTCATAATACTTCAATGTAATTAACCTTAAATCCAAAAAAAAAAAAAATTAAGTCGTAAATGAGTCAAAATAAAATTCTTATTGAACGCTGGTACTTGAGATGAAAACATGGATTAAAGAATCACAAATGAGTCAAAACAAAACATTAATTACTTATTTTACTACAGAATTTATGTATAACGTTTTGTCTCATTTTTGGTCATATTGAATTTTCATATTATTTTATGTTGTGTCGCGATATAATATAATAATTGAAAAAATACACATTTATATTATGGTGAGAAGATATAAATATATTTTGTTTCCTATTAATATAATGGTTTGAATGATTAGATTCTGTTTAGAATGCACAGGAGGGCTAAAATAAATGTCTTTTTTTTTTCCTCTAAGAATTTAAGTATTATTTTGGGAGTTGAAAAATCTTTCCCCAAAACAATATATTTTATATTTTAAAAAGAAATTAGACTCAAATTTGTATTTTGTCCATGAATGTGAGAGAGAATTATTATTCTAACTATGTAGAGTTAAACCAAATCCAACCCAACCTAACTCACCCATAAATTAGATCATTTGGACCCATTATGAGTCCAAAACCAAGCCCAACCCAACCCATTATTCTTTTGAACCCAACCCAATTTATTTGGGTTGAACTCATGGAAGTTCGATCATATCTGAAGTTTAGTTCAATATAATTTACTCTAAATGAAAAATCAAAAAGAATAAGTCACGCCCGGTGGGACTCGAACCCACAATCGTTTGATTAGAAGTCAAACGCCTTATCCATTAGGCCACGCGCGCTGATGTTAAACAGTTTGAACCATTATAATATTATTGTAAGACAAATATATAAAATCATTTACACAAGGTCCCACCGAGATTTGAAGTCGGGTTACTGGATTCAGAGTCCAATGTCCTAACCACTAGACCATGGGACCGATAAACGTTCGCCAACCGCATTTATACTTTCTTCTTGTAATTAAAAATAGAGCCACTATTCGTTATTTGTCCCTGGTCATCAATTCCTAATCCAGCACACATGAGGGCATTGGCACAATCCATATGTGTATTCATTATTTTATTTTATTTTTTTTCACACGAAAAGCAAAATTTAAACATGAAAAATCATACTTGTACAATTTTGTAATCTCAACTTTGTATATGGCTATAATTGTTTCATATCCATATTCATTTAATATTAATAATCTCATTCAATCAGGCCTTTACTTTTGGGAAAATAAAATAGAAAAACAGAACAATGGAATGATCATCTTGGCTATATTTAGATGAAAAATCAATTGATCCCTCATGTTCTAATCATAATGTTAGAGTCCCTCAAATTGACATTTTATTTTACGTTCGTCCTCCAAATCAATTTTTGATAGAATTTTCACCTATGATAATAATAAAAAAAAAAAAAAAGATAGGAACATATGCGAGCAGCATGAACAATATTTCAAAGTAAAAGAATCAACACATAATGTTTTTATCCTTAAGTATTGTATATCCCCTCACTGTACACTCATTTTTATCCTTAAATTTCGCGGGAAATTGATTTGAAAGACTAACATGAAACATAATTTGAACTTGAGGGTCCATAATAGAATATGATGAACTAAAGTGATTCTGAAAAATAAGGGTCCATTTACAGTATTTGCCGACCATTTTGGCTCCATTTGATGCGACATCGCAATATGCGAACTAAAATTTAATTCGAAAAATGGTAAAAAAATTAGCGGTTTTAACTTCCTCTAGCTTAAAAAAAAGAATTACTCACTCCAATCTGCGCAACATATCAAACTGCAGTGTGTGTAAAACAACTGAAAAATGAAATTTAAAATTTAGCACTCCGGATCGACATTTGTGTCCTATACAAATTAGAAGTGATTGATAGTTACAAATGTATATGCTCAATGAAGGAATCGATTAAGTACTGATATTTGACCAGAGTCTCCATTCAGAAAGAAGACTTCCAAGGGTACATAAGACGACGAAGATGATGTTGTTGAGCTAAATCTGTAAGTTGGTTGTAGTATTTTACTACCTTTGGGACATGAAACGGTTAGAAGTCGAGGTCCGGTTCTCATCTGCCAGACCTGTAAAGGAGATCGTTAGGTACTTCCCGGCATTCCAAGCGAATCTAGAACGACATTATCCATCAAAGTGATCGAAGCAGTTGGAATTTGAAAGTTATTTCTAGAAATGCAGATATTCAATATTCATTTAAAAAATGGATTTTCAATTTCGGACAAACTTAGTCATATTTGCACCAATTGGCAGCATGAGCAGTAAAACGAAAACTAGTCAAACTCTAGAAAGATAAAACGGCCATGTAAAAAATTTATAGACAAGTGTGTGGCAGAGTATGTCACTGCACGCAAGCTTTCATGTGTATTCACAAGGTTTAGAGGAAAACGTGTGCTTACAGGATATTCTTAATCAATGCCAAGTCAAAAAGCCTAAGCACTCTGCAGCCTTTCTGATTAGAGTTTTGTCTATCACTAACAAGATCATATTCCACTATATGAGTATGCAAGAAGAATACCTCGACTATTCCTTTTCGAGGCGCATGGATGGCTAGACAGAGACAATAATCATTTTTTGAATATTCAAAATAAGCAGGATGTGAAGCTGCTTTATCTTTACTGGCAAGCATCTCCACAAATAAGCAGCTTGCTTCACGATATCCCTGCAAATGAAATTAAGGTTGCAAAACCGAGAATAATTTGTGGTTTTTAGTAAAGAACTGAGACCTTGGAATCAGAATTTGAAATGCATGCGTCCAAATTCTGAATAAGAACTTTCAGAATCATTGCATTTGGACTAAGGGGTTTGGGTTTGAAGGGAGCTTGATGATTTAAAATGAATTACACAATGAAATTCTCAAAACAAGCTCTACGGATTTATTATTGTGGATTTGAAATCCTTAAATTCAAATCCATCAAATCCAAACATAGCTTAAAATACTTTATTGGAAACATAACAATTCAACATATTGTTAGGATACCTTCCATAGACGCACAACAACAAGTGCCTGAGTGTCTAGGAGCAAAATCCGCCCAAGTGAATCAGTTATTGCAGCCAAAGTCCCACTAGGTGACAATGTGAGCTTCTCACCTTTTCTTGGGTGATCCTTTAAACAAGTCAGAGGAGATGCTGCCATAAAATATATACCTTGTTAGTAAGGATTCCGGCAAGGCATCTTAGATGGCCAGAAATAATTGAAATCTTAATTTAATAATTGTAATCCATGCGTACATATTATAAGTTTTATATATCACTTTTAGATCCTTTACAAGCAATTTTCCCACCTCGAGCAAATGGTTGAGTTTTGGCTTCTGGCTTCTTCACAAGATTATTTTCACTCCGCCAAAGCAATTTTGAAAATGAAGCTATTGTTGAAAATGTTGCAGGAACAACTTTTGACAAGATAGCTCCCACTAGTGATCTGCTCTTGTCCACAGAAAGTCTTCAAGAAAGAAAAATCAACTATTATGGATGAAATACAGAATAAGGCACTTCCAGCGTATGTTGAAAGAGAAAACATGAAATCTTTTAAGAAGAAAATCTGCATGCACTTCAACTCAAAATCCCACTAACCTAAATGCTGATATCACGGCATCATCTCCAACAGTGATTGCGCAATAGTATCGTTGACTTGACTGCCCAACAATAAAATCAGCTGAATTCAAATACCAGAATAAATTCAGAAAGTCTCCAAAAGTCATGGATTAAAGGAATACATAATCCAGAACAATGAGAAGAACAACTTTGAGAAAAGTTAAATACTGAATGCGGAGAGAGTAAACAAGACAGGGTTCCAAACTTTTGCAGTTACACCTAATTCTACTAAGCTTCCAGAAAAAATAGAACTTTTGTCACAGTCTAACCTAAATTGAATAACATTATATCTGACAGAAAGATTTAGCAAATACGTGGGTTTAGCATGAAATTACCTGGATTTCCAAAAGAGGTGGGGGCATGACACCAGTTATAGCAGCATCAGCACATAATCCATACTTGCTAACATTCCATAGCTGGTAAGGAAGGCTCGTCATAGAATTACCAGAATCCTCTGAAAAAGTACTACCGACATCCTGATCATAAAACTGAAAGCTTGTTTCTTCAAACCTCTGCTGCAGCAGATTCTACATTTCATAATTTATCAAAAAAAAAGGGGATTCTTAATTTCATCAGAAATGCCAAAGGAGATAAAACTCGAAATACAGAACAAAGAGAGAAAAAATGAAAAAGTACAACATGTCAATAAATATGTGACAGACTAAGGAGGAATTTTCCAGCATATGCCAAAAAGAAGCTGACTAACATCACAAAAGCAGAAGTTGTCAAAACTGCGCTTAAAAGCACGCAAACAGACCAAAAGCCACAGAGAGAATTTTTTTAACAATTATTCTTAAACACCAAAATGTCAAATGCTTTAATATCAAGTCCCTCAACAAAGCAACAACAAACACACCCAAAAAAAATGTGAAAAGCTACAATTGGTGAAAAAACGAGACATGTCGAGGTGGAATATTCCAAAGTTAGCCGAACAAAGGTGACTAGCATCACAAAAGCAGCACAGGTAATCAATGGTGAGGTTTGAACCACGTTCACATAACAGAAGCCCTCAAGACAATGGCGAAAAATCATTCTCTGGTAAACACCACAAAATTCAAATACCTTTATGTCAGATCCATCAAAACGAGCAATTACACCAGGCATCACAGCGCAAACCTCCTCGGAAGATGTATCTTGCGTAAGATCTTGTTTAGTCCCACGAACCCTTATCTTAAGAATCTTTCCAGGGTTTACAATCTGCAAAGTGAAACTCATTGCTGAACAGACAAGCAATTGAAGCTTAGCTATGTAACAAAATCTCTTTACAAAAACAAGATACCAAATAGACCTTAAACTGAATGTCTAACTCAACTCACTTCATTTAATATAAAGAAGATCGTACATATCACCAAAATTACATTTTAGCACTAACAAGAAAATCACACCGTATTTCATTTATCCCCTCGCACAAGAAAGCTCAAATCTGCCCATTAAATGGTTGAACCTAAATTCCATCTCTATCATCGCATTATTTTCAACAGAAATGCAACATCTAGACAACCCTTTTATCAATAAAGTCCACAAGAATCACTGAATAGCGTCCAGAAATTGGAAATTATACCCAATTACCTGAACGGCACACGACCAATTCACCAGAAAAATAACCAAAAAAGACACAACAACTTAGAACTGGGAACTCCACCTGTCTGTGAATGAGACGGCCATGGATAGAGAAAATCAGAAGGTAACCGCACGAGGTACCAACAGCGAGGACCCTGATGTCATCATCAAACACGAGCCACTCGACGGCGGAGATGTACTCAGCCTCAATGGGCGAGAGATCGGGTCGGATCTTCACCGACCGGCGGCTATCCGGATCGGGGCGGCCGTCAATTGAATGTGACCAGTTGAGGATGAGGATTATGGAGCGGTTGGCGAGGGCAAGGGAGTGGGTATCGAGGGAAACGAGTAGGTTGGGGTTATCCACCAGCCAACCCTCCCTTCCGGCGCCGAGATCGGACAAATCTTCGCCGGCGATGCAGCCGAGCTCCGTCGTGTGATTGCGGCGAGACATCTGGTGGCGCGGCGGAGGAGAAGTTCAGGGCATAGTCGTCGATCGATTCGATTTCCGGCGGGCGTTCAATTGAGAGTCTCTGTGAGCACTTTTGCTTTTTTGTTTTTTTATTTTGTTTTGGTGGTGCCGTGTTTGAACTTATTGTAATAAAAATATTTTGATTTATTACCTTTTATAATTTAAGATTAAAAAAAAATTAACATATAAAGTATAGTTTCAAGAGTATATGACAAAAATTCGATCTCGGGGCGTATTTGAGGCAAAAGGAATAGTTTTAGGGGGGCGAATTATACATTTGTAATAATATGGGTTAGAGTAGGGCATGGATAATTTTAAAATTTTAAAATATAAGTAAAGAATATCTGGGTGGTATGAGTCGGGTAAAACTCCACCCATCGATAGGCCTCATTGAAAGTGTAGAGAGACAAATAATGTCTAATATGAGAAATATTTTAAATTGAATAATAGTTTTGAAATTATTTTCTATTAATACTTACGTCATGCCTTGACATGGGAAATAATATTTTTATTTATATATTATGATTAATTATAAATAAATGAATATTTTTTTAAAATCACATTATAGAAAAGTAATTAACAAGTAAATAGTTCAGTTGATGACATAATATATCCAGGTGCAATATTAAATTTTAGAATAACTTTGTCGTTTCCTTTTAAATTTATATAGAAGTAAAATGATAGATAATTTTAAACTTTAAAATTAAAATAATCGATAGGTATTGTAAATAAGACAGTATAATTAAAAAATAAAAATCATTTTATTATTTAATTTTAATTAATTTGTGGCATATCTTATCTTCGATTATGATATATATTGGATTCTTTTGAATAATTATGAATAATAATATGTATTTATAAGTTAAAATTAAGAATTATTATAATTTAATATATTTATAATGAGGCTACCCGCGACTAGTTAAACGGTCTCAAAGTTTTTAAATAGTATATTTATTAAGATAATATTTCGACAAAAAAACTCCTTCATCCATTTGAATGACTCAAATTGAAGAAACATAACTGATAACCCCGTCTCACCAACCTCAATCACCACTCTGCCTCAACTGTCCACCAATGACCTCCAACTTTCTTGTTTTTACGAAAAAAAACTTACTTGAAGTCTTGAACTCTATTTGGGTCAAGACAATCGTGCAATTTTTACCCGCAATCACCTATCTTCGCTTTTTCATCATCTTTATCTTCATTTCTAAAGAGGGCATGGTCGCAAATAGTTCATGTTTTGCAAAATTTGTGACATTATTCATTTTGCCAAAAAAATTTTAACCCATCTCATAATCCTTAAATGAAAATACCTAAAACCCATAAGGTTAGCACATGTTGTGTGGTAAACGTCGCAGAAAAATCTCTTGAAAATATATTGCTCATAATATAACTAATCCTGATATGATTAGTAGAAGAGAATATGTAGCACAATTTTGTAGCATAGGATCCGGACTGAATTTTGTTTGCAGAATATACTCGAAACTAATGCTGTCAAAATTAGGAGCCATGCCCCTTAAGGCTGTTTTTCGTGTGCTCCACACTATTTGAATAATTGATTTGGCTGTAATTTTGAGAAGTTATCTTGCATCTATCTCTAGTTTACAATTGGAGACTGTATAGATCTTTTCCCATGCACTGGACACACGAGAACTGAAGAATTATGCTTTGCTTTGAGCATTTGACTCGTGTACTATACTCAGATTGTTTTGCAAATGCAGTGGTCAGTAATTTATCAATGGTCTCGGACTTGACCCGAGATTCTCCAAAATTAGAAATATTCGCAAACACCCTCTTGGAAAAAGTGACGTATCACCGCCTTTTGAGACTAAATGGCATCACTTTTCCATTCTCCAAGACGTCTCGGTTCTAAACCCAGGCTCCCTTTACCTCCAAATAATACGCACGCACGCACACAAATCCTTTTCAATCTGAAAAAATGACAACTTCACAATTTCATACTGAAAAAAGTTTAGCACTTAACATAATTACATCTTATTTATATTTTACACAAACATTGTGTGCCAGCCCGGCCGCTAGTATATAGAAATAAAGCATGTCGAAGCTAGCAATATAAATAAGCAATGTCTGTCCTGGCATCTAATGATCATCACCCCAAGGCAGTGACAAACAATCAGGCCTCTGAAGGAATCCCTTGGGAGATAAAAGTGGAAAACTGAAAACCGAATACTATTCTCAACCAGAGAAGTACTCCTCAGGGACATAAAATTTCAGTCCAATAGCCTGCGATCACATATACACCATGATTAAAACTTGTTAGTTACCAAGTTAATCTGTCAATCACATACTATTCTGAGAAATTATTATGCAGCAGTCAAAGATCACAATAGAAGAAACTGACTCGTTAAGCATTGCATTCTTTGACCCTTCAATAACGAGTACATGGTACAATACATTAAGGGATAATTACCCAAAAATCCTCTGAGGTTTGCCTCAATTACCAACCCCCCCCCCCCCCCCCCCCAACACAAAACAATAATCTATTGAAATTACAATTAAACCCAAACAGAGAGAGGGGCTTTCTGTAATCGGGACAACCAAAAGCTAGTGCTGTTTTGTAGGACAAAAAAGCAAACCTTGAAGTGATAATTGTAATTATAGTAGATAGAGGAGCTTTTCTGTATTTGGGACAAGCCTCAACGAGTTTTTGGTAATTATCCCTAACATTAAAACAAATTGTTGGTGGCCAGGCGTCAAGATTCTGCAACTCAGGACTTGGTTACAGATTTGGAACTAAAAACGAAGCACCAATCAAGTAAAAGAAGAGATAAAGCATAATGGCTTGAGTGGAAAAGCATAATAATTGCTCAGCTTAGCGCATGAAAGTTGTTGCGTTGCAATATATTTAAAACTCAAAAGCTAAGACTTGACAAACCTGCGCAAATTTTATGTCAGCATCACTGTGATCATCCGGTCTTCCAGCCGCATCACCGACATAAAAGGATCTGCACAATACGCAAGAAGTCAAACCACTTACTCCAGGTTCTGAAGTAGTTTAAACTTTTCTCATGATCTCATCCCATGTATTTAAATATAAAAAACAACAAAAGGGAACCAAAATCATAGACGAAAAATTGCAAAGAGCGAGAGGAAGAGAAGAATAACTGATCCATGTCAATTGGGAGACCAGAATTGAACTCCTTCTCCATAATTCTCCACATCCCAGGTTTTGGCTTGCGAAAGGGATCCTCTGGCTGCCCAGAACTCAGCCCACAAGCAATGAAAACCTGCATATCACTAGTTTCGAGTAACTAATAGTTCTCCTAAATGTTATCAATTATTCGACTAATCATAACTTCATCACACGCAAAAAAGCTCCAAACTACTTATGGAAAATGATTCATTTGCCCCAAGACAAAATATCTCGTTGAAACAGTGTATTTAGGAAAATTTGTGCCTATAATGTTCATCCAGAAGTGGAAAAGAATGTCATCCTGAAATAATAAAACTATTCAGTCACAGCCAACTTTTTTGGCCAATACGGCATCTTGATTCTTCTGTACACACTACAGAGAGGCTTCTACAAGTAATTATATATTTTCAAACAGCACATAGGGAAAATATACAACACTGACCACAACTTTTTGGAGGTTTACAAACACAGCCTAATCATGAGAAATATAAGCAAAATTCTTAGTGAATATATTATGAATTACACACACACACACACAACAAATTTCTGGTAGACCACAAGGTGCTTATTTAATGATAGCAGACTAAACAAACCTGAAAAGGAACCTTCACGAGCTTAATGAAATTCTCAAGCCGCCCAACCTTTGAATCTACAGCAGCCTGTCTTTTATTCTTCCAGCGCTCAATATTTGATTCATTGGTGAATATAACCTTCAATATTTTTCCAGTTAAAGCTTGTCAAACTTGCACAATGGTTGTCAATATGAGAAGGTTGAGCTAAAATTGAAATGGGCAAACCAGCTTGTAGCCATCATTATAAAGGCTCTGAAGTTTCTCTGGTATGGAAGGGTACATAAGGGACCAAGCATCTGCTCCAACTCTAAGAAATAAAAACAGACAGTCATTTTTTAGTATTTTTCATATGATTCAGCTCAACAAATTGCATGCATCAGAAATACTAGATCAACATTTTGCCACTTATACATTGGCTCGTATAGTTCAATTTTACTGTTAATTGGATAAGTATTTTCAATACAAAATATTTGACATTTATACCGAAATTTGGCTTCCGTAACAACTAAACAGTTAAAATATCAGAAAGTGCCTTGAGCCAAGGAAATCATACCTTTTTACAGATGTCTTTGCAAGACACCCATCAAAATCGAAGGCTGCAATTTTTTCCGACTCATGAAGACCATCATCCTACAGAAGTAGAAATTCGAAAAGGATGAACTTAGTTTGTTGTTCTGATGCAGAGACTATAAGGAAAGTTCTATGGAGTTGCCGTATGCATCCATATCAAAGGTCAAACATTGGGAATTTTTAGAAATATACAAATTAGATTAGCTAGATAAGCAGTAATACAAGTAAAGTGGAAAATACAGAACTTAGGAAGTCAAATTCCATGAATAAATCCCTAAACAAGGTAAGCAAGACATATAAACTACCATCATTGAAGTACATATACTCACCCGTTCGAGAAATATGATTGTCTGGAATGCCTTCCATTTAGGTGACAGGACAGCATCCTAAATCAGGAAATGATTTCACAAATCTATTGCAAGGAATTATTCCATAAAACAGACGGCTATATGAGAAAAATAATTTCAAAAGACATTATGTAAATATTAAGCAACAGGTAGAGGGTGACATGGTGGGGGTGGTGGGAAAATATATCTTTAAGCATAACAAAACAAAATAAGCAAAAGCAATCTCTCTAGTATTTTCTGCTTCCAGAGGATGAGAAGTTCATTAAAGTTCAAACCTTATACTTGTCTTTGATATCAGATGCAGAGATGGCTATATTCAGCTTCACATTTTCTCTTTCCTCAGATGCTGACAGCTAATAGAAATAGAAAGAGACAATAAATATGGTGCTTCCTCAAGTTTAACTTCATGGGTAAAATTCTGAGTGAAGAGAGAGTGCCACATGACATTGATTGTACAAACTACAAAGCAGTTGACCAATAAAACTAACTATAAACCCACCCACAGTTACTCCAGATGTGATGTGCTCAGAAAAAAAACCAAAGCAGTAGATAATGGTAGAAGATTAGATCCAGGTTTTGACTTTATAAGGACTTCATAAGCAACTGGCAATATTAGGACTTTACAAATCACATAAAAGTGAACTAAGGTAACACTTCTGTCACTTCAAGACAGCTTTCTAGAGGATTAAAACCTACTCTACAAATGCAAAGTTAAAGAGTACTAAGAATACTTAAAAGAGACTAGGAAGGCAATCAATCCATCATGTAGTTGATGCAATCTAAACTATATCATGACTCCATAAAAATGAATCCACTGACAATCTAAAAATTTCTTGTTTTAACCTCAACAAAATGTAGTCAGCCTAAGAATTATGGTTTAACACAGTAAAAATATGCACTGGTAGTTTCTCACACAATGGAGTCAGCCAAAGAATTATTGGATTAACACAATGGAGCAGGGACGCACGTAAGAGACAACAAGTGACAGGATATATCACTGACAGTTATGTTGGAATGCAAACCACAAAGGTCAGACCAGTTATTGAACAAGCGAGACCTGGAGATAAACAGATTTACATATTCAAGATCTTTGGTTTGCAAAGACAATCACAGAGATCGTTATCATTAAAGGATAAAATCCCTTAAGCAATATATCATTGTGTCAACCATTTCATGCTTTGGTAGATAAAGAGTGGAACAGAAGCAATATATCATAATTGTCTTGACTATTGGATTCTTTGGTAGAGACAGAGTGCACTGGTCTACCTTCTGTTTCTTTGCGCTTCCTTGCTCACCATCGCACTGGTCTACCTTCTGTTTCTTCGCGCTTCCTTGCTCACCATCATTATCCTCCTTTTCATCAGTTTTATGAACCTATCACATGACAACACAAAAGAAATCATATTTATTAAGTTGCGGCAGGAATTAAGATAGTTCATCCACTTTCATTGCTATATTTTAGTGCTTCCATCAGCTGCATATTTCCTCCAATCAAAGTTAAACTTTACTAAAACATATATGTTATGATATTAAATTGATCGTATGTAGTTTACTCACTTCGGGAACAACCAGAAAACTTCAAAAATTGACCCTGGCAGCATAAGCTCTTCAAATTGTCAATATGTAGCAAGACATTAAACGCAAGGATGAAAAATATAATTGGGTTAGTCACACGAACAAACCTCCCAAACAATCAGCTAAGTGCCATCTAAACTAAACAGCCAACTAGACAATTCCCCATCTTCAACCCCTGACAGTGTGAAATCGTATATAAACATGAATATGCTGAAAATCAATTCATATGGCTCTGTAGTTACCCACTAACCAAGCATATGGTAACTGCAAAGCATACTGCCACGCCAAGCATCAAACAAGAAGACCAAGTTCATCAGATATTGGAGAAATTACAAAGTGTAGTAATCATAGATAGGCATACGTTCTTATATGGCCCAACCCACAGACCCAAAGAAATAAGGCAAGTCAGAAACATTTCTAATTGTCAAACATGCTCTGATTTATTACTATATTAGAAGCTCAACTTGCTAGGAATTTAGCAATAACAAGTTTCTCAGGAAAGCACCATTACAACTACTTCGTCATGATGAATATACCTTCTTCGGCGACACAACCCCTTCCTCCACTAATTTCTTTACAGATTCCTGATCACTGTTCTGCATTTACATAATAGGAAAAAAAGAAAGTGAAATATTTCTTACAAATTTCAAAAAATACTAAGTACATTTCTGTGCATTGTACTTGCGAGCAGTCCCACCACCACCAGCTCATAATCAAGTGTCTAGGAGAAGCCATGTACAATAATGGTAATCTTGTACATGGGTTTACCAGAAAGACTGACTCTATATAAATTCATGAACAGATTAATTATTTTAAGAAAGCTGTGCGTGTGTGTGTGTGTGTGTGTGTCTGTATGTATGTAGAGAGAGAGAGAGATGACCTTGAGGGATGAGAATCCGGTGATGGCCTCAGCGGATGAAACTGATTCAGAAGCACTAAAAGGAAAGCAATTCAAGTGATGCCATTTCGTCATGTCGAATCCTCTGGGGTCTTTGCTCACCAAACCCAACCGGAGAGAGCTCGAAGCGATGGATTTCGAGCATTTCTTACACGAAGAACGGCCCGATTTCGCGTACTCCGCCACGATTTTCGGCGAAGACATTGCCGGCGGCGATGCTAGGGCTTTCTGAATGAAATTGAGATTGAATGCGACTCTCAGGAGTCGGGGATTGTGGGGTTTAGGAAATGCTTTGAAGTGATTGGTGACATTAATTACGAGATTTTGCATCGCAAATTTACTTGTGGCTTTCCAGTTTTCTACTCTTTTTTTTGGGAGGGCTTATGAAATTCCCGCCATCTCTACTTGGGTAGGTCTCGCGGGAGACATTTGGAACGCGACTTTAGTTGTAAAAATACGAACTGGAGGAAACTATACGAGAGGGGATCCTCAATTTCCAATTTTTTTTTTTTTTCCCCCACAAAGTGAGGACACTTGTTATAATTTTAGAAGCTTGAGATCAGTCTAACTGCTAAATTTTTTTTGAATTAGAGATCGAGTTTATTTTACAATTTATAATTAAGATTTACTAATATAAACATTAAAATTTTTGTAAAAATATTTATGTTTAATTACGTTCAACAATTCACCAAACTGAGGATAAATGAAAATAAATAAATAATTTATATAAATAACCAAAATAAATATAGATAAATAGTAAAAATAATAAGGAGAGATGAGAGCAATGGGGGGGAAATTCTAGCCCAAATTCAGTCTTGACCGAATCAATGTCGAGACTTATTCAGATAATTTAAAAAAAAATTACGTTTTGCACCATGTTTTTTACAGTATAATTTTTTAAGGTTAAGTAGTTTTGCATTTGGATATAGTAACTAAAGATGTTTTATTTAAAAATATTTTGAATAGCTTCTAAAAAGAATACTTTGGCTTTTTTCCCAACTTCCCTTTTTTTTTTTAATAGTCCATCTAAATATAATTTTTTTTCACTTAAGTTTGTTTTTCAAAAAATAAATATTTTTCTTCTAAAACAACGGCCATTCAAACGAGCTCTTAATCATATAGCCAATGATCGACTTTTGTCATATAATAAGTCTATATGTTGAAAAAATGACCCGTCTACATGCTTGGTTAGTTGATTGGATTCCATCAAATCGGATATGAGCTAAAGTTTTTCAAATAATCAAACCAAAACAGGGACTAATAGTTTATTCATGGCATAAATCCCACTATATAAACTAATGTGAATTTCTTAAAAAAATTTAAAAATATACTTTAACCATAACATCTCAATACAAACACATTTGCTCTTAAAAAGTATCGATTTTCAAAAGTACTTTTTTTCTTAGTAAATCACCATTATTGATTTTTAAACGTTGATTAAAATTTTGTAACAAATAAAAAATTTCTTTCTACCTTTTTTTTTAATCTAAAATTGCGTGGTTATTAACGAATGAAAAGAGTTTTAATTTTTTGAGATGAAAGAAGAAAGCGAAAAATACCAATATAGGTAAGAGCGTAAGGTGGGCAGGCCATGGGAAAAAATCTTATATAAACTAGGTTTTTGGACTGCACATACAATCGAAGTGATTAAAATTATGTTATATTTTGTATGGATAATTACACTGAACTATCATAATATATGACCAAATTATAAATTAAACCTTCGATTTTTTAAAATTACTTAAATAACCCCTAGGTATGCACACTAAATTGCAATGTTAACGGAAAAATGAGAAAGACAAAAATGCCTCCAAATATTTTACTATTGAAAAAAGGGTAATTTACACTAATTACTATGAATTTTATATGATAAAACTATAAATTTAATCCTAAATTTTAGGAAATCACCTATACTATCCTAGGATTTGCATACTAATTATAATTTTAATGGGAATTTGATAAAAATAAAATATCCTCAAATCTTTTGTAATGCATGATGTTTTTCATAGAAATTATGTTATTTGGTAGTTTTTTTTCATTGAGAATGATGTTATTTAGTAGTTTAATTTTGTTTCATTGAGAATGATATTTAAGGTATCATGTATGTCGTGTATTTCGAAGATTAATTAACACGTGTTTAGTATTTTTTGAAAATTTTAAAAATTTTCAATACGGATTCTAAGATTTGTGTCTTTTTTTTTAATTATCAATGTTTTTGTTTGTTGAGTTGGTATGAAATATTACAAATTAGACCTTATGTATTTTAAAATATTACGGGATAAATCCTGTACAATTTGCAAATTTTGGTCAAATTTGACAAAAGAGTTAAAATAGGAAAAAAAAAGTTACAATTTAACGATATCTGTTAAAAATTTTAACGGCAATAAATAAAGAGTTGGATATATATAACATTTGCATACCCTAAGATTGTATAAGCAATTTTAAAAAATTGAAAATTTTATATATAATTTGACCATATCTTAAAGCATATTCCTATTTTGTATATCTAATATGGCAAAATCTAAATTGCTTGGTCCATGTGTGGGGATCCAGAACTGAATAGAACAATGTTTTGAAACCCAACCCGAATCGGCCGGTTGAACTGGTTGAACTATCACCCGGCCCTTAAAACGGCTCGGTTCATCCCATAAAAGCGATGGAGTGCAAAAGCCGCTCTACTTTTACAAAATCGGTGAAAACCACCACTTGACCCGGTACATGGTCAGCAAACCGACTGTTTCTTAAATTTTTTGAAAATACAAACAAATTTTTAAAAATTAGGATTGAATCTATGAGCTCTCACATGAAAAATGAATAAATATGTCACTAAAACAACCCTCAAGTGATAATTTAATTATTATGTGTATAAATTAAATTAATTGTAACCTTAAATTCTTAAATTCTTTTTTTTTTTACTCTTTATTGAATAGTTACATATTGATTTACAATAAATAAAAGAAAATTATATGTTTTCGTAAAAATGAGTAGTTTGTACATCAAATTTTGTTGATAGTGAAAATTACATATGACTTCCTTTTTCACATATATTTTATTAATTATGTTTTTTTTCTCTTCAAATTTAATTTAGAAAATTAAGTGCACATATTTTTATTTAAAAATATTTTAATTCATATTATACTTGAAGATTTTCATTATGTGGACTTAATTTTTTTTTATTTTAACATATTTTATATATTAATTATTATTCATTACATAATTATAACATCATTGATTCGATCAATGATTAAACCAATGACCCTTGACCTAATTAATTTTTCGATTTGATGACTAGTCCGGATTTTAAAACGTTGGTATAGAAAAATTTCCCCGAATAAAGCTGTCCGAAAATAAATATAGAACAACAATAGATAAATGGTGAGAATTAAATTCAGAAAGAAAAAGAAAAAGGAAAATGCTGCAAAACAGGCCTTCGCATGAACCACGTAGAAGGTTCTCGAATGCGTTTTCGTGCCCACCAATCCCCTGAAATTTCTATCTATAAATAATGTTCTCATACACTTTAGCTACCTCTTGTATAGACAGACAGCAGCTTAAAATACACGCGCACACCAACGCTCACACACACAATAGCAGATTTCTCATCCGAGGGTTCGACAGAGAAAAATGGCCGGAATTACTCAGGACTGGGAGCCGGTGGTGATCCGCAAGAAGGCGCCGACCGCCGCGGCTCGGAAGGATGAGAAAGCGGTTAACGCCGCCCGCCGCGTCGGAGCCGAGATCGAGACCATCAGAAAGTGTAAGTATTTTTGTTTTTACATTTGTTTTTTTTTTTGGGTTTTTTGAATCGGATTTTTTATTGATTTTTTTTCATATACGGATTTTTGTTTTCGCGTAGCTACAAAGCTGTGATGTGGAGGATAGATTTTTGTTTGAATGGATAATTCTAAGCTTTGTTTTTATTTTCTGATTTGTAAAATCCGTTGGATATATATATATATATATATATATATCTCCCTGAAAACTGAGCGGAGGATTTTGGGCGTAGATGGGAGTGTTGGGTGCTTCGTTGTGATTATTGATGTTCCATAATTCTTCCTGTATTTCATGAGATTGTGAGTTTTGCGTGTTGATTTTGTGCCCGACATTCAGCTTCGTCGTGTTTCTTATGCAATCGTTGAGAAAACAATCATGCAGAGTCTGAATTTGGGATGCAGAGTCAAATTAGTCTTGGACGATAATAATTGTTCCATCCTATTTGTTATTTAAATTTAAAATCTTCTCCTATTTAATGGTGGCTCAGGACCCCCACCCCCACCCCCCTCCTTCTTCTCTCGTTTCCGCGTGCGTGCATGCGTGTTCTGGGTATCCCGTGTGTGTTTAGGACTTGCCGAAGGGTTAAAATAGTGCACAAAAGTTGATAGGGCAGAGATGTATAGTCGATCCAATTTAAACATCTCCCCCCCCCTCCCCCCCCCCCCTCCCCCCCCCCCCCCCCCCAAAAAAAAACGCGCGCGCAGAGTTTTTTTTCTCTCTGTGGGTGTGCACGCGTGTGTTTGGGGTATCGCTTCAGAGGTGTAGTTTAAGCAGAGTTCCGATTATGTCTGGATCATTTAAAATCATCTGGTGGATAGAGAGTTGTATAATTGCGTTGTCAGTGTTTGTTTTATGCCGTGTAGTGTTGAGTGATTGGCTCTTGTTCGCTCATTAGGTGTAATTCTTCTCCTGTTTCTTGTTCTGCACTTGTTCTTGAGCCTATGTATGCTTATAGTGTCAGACTGTAGGTGTTCTGGTTCCAGCTTATTTCGCTGATTATATTATGTGCTTTGCCGCAGCTAATGCGGGGTCTAACAAGGCTGCTAAAAGCACTGTGACACTCAACACCAGGAAGCTTGATGAAGACACCGAAAATCTTGCTCGTAAGTTGAAATTATTTGTGTCCTTTGTTGCATCCAATCAAAATTAGCTAAATTTACTTCTCTTGTGACCCTACTCCACTTTTAATGGTCCTCACTTGCTTGGATATGTATTCAAGCAAATTATGTTGCCTGCATCGGCTTTTCTAATTGTTCTCCGGCACTTTCCTTTCTTCTGTCTTCCTTATTAAGAAAATGAATATTTTGAAACTATGGCACAACAGACTTGTTAAGTCTAGACTCTAGAGGTTGTTGAAATGTAATGTTATAAATGTTTGGAACACAGACTACTACATTTTCTGTTGTTGATGGCAGCTTGGGTTGGATTCTGTTAATGTGCACCACTATTTCTGTCGTGTTCAAATAATTTCTTTGCTGCATATCTGTAGTATGTCCAAATGTGGTGGTCATTTACTTTCCCAGGAACTGATCCTTTCTGCCTCTTGCCCAAAAGACAGAAAAACAGTGACAAAGGATCAGTTATTTGTAGAAGAATGTTTCTTTTCCATATGTTCTCTATAGGATTCTTTGCGTCGTACATCTCAATGTTACACTGTGTAACGGGAAATTGGGTTTCTTTCCGGACACTCATTCGTGAATGGTGTGAGGCTCGTGTTCTTATTATAGTTTCTCAATATAACAGATGAGAAGGTCCCGACTGAGTTGAAGAAGGCTATCATGCAAGCTCGAATGGATAAGAAACTGACACAAGCTCAACTTTCTCAGGTTTTTTCTTTCGGCCTTCTTCTCTGTCTGTCTCGTAGATATGACGTTCGTGGAGGCAGATGCATATTCATAATACAAAGTGCATTTGATGAATAAATTGCTAACTATGTTGTTGTGTTCTGCAGATGATAAATGAGAAGCCACAAGTAATCCAGGAATACGAATCGGGAAAGGCAATTCCTAATCAGCAGATCATTTCGAAACTGGAGAGGGCGCTTGGTGTGAAACTGCGTGGAAATAAATAAGAGATAGCGAGGAGAGTCTAAAGCTTTTGCATTTTCATTGTCGTTTGAGTCGAAAATAGTGGTTTTGTGTACATGGGACATTATTCTTTTCTTTTTTTTTTTTCCCCTCTTTCTTCTTTTTCTCGTCATTTGGCCACTGTAGTTCCTCATATGTCTGAACTCTGAAGTTCAATGGATTTGGCTTTCCTCATGAAAATATGCGATCCCCTATCTGCAGTCTACAGCTCGGCCCTTGTGCATTGCTTGTCGATCTCTCTTTAAGCAATCATATCTTCTACGTTCGAGCTGTTGTTGCTATAAGCGAGGCAGTTATAGCGACAGCCACGCCACTGCACTCACCGAACTATGATACAAGCGTTGGTGCTATATGTAAACAACAATGTGAAACGCTTGTGGCTCAAACCACACATTTGAAACTGGATCAAAATTGCTATATACGAGCATTGATCATGATTTATGAGTTCCTACATTTACAAGGCGAGGTTTGATTTTGATAATAAATATGAAGCTCGCATGGATAAGTAATGGTGATGTCATAATTAATTGAAATTAGATATATTTGTTGGCCTTCGTAACTAAAATGGTCTTTGCCTTCTCTTCAATGTTCTGAGTAATCAATTGAAATTAAATATGTTGTTGGCCTTAATGATTGAAAGCACTCTCTCCTTAGAAACTAGAATCATTGAGGAGCCGAATCAATTAATCAGTAGTCATGGTACGAGTAATAGCTATCGTCTATAGCAGGCAATATTCTTTTCTATGTTTCAAGTCTGAAACGACAATAGAACACAGTCAATGTTATAAGTTCAATAGTGGGGGTTCAAACCTAACGGTTGACACCATCGAGGTTTAGAGTTCAAACTCTCTTGTTCTATCCCTTTCCTCTTTCGGTGAGTGTATGTGGCAATGTTCTGAAAATCGGATTGGACACAGAATCGGCGCCCTTACTGGTTATCGGTTCAACCGGTTCGATCACTAGTTCAACCGGTGTGACGTCATAAATATGTAATAATTATTAAATTAATTTTTTATATAAAAATAATCATAAATTAAAAAAAAAAAACTGGAGAAAGTCCAATAATAATGAAAAAATAAAATCCCAACAAGAAAATTTACTACATATCTTAGTTATATTTACTACATGAAATTGATTCCCCATGAAAAATATGATACTGATGCAGTCCAGTACAACATCCCCTTGAATGTGGCAATTGATATCAATCTTTGCCAATTCACATCCTGCCTGAAAAACCAAAAGATGTGGCTGAAAAATCTGTAGTTGAGGAATAGCATCATCACGGAAAGTATGAACACTCATGGATGCATTAATAATGTAAGTGCAAACCATATACATCCATGAACATGATATGAAGCCTGAGAAAGAACAGTGGATAGGATGCAAAAGAGAATAAACATTTCTTTTTCCTTACCACTAAGATGAAAACTAGATTTTAGAAGTCAACATATGGGTAGTACCACGATATAAGATCATACATAATATCTGACTAGCATATGAAATAAACTTTGGACAACTATTTCAATTTCTTAACCACAACAACACACTAGACAGGGGATGGTGTTTGTATATATACACATAAAAAGCTTCAGATTAAAAAGGGTCTATTCCAAAATTCTGTCAATTACTAGTATATCAAGTCTGCGAACTCATATATCTGCAACTCCAAACTACACCATTACAAAATAAATCGAATATTAGGGTTTAATCAGCCAAGCACAATTCAGATCAGACCACGATGCCAACAATGGCGCAAATCATCAGTCCATAATGTATGAAATTTCAATGCCGATTCAAAGACAGTGAGAACCGTACCTTCAGCCGCTTTCAGCCACGAAGCCATCAGATGACCAAATTGCAGTAACGAAAACGCCTTATACTCTTCGAATCATGACATGGGACTAAATAATCAAAAAAAAAGTATGAAATCAAAATAGTGGTTCCACAATTGAATCTCAGAGATCAACAAATTCATGCATCAAACAAATTCTAAGAAAAAAAGGAAAGACAAGAAAACCCATATATTTACCTTTCTTCTTCGCTTACGGACGGCCTGAGGGGCGGCGGACGGCTAGGGTTTCTTGGCTCTTCGCGTTTCTACAGAGAACCAGAGAAACTGAGTTCTGTAGTGTACAGAAAAGAAGAAAAGCAGAAAAATAGATAAATTTTGAATTTAAAAAAATAAAAAAAAAATCCTGCCTGCCGGTCCGGTCCATGAACCGGGATCGATTCGATCAGTTTTTTCCAGTTCCTTCCGGGCCAACTCATGCCCGGTTTTGAAGTGTCAATCGGATCGGATCAAGCACAGATCACTGGTCGATTGCCTGTTATGAGGTATTTTTTCTCATTGTGTGAATATGTGTCGTGTTTTGATTGACTTCTATAAATTATTTTGAGTTGATTGTAAATAAATAAAAATAAAAGAACACTGTAGGGAGAGGGTGGCGTCGAACCAGTGTTATATAGTTGCATGTTGGCCCCTATTTTTTAAGGGCAATGTCATCGTATCACATGAAAGTGAACAATTTACCCCCGAACATAATAAGTTGTAATTTGCCTCCTCAAATCTACTCAAGGGGGAACAAAAAGGGTTGGCCGAAATTCTTTTACATAATTATGTACTAATGATACAGTTATTCTTTCATTTTAATGTTGTCCAAATGCATCTATTTAAAAATAAAATTCAGTTCTTAACTGTATATCGCCTTCTAATAAATGAAAATATGGATTCAGTTCATATTTATTATTAGGGTGAAAAGCATTTGCACCCCATATATACTCATTTTCGCACTTTCCACCTTCAAAAATAAAAACCAACACATTGAACCCCACTTTAATACTCATTCGCAAATTACACCCTTAAAGAACCTTCAAGTTAAAAGAGAAAACGTCTGGCCACCATAGCACTGATAATGATCCTATCATTGAAGGGCAAATCAGTCATTCTTTTAATTTTTCCTCGATAAATCATTGCTTGTAAAATATCATATAATTTGAATATGCTATTTAAATTCAAATTGATCATTTCCTATCATTTAGTTAGTTTTAGAATACATGATGAATTATTAAATTATTTGGTTATACTTTCTTATCTTTATTTGATCTAATGGGATTAAATTTTTATTTTTTCAGAAGTAATAATTAAATTATTTGAGTGTACATGATTAATTGAATAAAGTAAAATGATATAGAAAAAAATTATACGATAATTTTGACCTTTTGACTATACTAATAATTAGTTCCACTTTTTTTAAGACACTATTGATCAAAGTTGGATTTCCTAGAAAGAAACCGATTTTTAAGTGATAACAATAACGTTTATGTAATATAGATAAAACAAATAACTAAAGAATAAATATTAAATAATCAAACCATGTTTAGGTACTTATAAATTAAATTAGTTCTAATAATTATTGTTAATTTTGTCTCATTTGAGTATAAAGAGTTGAGACCAATATTTACTTGTTTTGTTAAATTGGGAGAATTAATGTATTGCAAATCGTATTTAAAATTGAGTGGAAGTAAGCATGAGCCATACATATACCAACCTTCAAATTTGGAATAGCAATTAATTTATAATATTGCTACCCCTTTATCTAATTTATCTTTGATATAACACACAACTTGCTAAAGAGTGTTAAGGTGAGGGTGCAATGTGTTGGTTTTTATTTTTGAAGGTAGAAAGTGCCAAAATATGTATTTTAGGGGGGCGGGGTGCAAAATGCTTTTTGCTCTTGGAATTAATTTTATATATAATTTTTACATTTTAAATTTATACAGACCATACAAATTCATATCCAAAAATCAGTCAAAAACATCAGAAATACAACTCGCAATTACGTTCAACCTTTGTCAAGGATAAACTTCGTTTAGTTGATATATTTCTCAATGAGGGTACTCACAATTGCTGAAGCACACGAATTAAGTTAGTTGATATATTTCTCAATGGGGGTACTCACAATTGCTGAAGCACACGAACTAAGTTGTAATTACACTATTATTTCAAGTAGTATAGACGGAATTTGCTGTATTTTAACATGACTAAAATATAATATAATGACAGAATAATTTCAAAAAATACTAAAAGAATCTCCAACATGTGGAATTGTGGACAATATATTGGAATTGAACCGCAACATGTGGGAATTGTGGACAATGCTGCCGACAGAATCTCCCACATGTTGCCCCCACAATTCACAAAACCTGCAAAACATGACACTCGTGGGATTTAAAGGTATAAAAGCACCTACGACTACAAAATTAAACAATCCACCATCTCTTATGCCTAACCACCACTATATATCTATCAATTTATTTATTTATTTATGGGGTTTTTATTATGGGCATCTCGATAGTAAGTCCAATTGAATTGAAAATTTTTATGGAATAAAAATTAATACAAAAGATCTTATAAAATATGAAAACTATCAACGAAAACTCTCGCAATCAATAGTTTACTTTATACGTGTCATTTTTTATGTATGATTGTATTTTAGACTTTTAGATTTGCAAATTTACCATTTTAATCTTGAATTGAATTTACAAAATTTCCCGTGTTAATTTTAATTAGCACAAAAAACTCAATGTTAAAAAAAATTAGTTTAAAATGTCTCATATTTTTAAAAACCAGCACACCGCCCTTCATGTATGTGAAACTTTAACACAAGTACCACAACTCCAATATCTCATAAATCGGCTGTAAATGTATGTGAAATTTTGAAGATTAGAGTTTTGGGTTCAAAGAGCTTTTCCTCTTTCATTCTTTGGGTCTAACTTTTCTCTCTTCCAAAGAGACAAAACGTATATTGTTATTCTTCAATTTTCTAAAACGGGATAAAATTAAAAATTCGTACTCAAATGTTCAAAAAAGGAATCCAAGGGACAGTGTACTAGATTTTGAAACAATGACGGCTTTAGATTAATGTTTTTTTAACACGGGATTTTTTTTTGTGCTAATTAGAATTAATACAAATTTTTTTTTTTGTAAACTTTACTCTTTATTTATACTACTAATAAAGCATGTGGAGATTTAAATTCTAGTAATCCTCTCGATATTTTATTGTATTTAGTCGTTTGGTATTTCACTTTTATTTATTTTCTCCCTTCTCTTCCACATCTTTTATATTTTCTTTCTGCCTCTCTCACTCTTCCATATTTCTTTTACTTTTTTTTTTCCATGTTTGTTTGTTAATGATAGCATTTTTCAGATTTTTAAAATTATTTTACTTTTCACTTATAATTAGTCACCAAGAGAGTATAAAAAAAAACAAGAAAAATAGTAAACTGTTTATAATTTTAACCTGATAAAATTTAAGCACGGAATTAATTATAGTATTTTCATAATTTGCACACGCATCAAGAATTTTCACTACTAGTATATATTTTTGTGTATTTAAAGTACTTATAGGTCGACACAATGGTCCTCAATATATAAATATAGTTCATATCAAATTTAAAACATGATTTTTTTAAATAGATTTATAAAATTAACGATAAGTAAAAATAAAATAATTTAAAATAAAAACTAATAAAACACTTGCAATAAAATTAAAAAAAAATGATATTGAAGAGTTGATAAATGAGAGAGGATAGAGAGAGGGAAGAGAGAAAGAAGGGGAGAATAAAAAAGAACGTGAAAGAAAAGAGATGAGATAAAAAAATAATAAATAAATAAATAAATTGGCAAATCAAAAACTTATCAGATCAAAATTAATTACTACAAGGGACTTCCTATTTATATAATAGTATAGATAAATGAAAGTGGAGTACATTCTTCCAAATTTGGGTTAAAATGTCAAAATTTTCGACTCAAATTTTGGATATCGTAGCTATCTAGAAAAAGTTCCAATACTTAGTTTGATTTTGCAAGATTTTCATGATCAAAGTTTTAAAATTTAGTAGCTAATACATGATAAATTGATAATAAACTTTACAATGAGATAGTAGTCATAGTAAATGCAACATATTTACAGTGTCTGCCTTAATTATTAATAAAAAAAAAGGAATTAAATTTGGTAATGATATTTACGGACCCGAGCTCAACTCATGGTTAGATCAATTTTTGTCAGAATATACGGACCACTATCAGCTACATGAAATGGAATTGCATTGAATAAAAACCACTTAAAAATAATTTTACCAAGTTCTTTCACTTTTTGAGTAGCAAACCAATTTTTGATACTCTTTTGTTTGGATGGATACATAAAAGAGTTAATGTCAGTTGAAGGTCTATTCTTTTCTCTTTTACATTGAAACTGCATACTCCTCGTTTCACACTTAATGAACTAGCGCCATCGTGTCCTATAATTTTAAATAAATATATAAATATTGAATGAGAATTGCAAAAACTAATATATTAATTTTTAGAAATATTGAATGACATATTTGGGCCTTACACAAATAGGACAAATAATGTCCCGGATGTGGCCATAAACTAATATATTATCAATTTAAATATTTGGGCCGTAGCAAATAGTTAAAATTATACTTTGAATTACATTGTTATTAAGAGATGTGGAGAAAAATCAACGAGATAAAATTACAATTTTATTTATGTATGCAACTTATTATGCAAAAAAATATTCCGCAATCTATAATGGTCAAACTTATTACGCAAAAAGAAAAAGACTTCTAAAATATTTTAATCTAAAAAATCGGGCATATCACAAGTTTTATACTATTTAGAATGTAATTACTTTACGTAAGTTGAGAAATGGCATAAACAAGAAAATGATTTTGGGCACGTTGATAATTACTAATAGCATCAATTAAATAAATATGATAATTACTATATAAATAAAATAATAAATATCATGTACGTTGATAATTACAAAAAAATTACAAGTATTTTAACCATATCGATAATGCATTTCATCCTCAAATGCGGTCATTTTTCGACTTTCTCTTATTGCATTTCTCAATTGCCTATTTTCTATTTCTTCTAAATCCTCTTCGTTCTTTTATTCATTACTATTGTCACTGTCAAACATATGCCTATTAGTTTCATCACGAATTGCATGTATAGCTGCTTCCCTTTTCTTTTTCATAGTTTCTCTAGCAATGTTTGAATCTTAAAAATGAGCTCGTATTAATTGTGACACTTTTTTTGAAGCTTTTATACATGATTCTATATTTTCAGGTATGTGTGCAATGTGCTGCTTTAATCTTGTAATTCCACCATTAACAACTTTACTACAAAACTTACATTTTACGATTTTTCTACCATCACCCACTGGATCGCCAAAATCCCAACCGATATCATGTTTTGGAGGCATCCTAACATAAATATATTCAACTTAGTAAAACTCCAAAATCAATTAAATATCACTAATTAACATACGTATATTACACATATTATTTATATTCATATATATGTAACTAATAGACATGTATATTTTTAAATTTAGAAAATCATAATAAATCATAAATTACCTTTGTGCTGAAATATTGATACAAATATTCCTTCAATAAGTGTTGATAGACACAAACTACCATGGATAATTGTAACTGTAAAAATGAATGAGTGAAGATATGTTTAGAGGTCCATATATATGTGTGAATATGTACGCAATTGTTTTTCGTAATAGTAGATATTTGTTAAGAGGTGCATATATACATATGTGAATATATATATATATATATATATATATATAATTGCTTTTCATAATTGTAGAAATTCTCTACTTTACAGCTTTACAACTCAAAATAACAAGTTTGCTATTACTTTGAAGAATTGAGTTATAAAATACCACATATTTTCATAAAAATTCTGACAAAAGCTTGTGTAAATAAAAAAATAAAGACCCACACAAAAACTTGTGCCAAAAAACAAAATATCTAACAAAAAGCCTTGGTCAAAGGTTAAAAAACAGAAAACAACTAACATTTTCATTTTTCATTAAAAAGATATCATTCTCTCTCTCTCTCTCTCTCTCTCCACAACCCAAAAAATTCTATCTCTACTCATTGCAATTTTGACAATGTAAGAAAAAGAAGTTCAAGATTAAAATCTATAATTGGACTTCGTTGTGTCAAGGCATTACCTACTTTATCTCTTCATTTGTTGTTAATTGTAAAATTAAAGCCGCTTGGATTATCTATGTTGTCTCTGCATCTTTTTAAACACCAAGCAAACATTATTTATTTTTGGTACTTCTCCCAACAAGAGATTCTGTGAGGACAAGCATTTTGACTTTTTTCCTCACATGGAGTTTTGTTGTCATGAAACATCCCCATTTGAGCCATAGGTTCATTTTTCATATCACAATTCTGGTTTCGTGAAAAAAAGTTTTTACGTGCGTGTTTTGGTCATAAGATTAATTGCACTCGTGGCCTTCAGGAAGAATTCATTAACGAAGTGCACACATTTTTGGCACCAACGTTCTGTTTCTAGGATCGTTACCTGCAGGGTTATCATGTTGTTTCATTGAATCTTTCTCGGGTAAAGTTGAGAATTGGATTTGTTCTCTAGGAAGATTGTGCACTGATCGACTTGATCTTAGATTTATGTGCGCAGCTAACAACCGTGAAGCTACTACAGTTCGTTGTAGACTTATTTCTCTAGTTCCATCCCTGGTATATCTCAATCTGATGGGTGCTTTTTTGCGACCAGATTTGATAATGCACCGCAATCACCTCCGATTTCTCAACCTCGATATGGTAACCTTAACTTCTGCTACAATGATTTGCATCTTATCCAATTGTTTGGAACTCCGTGATTTGCTTAAAGAGACCTACAAAACACTTTTTTCTACATTAAGCATTTGTGGCTCCAATCTCCAGTTGAAGTATTTTTGCAGTAAGTCCTGCCACACTAATGAGAAGATGGAGCTTTGGGCTGAAGATATCATCTTGCATGCAAATGGATAGAACTTTCATTTTAAATACGTTCCAAAGCTCGAAAACCATTGTTCTTACTCTCCAGCATGGATTAAATGACACGAATTTCGCACCATTTTTGTGTAGGTGAACTTGTAAAAGCTTAGCCTTCGGTTTCAAGCTTAAGTCTCCAGATTTATGGGCAATATTACGAGGTTCGGAAAAGGCCTATGCCGTTATTCGATTTATTCCTTTTTATATTCAACTATGTTGTGGACTTATTGTTTATTGTTTGTTTTCTGAAGATGTTTACAACCGCTGGGCTTGACATGTTCAAAAACGTTAGCTAGCGGATGCGTTTGGGATCTTCCATGTTCAAACCTGATCAACTTTCAGTTGGTTCGGGTCTAGAAATGTGCCCCCGATCTATATGAACTCCACTTGCAAGTGAGTCGTGCAGTTTTACTGGTTGAATGTATATTTTCGACATTTTTGTACATTGCGATGCTAGCACAATGTCTGTTTTCTTTATGTGTGACTTGGAAGTCAGATTGGTTGGAGAGAGAAAACGTATTAGAGGTAATGTTTGGGAATGAGTTTCTGAAAAAAGGTTCCTACAGCAGATCTTACACACGGACTTCAATCTGAGGGTATTTGTGTGAGTGCACAAGCTTTATATAACATCTTATAAGATGTTTCAAAATGTAAACTCTTACAATAAGATGACAAGATCTTATAAACTGTTTAGAATTTCCAATATAAAAAAATTCTAATGAACTTTATAAGATCTTAACGATTCCTCATGGCAACTTAGCATCTTATAAGCTGAAAAGAAACATCTTGTACGATGTGGAAGCTTATTAGATTTTTTTTAAAGAGCCCTATTAGCCAAACACCCCTGTAAATGACCTTATAAGTTAGAACTTGGTTATTTATTTAGTTACTTTTCCTGCAGATAGAAAAGTCATCATAGCATTTATGGGGCAACAAGTGACAAGTTTGAAGCTTCATAACCAGCTGAAAAACACAAAGTGATGTTCACTGGTTTTTCTGGAACGGGGAGCGAGATGGACACTGCTCTATATATCCTCAGAAGCGCGGTGGTCCTAGAGCGAAAGATTATCAGCTACCGTTTCTCACAGAATCTTGGAAAATGAACGAAAAACGGAAATTTTCCATTGATGGAAGAGAGGCACGAAACAGTTGATAGACTGCTGGGGACATGCTATTTCGAAGAATGCAAAGGTTATAGTTCGACTTATATATATGTCAGACATGGATCCATTAAGTTGAAATAGTAAGTGGGGAGCTTGATTTCTAACAGCATCATGGTTTTCAATATCCTTATTGCATATCTGGTTTTCTGTATTAATTCCAGCTTAATGAAGTTGAGGGTTTTGCTGTTGATTTGTTATATGTTGTTGTTTAGAAGTGTACGTTCTGTGGTGCAGCTTGTTTTCACTGAGACTATTGCAGATTTTATATATAAATATGACTATAATATATAGTTTAATTGGTAAATTTTATAATCTTTTGATTAATGTTCTTAAGAAACAGATTTATTATCAACACAGCACTTTTGGAAAAATTTGTCCATAAGAGATTAGCTGAATTTGATTATATAAATTAAAGTATGTAGATGAAAACACCAATGGGAGAAACAAAATCCTAACAATAAGCTTTTGGAGCAGGTACTTATATTTTGAAATTATCACATCTTAAGACTTTTTTCTTTCTTTTTTTTTTTCTTTAGTGTGTTAGCAACTCGATTTCAATTCACTGGTCGATTAATCCAAATTGGGTACTGCATAGCCCATTATGAGGCGATCCTCCAGTCCCAATCTAATTGCTCCACTCACAACTTAATCCCTTATTTTTGATATTTCAGTCCAAAGCACTTGAGGAAGACATACGTCATATGACAAATGCAAGAATGGTGTCAATCTAGCCCATATGTGTGTATATGTATATGTGTGTGTGTATATATGTGTATATATATGTGTATATGTGTGTGTATATATATGTGTATGTGTATATGTGTATGTGTATATGTGTGTGTATATATGTGTGTGTGTGTGTGTGATCGAACCCGTATTTGCTCCATGGATACACTCGGCTATGGCTTGAACAAGATTCATGCTGGGGGAATAGTTCGAATTTTCCAGCAGTGTGAAAGGAAGCGCATTTAGATTTAAAATGGCCAGCTTTGGGCATCGAATGATATCTCTTGTAATATCTTCGAGTTCCCGGTGTTCAGTGTAGGGACGGCAAAGGGGAGGGTTTGGGACAGATTTGGCCAAACCCCCACCCCGAACCTGGCGAGTCTAGGTTGGACCAGCTAGATCCGAGTTTATATTTTAAAAATAATTAAAAAATATTTTTTTAAGAAAATATGACTTCCGAAACATAAAAAAATAATAGTATTATCAACTTACTAATTATTTACAAATATCCATAAACATATTCTAATTTTTGAAAAATTAAACATCATTATCACATACTTATTTTCACATATTTTGAAATCATAACTTAATTACTAATGTTATATAATTATTTTTATATTCAAGAGTATCATATTATTATTTTTTTGTGAGACTATTTATATAATATATACTTTTACATATGAAATATAGATATATATCATATAAATTTATATAAAATAATATATATATATATATATATATATATATAATATAGGGGCAGGTTTGAGGCGGGTCTAGGTTTTGAAATCAAAACCCAAGACCCACCCCAAACCCGATTAGTAGTCCAAAAAGTTGCCCCATGAGAGGCAGATCCAGGTCCAGTTTTAGGTCTAATCTGAACCTATTGTCATTCCTAGTTCAGTGTACATATTTTGACACGAATTGAAATCTTGCAGTAACTGTGAAACATTACATTTGACCCCTTCCTGAAAGGCAAAGCCTTACAAATACACTCCCTTGAAATCATGAAACATGTTAAATACTATTGGGTTAAAACAAAATTGGAAGATCACAAAAGGATGTTCAAAAAAGTAACATCTTTTAACGTTCAAGTCTAGAGAGAAGGAATATAGGAGATACAAGGAACGCCTGATAATATGGACAGTTTGAAGGAAGCTTGACCATAAATAACCCTGTTACACATATAAGTAAACAACTCGTTACTTTTTGTATAAGAATTTTTAAATTCATAATGTCTAATTTTTTATGATTTTCCCAGTGGTTTCTCCAAAATCTTACCGAATATTTTATCGAATACCACACACTCTTGGGGGTATGTTTACTTTTATGTTTAAATCTTGAGTGATTTTGTTATCAATGGTTAAAGGTAACCTAAAAATATCTGATAGCTTATGAGGAACTTATTCATAATTTGTGTTTTGAGCTTGGAAAATAATGGAAAACAATGTCAGGTTTACAGCTTCATCTACCAGATCTGAGTACGACTTCTTTCATGGCTCATAAGATACTACCCTAACACAATTAGTATTTTTTGCCATTAGATTAAATATGATGATGTCACAATTGCACTATTTAACACTTTTTTGACAACATATTCAAATCCAACTTCCAAGTGAATAGGATGAAGTTTTCCCTTCCTTCGCATACGACAGTAAACCTCCATCTCCACCCCTTTCGGCTCTTCGCCCCCTCGCCATTATTTCTACTTGCTTGTCCATATTTTAAACACGAAGATCCTTTAGTATCAGTAATACTTGAATAACGTATCGTGCAATCAGTTCATTAACCAAAGTCGGATAATGTAACAGTTCGTGCGATCAGATCATTTACATGGCATACTCTCATCAATCAGACAAGATAATAAAAGGGCAAAATTATGAACTAATTTTACCACGATGGTGAAATCCAAGCATTTCTCGGTCCACCACAAGGAACCATAAGTTTTACTCACATGCCAGTTTTGTGCCAAAACTGGTCAGGCAAATAGCAAACGCCTGAAAGGCCGACAGAGGCTGCCTGTAGTCCATAGTGAAAGTGTCATCTCCTACCTTCCCAAACTGTAGAAGCACAGTTTCTTCGTCGCCCTTTCCACCGGGCATGACTTGGATCAACTGTTGCAACCAGTTGAAAATTCTTAACTGATGCAACCGTCACTCTACCGTGGAAATTCAAGCACCAACATTCCAGTTGTTCGTGCCACCTCGGAGCTTTGTTTCTCAAAACTGCACATCCCGCACCAGAGGATTCGGGCTTCTTCATTTTCAGATTGTCTTCGTGTTTGTCATGATCAGCCGGTGTTTCCTCTGAGAATGGGCACGTAAGTGAGCACACCATTCTTCTAGGACCTCTTGACTTCAAGAGATTGAATTTATAAGACACATGCCCCGCTTCAAAGTTACCAGCCGGTACTTGGGGACTTATCTGCTTGCTTCCAACACGCCGCCCGGATCTACTGCTGGATGGCTTTGCTCCGCTATGTGGCGGTTGGCTATCATATATTGTGAAATTAGTGCCCAGGAAATCTGATCTGCAAAAATGGAAGGGAGTAATTCAGTTATTCAAACTGACCAAGAGAAAGCCAAGCTGAAGTGTTACTTGTGTGTCAAGAGGAAAGAGACTGATTTTCTTTGAGCATCAAATATGAGGTTTGGGATGCTTGAGCAAAGCTAAACCATAAAACAAAAGGTCAGAAAAGACCAAAGGTTGCCCTTAGAAATCTATAAGGGTGAATAGAATTTTCTCCTACTATTTGACTTCATTTTAGAGAAAACAGAAACTATTTTTTACACATCTGGAAATAATCAAAGCTGCCACATTACACCAATAAGTGATTTTAAGAAAGCTACTTTATCCTGTCATATAGATATATGTCCTTCCTCTTCAATTTTATCTGGTTGGTTATTGGCCCCCTAAAGTTTCTTGCTTTGTGAAAGAGGTTTTAGTGATGCAAGTATTATTGGCATTATTCAAGGTGCTTTAAGCATATTGACATGATTCAACGGCGATCATATTGAACCTTCTACCAGCAACCCAGATATTCCATGGAGTGTTTCAAGGAAAAATTCTTTTAGTTCCAAGCTTTTGCAAGTATATTTGCTGCGCTTACCAACCTCTTTGAATTTCCCAACCGTGCATGCACAGGAACAGTACCCAATTATTCCAAAATAAAAAATTTGAAAGGGGCAGTTTTCCAATGTAAAATGGCAAAAGCAAAAACAATGAATTATCACTTCTTCTATTGTATCCCAGTTCTCTAAGTTCTGTCAAATAAACCAGGCCATAGAACAACTTAGTAGAAATTTACATGACTATCCTTGATAGCACAGTTTCTAATAGAACTGTTCACATGTATTCCGTAAGAAAAAACTTCAATAGGTCAATTTTATAGGTTTTTGCCTTTTAATATAAAATGATTCCTTATAATGCACATGAGTTAGCGTTACTATTAGAGAGATAAGTCAATGAACTTCTATTAAACTATACACCCATCTTCCACTAAAAGCACCTTCTGATGAATACTCAATACCATGTTAAACAAGATAAACTAGCATTTTTTAGTTGCAATGCAGCTCATATTGTTCCTGGGCTCTATCACCTCAAATCGCAAAGTTTTGATAGCTTCAACATTAACCACGATCAGCCATGTCAAATCAAAGACAAAGTCGTAAAGTAGCCAGGCTTTTCCAGAATTACCAGATAGAAATCCTCACCTCAGTTTTCCAACATAGGCCTTACTTCCTTGAGAAAAATCATCAGCATCCAAAGATATAATGTACTCAGTGCGTGCACCATTCGTGTATCTTCGTGCTGCTAGGAGAAACTTTCCCTTGTCCGTGAATGCTGTCACAGAAAAAAGAACAAAGATGCTTTTCACTATCAGAGACACAAAAAGAAGAAAGATGGATCAAAAAAAAAAAAAAGAACTTTCAGAAAGGAACTAGGCATAAAATTCAGGGGATGTTGATGTGATTCCTTTTGAAAGGCAAATACAATTACTAATGCACTTAGTAAACATATTCTTAGGCTGCTGAACATCAGGTCTTATATCAATGAACTGAGATGGAGGGGACCTCAAATTCTAGTTGTATCACATCACAAAACTGCAAGTCGTCGAATTTTGGCAGTGGTACAAGAGACATGCATAATTTGTTTCTATTTTTTCTTTCCTTTCAAAATGGACCTCAATTTCCCCCTATAATGTTTTCTGGCACAAAACAACCATTAAAACTGGTAGTTTTATAGATGAAGACAAGTTGTCTTCAGAGTCCTCAATGATACAGAGATCAAAAGCCATATGGAACAACTGAAACATGCACATACCCACATAAACACTGTATTTGTCGGAACTTTTAAGGTCATAATTTCCAAGTCCACGATGTCTAAGGCTGAAAATTAAGGCACATTATACCCGCACGCACTGTTAATTAACGAGCTCTAAAGACAAGTGGCTACAAGATAGAAATAGACATGAATAGCAATAGCAATATTCAATTTGAATGTCAAATCAAATTTAATTAGCAAGTAGGAAATATTAAAGCATGAGCACAACTGGCCAATGCCCAAGTACTTTCACATAGTCAGTCAAACTACATGGCAGTTGACCGATAAAACAAGTACCCAATGTTAGGTATAGAACAGAAGATCATAATATCCCAATACCAACTGAAGTTGACACAAAAATTTCAAAATTGGACCATGGTGGACTGATTATTGAGATTAATTGAGAAGTTGAAAATTTTGTTCCAAAACCACGCCCCCCCCCCCCCTCCCTCTTTTCCCCACAAAAAAAAAGTCAAAAAAAGGAAAAAAAGAAAAGATGCATACCACTAGAATGTAAGGGCTACATTGCTAGGTCACATTCAACGAAGAATTGTAACCAATAACTGCATGAACGTATTCATTTTTAAGGGAAGGATGCAATATATTTATGTGCCAAATTATCCTTAGCACTTAGGAGATCGACTTACATGGTGTGAAAGCTAGATAGAGGTAAAATGTTGCACTCTTCTTATCACGCTTTATGAGACATTGAATTGGAGAGTCCCTTGGCCCTGGCTGCATAATATATGAAACTAACATTTAGAAAATGCAGGTCACCACAAAGGATATAATTACACATATGCTCAGTAATCACTTCCAAAAGTCAACCTTTTGCCAATGAAAGTATGCATTCTCAACCATATACACACGCTGAAAAACGAGGATTGGATGCTAAAAACCAAAGCAAAACTGTACATATTCTGGAAAATCATTCTGCTGGAAGCTAACCCTTTCTTTTTCCTTAGACACTCAACACAATTTCATGATAAATTACCATCTTATCTTTTGAAAATGCCAAATTTTTATTCCCCAAGAGCAGGCAAATCAAAGCTTGATGTAATCTCCGCTGAAGCCATATTATCACTGGAAATATCATACCTTCAACTCTATCAAACTCTCATAGACAGATATCTCATAGAAAGATACCAATCCATTTAAAAATCGCTTCCTCTTTCATCAGAATATGCAAATAACTATTTGCCCTAGTATACCAAATGGCCAAACCAGGGAAAAAGTTGAACTATAAAACCCGCAGCCATATCGGGGAACATGATAAAATAGGTTCAGCTAACAATTTAGCTGGGGTGATCATTCTAATTTCATTAACATTCTAGAACTGTAAACCGGATCCTTGAAGTTCTCATATGCCATTGCAATTATTCCCCCAATTGTCAACAAATTGTAAACCATGGAAAAACCCAGAGACCAAAACAATCTACAGGATTCCCAATTTGCAACCCAATTTAACAAATTCAAAATCCATATTGTATAAATGTATACAAACACATCTATATAACAAAAAGAAAAAAAAACTGTAAAATGGGACCTTTTTGAGGGAAGAAGGGAAGGTGATTTTGCCGGGCTGATTGAGGGAGGCTCTCTCCACGGCTTCCGTCGTGGCCACTCTCCACTGCTTGCAGACGCAGCCGAATGCGACGACGTTTCGGCGCTGCGGCCATTTGTCCTCGCTCGCTTCCACCCGCTGTATTATCTCCCCCAGCAGCTCCGGCAGCATCCCCGCCCATGAGCCCGATTCCGATGGGCCCGATTCGCCAGACGATACGATGCCGTCCTGATGCTGTACCTGTCCGCATCCATGTTTACAATCATCTTCTTCCCTTCGTTCATCTCTGCCTAGACAAAAACTGTTACTGAAAATCGATTGCAGTTCTGAGGATTTGAATTCCTTGGAAGATTTGGAGAGTGTGAACGAACGATGAATGATTCTTCTCGAGAGATAAGATCGTCTCAGCGACATCTCGATTCCGAAGAGAGCGAGAGAGAGAGAAACAGAGAGAGAGAGAGAGAGAGAGGGAGGGATTTCTAGAGAGAGAAAAGCAAAGGGGAGTGGGAGTGTGAAAAAAAAGATGAGGAAGAATATTATGGCTGAATCTTGAGATAAAGTTACACCGCTGTCACTTACAAGTTAATGGACAGACGAATAAGAGGAAGAGAAACTCGGTTTGAATCTAAAGAAGAGGACACGTGTGAGAATATGTATGGAGGTTAGTTTTTAACTTTGTTACGGTGGTGTGGAGGAAAAGCAAGTTGGTTATGCCTTACTAATTTATATATTTATCTAAAGTACCTGGAAACAGAGGAGTAGTTCGGCTTTGACCAATTGACCGAGCAACGATGCCGTTTCTCTAAGAATTTTACTCTCTCTCTCTCTCTCTCTCTCTCTCTCTCTCTCTCTCTGTTTCTCTCTCTCTCGCTCTCTTCGGAATCGAGATGTATATATATGATATTCAAAAGATTGGTGATAAATTCAGAGCCAAAACTCCTCTAATTATTTTTATATTAAAAAAATGGGGTCGATTTATTAGATTTTTTTATTTTTTTTATTATATAATATTTTAGCTATAAATTTTTGATGTTTTTATAGATTTTTAAATTCCTCATATAATTTACAAGATTTATAATTTTTCTAATTACTTATATTAGTGACAAAGTAAATTCCTCTGATATAATATTATAATTGAATGGATTTTGTAGTAGCTAATTCAATCTCATCTTCTCTTTTTTATTTTTTGTGATATTTTTTAAGATTTCGATTTGATAGAAGGTTATTTATACATATAAAAATCAAAAAATCATTATTTAATGAAAAAAATCATTGTTCAATTTAATCTTGTGATGTTAAAGGTGATTAGATTATAAGATAGTTTTTTTTCTAATTTTTTCAAAATTCAATATCACATCCAATTTTTTTTTATTATTTTTCTTTTTAATTTTATTAAAAACAATAAATATTAAAGAATCTTATTCAATAGAATGGCCCACAAGAAGGAACGTAGAGGGACAATCTAAAGGAAATCTTCTCATTTACATTAATTATACTAATCATAATCTTAGGAAATAAATTTTAGTATAATTTAATTCATTAACCATTGATGGTAAAAAAGATATTTAAACAAAATTTGCTTCAAATTTGTCACTAGCCGCTATTTATTTACGCACTCGAATATCCTCTTTATACTTTATTATAACACATAAAAAATTATAACAAAATTAAATTTTAATAATTTGTATAAGTATGTAGTTATCTATAACTATCCAAATAAATCCGACACTTATCCGAAATCTTAAATAACATATACTACATTTTAGTTCAAGTAAAATAATAAAATTATTTTTTATTTATAATAGTCTTTTACAATATTTATCAATTACGACTTTAAATTTAAAATATTAGAATTAATCATTTATGCAAATTTTTTTGTTTTTTTAAGAATCAGTCATAATTATATAACTATTCGAGTCTAATAGTTAATATATTATATGACCATTGAACTTTGGATATGCTAATTTATCAATTACTTCTTCATAATGTAATTTTAAAATTTATGTTCAACAAAAAAATTAATTGATTTGTTTTTACTAATTTATTTTTTACTACTAAAATTTATCATAATATATAAATAAAAATATTACTTCTCGTGCCTTGGAAAGGGTTAACCCCTAGCTTTCTTTTTGAATAATTTTAAACTGCTGCATTTTTAATTAAGAAATATGAATTACGAGGGAAATGAGTATAGCCAAATTAAAAGTGACAATAAAACTATCAAACAAAATAGTTTCCAAAATTGAGTTATTTCTTTTTCGTTGAATTATATATATATATATATATATATATATGATAGAAATTAAGAGGACAATAATTAAGACAAAACACAATTATGTATAGTTGTTGGGTCGAACCTTAATCCACTACTTAGGTATATTTCACTCTAGGCTTTTAAACCTATAAAACGTATTTTATTATTATGCGATCATAGGAAAGTGAAGAACAAGGTTGGAACAATACAGAGTCTCAAACTACTCTCAAAACTAAAGTGCAACTGGTAAGAGCTTGGTACCAATACAGAGGTGTTTGGTCCTTAGCACACTAACTCGTACACTTATTTAGTTTATCAATACACAATAAGGCTCATTCAAAATCAAGTAGATGCAAACAGAGTGAATGAAATGCGTCTTGCTTGAGGTTCCTCAACTCCTTTTTATAGTGCTCTTTGTCTTGGTGTGCATAAGGCAGGTAATCTTGATAGTAGATTGTAAGAAAAGAATATATTCTTCTAGTAAGGCAGGGATCTTCGAGATTATGAAGGTAATTTTGTCAATCACTTTCTTTAGGTAATACTCTCAATCTTGGAATGGAGATTTTTCTATTAACGGCAGGCTCATTTTTGCCAAATCATACAAGATCCCACATCATCATCAAAACAAAGACCTAACACAATATATATATATATATATATATATATATAATTTTAGTTAGATTATTAAACAATATAATTTCTATAGAAAATAGTTTATCACAATTAATCAATTATAGTGATATTTTTGGGATTAATTTTTGCCAATATTGAAAATACATGTAAGTGGCCCTCCCCCGACCCCCCCTCCAAAGCACAAGCTAAGTAAAAAGACCTTTTGATTATGACCGAGTTTGGATTGATTTTTTTTAAAGGAAAACCACTTATTTTTTTCAAAAAAAAGAGCACTTCATAACAAAAAAAAAAAAAAAAAAGTTGTGTCTGAATGGCTTTTAGAAAAAAATAGAAACTAGAAAAAAAAAAAATCAAAAAATGGCTTTTTTAAGGAGCTACTCAAAGTAATTTCAAATAAAAATACCTTTCAAAGTACTTTTAATTATTGTATTCAAATACAAAATTCGGTCCAAACAGTTCCATATCTTTATATTCTTTGGCATGTTTGAATAAAATATTCCACTAGCATTAGTACTTCTAATTCTTTCACATACGTAAATTCGTGTTCAATATATTCAACAAAAAGTCCTTCAAAGTAATAGTGGGTAGGTATAGCATTTATAATGTGTTGATGAGAAATGAGAAGAGTCATCTTTGTCCATGTGGTGGTGGTGGCGGTCTGTTTCCGCGTCTCTTAAATTATAAGCTTTGTTTGAAGTCCTAACTTAGGTTGGACTCGGACAAAACGAAATGTATTCAAAGTACTACCCATACGCGTTGGTTTTTGTTTAGGTTTGACCATGTATGTATTGCTATGATTTTGTCACCTCATGGTTAGAAATTGACATGTTTTTGAGAAAGTTGATTATTATATTATAATTTTATAAATATTGGTGATGTAGTTCGTCGGGGAAGGGTTAGATATTCTAAAGTTGTGGAGTTGGATCCGGAAAATCAATATGTATGGTCCGTGGCGGAGCCAAAAGTTCTGTTCAGTAGAGTTATTTAATATATAGTTTATAAGTGTGTGTGTGTGTATGCATAATATACAATTTTATATTTATTAATTTTAATTGACCCAAGTACCCAAAAAATTTGTATTTGCAAGTTTTTTCATCTTCATATTTTGGAAGGAAATTATGTTTGAATCATTAGAAATAGTTTAAAATATATACTTCTAGATGTATGTAATCAAATAATTATTTATCTATTCAATTGACTCTTCTTAAAAGATTGATAATTTGCATCATTATTATTGAGTCTGTTTTCTTAAGCATCAAATTATTTTGAATTTGACAGTTATAAGACAGTTAACAACATCTTCACCATAAAAACACTTCTAATTATGTCAAATAAATATATGAACATGAATTGAAGTATCATAAATTTTTTTAAGTTACTAAATCTTAAAATTTTTTGTTTTCGTAATTGATAGGTATATCAGGACTTCATGGAAAAGAAATCAAATAAATCTAATAATAAACTAAGTTTGACCATATTTTTTGTCTTGTAGGTCCTAAAACTTGGTTTCAAACTTTATTTGATTAGTGAAAAATTAGCAAAATACATATAAAAATATCAAATTATACAAAACTTGACTTGAATTCAGCTCGATTAAAGTTACTTCAATTTCATAAGTAAATCAAACTCAAACATAGTTTTAAATTTGTTAAGAAATTTAAATCAATTTTAAACAATAACCTATTAGACTCAACTCATCAATTTATATATACCCAAATTATTTATTACCCCTTTATATATAAATTTATAACTTTTCCAATGGGTCAAAAGAAAATAATTTTCATACAAAACTAAAGACAAATATACAATTATCAAATTTTACATGTGCATTAAGAAGATGTTTACACTTGACCGCCCACATGCATCGGAATAATTGAAGTGCGTGTTTAATTAAAGGTATTCGTTACTTTTAAATCGGATGGAGACTAAGGAAAGTGATCAGGGAAAGGACGGTAATTCGAGGCGATAAATGGAAGGTAAAACCGATTTGGAAGCAAGAGTATGAAAGTTGAAATGGCTAAAAGGCCCTTCACGTTGATGGTAGATGAGTTGTTCCATTATGGCATTATGCTTGAATAAAAAGCCACCTAGCTAGGCGCTGATGTAGATTGGGCGACCATCACAGTTGACCCGTATCTCGGCTAAATGTTAGTACAGTGGAGAGTTTAAGATCGATATAGTGGGATATATGAAGTTGGAATTATTGAAATTCAAATTATATTTTATACTTTTTAAGTGGAGATAGACTGATTTGTGGTTTTGAGTCAGATCACGTACCCATGATTTCTGGCCACGCATTCGAGCACATTTATAGCAAATCAAATATTCACTATTAAATATTACAATAATCGTTAATTACAAAAATCCGCATTTTAATGACATTCAAACGTGATAACCAATTTGAGTTTTCTATTCTAGTCAATATTTTTATTTTGTACTCTATTTTACAAATATATGTCAAATGTGAGAGATTTACATCAAAACGTGTATTTAACGAATAATAAATATATATATATATATATATATATATATATAAATGATGATGTCGAAAGTTGGCCGACTTCTCAATGACAGCGTGGCAGGCAGATCGACTATCAGAAATAGGAGAGTCCCTACTCTATTAGGATGAAAAACACGTGAGTCTAGTCAGAAATATCTCCGACGAAGATCCTCCGATGCTTAAATCAGCAAAAGGATGATATTATTGGAATAATATGAGAGAATCAAGCAGAAAATATGGGTGTATAGTACCTGCCTATTTAAGGGGTCTGCATGGGGTATCTATAGGGTTTCCCACCCCTTGGGGTTGGTAAGATTTGGTAGGCCCGGGTTTGCAGGTCCTAGGATCAAGTTGAAGTTTAGATCTCATTGGCGGTGGCAAAGTAGGTGTAGGCTTGCAAAAAGGCATCGTTGTAATACAGCATAGGGGCGATGTTGACAGGAAGCGGTTGGTTCTCGATTGCCGACGTAATCAAGGAGAGCTCCATTGAGCGTCGACAATATGGATGCTCGTTTGCAAACCCGAAGGTGGGCACAAATTGAGCAGAGGCAAGCCACGTGGTCGTGACACATGGTGCATGTGTGGATCCTAGAGGACACATGTCAATTTTGTATCACTAGTTCTCCTACTCTGGAACGTGTAAGTGGAACGACATGTTCAACAATATTCAAAGGGTCTGTATATCGAGAGCGCCATCAAGCGGGAAAACTTGAGTTCCAAATTTGAAATGATGATCAAGGATACCAAAAGTCAAATTGATTTTGACGGCTACAACGTCGAGCATGTACGTGGCGTTTGGTGTCCCGAGGTAACTTTTTAGCGTCACTATAAATAGAGTTCCAGGGGTCCGTTGACGGGCCCTACTCTTCACAATAGTCTTCCGATCGATTCTCCGAGCAGAAATTCCAAGCAAATCACAATATCCAGCCTTTTAGACTGCCCAGAAATCCCAGTTCTTCCCCAAATCTTTGGGTAATTCCTTCGTCTTTTCTTTCCTCCTTAATTTTTGTTGTGTTTGTTGTTGTCAAAAAATGAGTGGGGAAGGGAGTGATTCGCAAAATAGGAACCTTAGTGGGGTTCCGTCGCTGGGTACCTCGCCGACGGCGGAAGAAGTGTCGTCGAATAGCAGTTTGGAGAGGGATATGGACTGCTTGAGAACGACCTTAATTGAGCACGGATCCGGTGGGGCGTCGACTTCATGTTCCGGGAAAGAACCCTGGAGGTGACTGGGAGACTATTCTAGTCACAATTCCACCAGAGAAATGAGCCCGATGATGAGCATCCAGAGAAAGTAGGAGATAATGTGGAGGTTGAGATCGATGAGGATTCCAAAGAGGAGGAAGAAGGAGCCCATGGGCCGGGGAGGACCATGCTACATTACTCAGAAATTAGGTTATCCCTCGAAGACATTGAATTTAAGCGTATATGCTTAGGTTTCTTTATTGGTCCCCTCTTCCATATCATCAGGCCGAAACTCGAGGATCGAATGTATTGTCCGCCAGTTGGCTGCATAGCGATAAACTTCCACCATCTTGCTCAAGGACTGAGGTTCCTAATTCTTGAACCAGTGGAAAACATTCTCAACGCTCTGGATATTTGTCCCACTCAGCTGCTCCCAAATGCCTGTGCACTAATCTGAATGTTCGTAATATATATGAAGTGCATTGGAGAGCCAACATCAGTTGGGAACTTCGACATCTTTTTTCAAGTGAGCGCTTCCACCTGATCCACCACTGGGGAAAACCTGTAAGATAACTGAGGATTCTTCTTTGTCTCGGCTAAGACCAAAAAGAAGCTGCTCGATATTCCCACTTCCTCCCATGGTAGCGATTGGAAGGAAAAATGAATAGTTTCATGCAGACATGCCAAAATAATCTAAAAAATTGTAGATTTTGTATGATAGCATCGTATAACTTTGTGAAACGACTAACAGAAGAGGATAATTATGTAATGAAGACTTGTTATACAGAGAATATATATATATATATATATATATATATATAATTTTAAAACAAGTGAGAAATTTTATATAGCTGCACTTAGTTAGATGGATATCGATAACTATTGGAGCTTAATTACAAATACATCCTTTTGAACATCGAAATTTGATCAAAACTGACATTTTTTTTTTCAAAAGACCTATATAACATTTTCTGTAAATGTCGGACCATCCTGAAACTAAAATTTACAACGATACTATATGATAGAAATCAATAGAGCAGAATATCTAAAAATCGATATTCTCGTGGGTGGATTTATTCGATAATATAAATACAATGCAATAACAGTTTTACAGTAAAAAACACTATAGCCAAAAACAAATTAAACAATGTTGTAAACAAATAAATAAACAAGAAAGTACAATTGACTTATCAGTATTTATTTGAACAAGAACGACTGAATCACCGGGTTGAGCCGGTTTGCCTTAAAGAAATATTCGTCCCACTGACCAGTGCGATGGGCCTGCGATACTCCTTCCAAGATAAGACAGTCCAAAGGTCCGTTTCAAGCCGCACTGCTACTTTGAACCTCACTTCGAAAGCTAATCAACTCAAGTGGTTGTGTATGCAACACAAAACACACACCCGAAAGAATCAAGCGTATATACTCTAAGACTGATCAATTTCTTAAACAGTATACTTTCTATTCTCTCTCTTTGTTTCGTTATGTGTCTATTCTGTGTGTTTTGCACGGAACAGGAGCTGCTATTTATAGGAAAAAATAATATAGGATATTAATACCAATAATTAATTCTAAAACTGTAACTGCTGTAACCGTTTGTAACGTTTCAGATAATTAAATCTGAATTCATAACTACAAGTAACAACCGTCGGTTACTCAACAATCAATATCGCGTATTAATATTCTGTAACCATTCACCATTTCAAAATTAATGTTGTGCATTAATATTCTGTAACGGTTGAAATTAAGTTTGAATTTAAAATTCAAACATAATTCCAGGGCTAGTTCAGTAAAAGATAAGACCGGGACCGTGACAATTCACCCCAATGCCCGTAGTTGTGTGTGGGACTACCCATATGCGGTACTTAGCTATTTAGTTTACACTACAACAATACTTAACCGCATAAATACTCGAATTGTCAAGGTTAAATATCCCATATGGGATTTTACACTTATCCCTTAACATACAGACAACATTTAATGAGACTTTATCTATGAATTTACACCACAAATGGCTTCATCCTCGATTAATCCCTATAAATGTTATCACAATTAAGCCCATTTCCAACAATACCCCCAAATACATAGCATAAAGTCATGTCTTGCATACTCGTAACATGCTTTCAATAATAGTACCTTTCGGTTTGAACTACTATCTAGTTATCCATCTTATGTCATCACAGGAACAAATGGACATATGCTTGAATTTGAATCTTAGTTTGTGATGATGTCTATTGAAAACAACATATTACATCGAGTTTAGCAATCTATAGAGGTGACATGTTAATGGTCATGTGTCCTGATCCTGTTTCATGAATATTTTTCAAGGAGTAATCTGTCTCCTCTAATCGCGGCCATACGATAATATTCATTAGTTGGGCATCTCCGAAAATGTACTGCTCCCATCTTGTCACTTAAGGCCTTGACCCCATTCAGAGCAGGGCTCTTACTATACTAGCAATAATACAACACCTCCCAGGCATACCAGAGGACAGACTTCAGGTACATAGTACCAATCTAAATTTAGGTGCTAACGTATACACCCAATAGTTTGTTTATACCACATTGAACCTTCCTTGTGGGATCTCCACTTGGTAGGTTGGGTTGCTACTGTTGGTGTAAACTCAATGGGTTACAAGTCCCATCCTCAACTTGGCTTTTTGGAATGAGTTGAACTCAAGTCCTTTTGTTAAAGAATCAGCCACATTGTCTTTGGTACCAACAAAATCAATGGCTATAATTCTTTCAGACACTATCTCCCTTATAGACTTCAGTCTAACTTGGATGTGTCTCTTAGTTTTTTGATTATACTTGAAACTCCGTATTTTTGCAATTGTGGTTTGATTATCACAATGCATGGCAATGGCAGGGACAGGTTTACCCACCATAGGTAACCCACTCATCAACCCATGCAGCCACTCAACCTCAGTTCCAGTAGTATCTAAAGCACATAACTTAGCCTCAAATGTAGACCGAGTTATGATTGTCTGTTTTGCAGACTTCTAGGAGACAACGCCTCCACCCAGAGTAAATACATACCCTATACATCAATTACTCTCAAAGTTTTGGATAATCCAACTTGCATCACTAAATCCCTCAAGAACTTCAAGGAATTTTTGTAATGCAGTCCAAGGGAACTTGGACGTTTAAGGTACCCTATCCAAAGCTTCCCAATGAGTACGATCAGGACAACTCGTATATCCAGCCAACTTAGAAATCGCAAATGAAATATCTGATCTTGTACCATTAGCTAAATATTGCAAGCTTCCAATCACTTGAGAATATCTTAATTGAGACACTCGAGTACCAGACTTATTCTTGAAAAGAGCCACAGAAGAATCATAAGGCGTTTTCAGGATTCTACCGTTAGTATAACCAAACTTTTCAATTATCTTCTTAATATAATGAGATTGAGAAATCGTTATACCCTCAGTTTATCGAATCAACTTGAGTCCTAGTACCACACTAGCTTCACCCATGTCCTTCATTTCAAACTTACTTTTCAAGAATTCTTTCGTCTCATTAATCATCTCAAGATTTGACCCTATTAATAATATATCATCTACATACAGGCATAAAACGATACATGAATCACCATTTATTTTGTAGTAGACACACTTATCATTATCATTTACAACAAAGCCAAAATTCAATATAGTTTTATCGAACTTTTTATGCCATTGTTTAGGCGCTTGTTTCAACCCATAAAGAGATTTGACAAGCTTACAGACTTTGTTTTCACTCCCGACAGCTACAAATCCCTCTGGTTGTTCCATATATATCTCTTTCTCTAGATCACCATACAGAAAGACTGCCTTCACATCCATTTGATGGATAGAAAAGTTATATATGGAAGTCAGTGCAATCAACACGTAGATTGTAGTTAATCAAGCTACAGGAGAATACGTATCAAACTAGTCAATTCCCTCTTTTTGCCTAAACCCTTTAACAACCAATCTAGCTTTATACTTATCAATAGTACCAACAACTTTCAATTTCTTCTTAAAGATCCATTTATATCCAATCGTAGTACATCTCGGCGGTAAATCGACTAGTTCCCATGGCCCGTTGGAGACAATGGAGTCAATTTCACTTTTGATAGCTACTTTTCAATGCTTAGCCTCAGAAGAAGCCACAACATCTTTGAAAGTCACACGATCATCCTCGATATTATAAGTGACAAAGTTACTTCCAAAATCTTTAGCGATCCTAGCCCGCTTACTACGGCGAGGTTCATTAGCCTCATCAAAATTAGAACCGGAACTACTTGGATTTACCCCCCCCCCCCCCCATTTGTCATCCTTTCCACATATTCGGGAATGGAATCAGATGCGAGGGCAGAATCTAAAGTCAAAACATCTTCGGGTATTCCTTGTTTCAAAAGGAATACATTTTCGAAGAATGTAGCATCACGTAATTCGACTATTGTGTTAACCTCTATGCCAGAAATTTGACTTAATGACTAAGAATCTCATGGCATAACTTGTTTCCACATAGCCCAGAAAGACTGCATCAACAGTTTTTGGACCAAGCTTATTCCATTTGTGTTCAGGAACTAAGACTTTTGCAAGACATCCCCACACTCAGAAATATTTTAAGCTCGATTTTTTACCTTTCCAGAATTCGAATGGAGTGCGTTCTTTATGTTTCAGAGGGACTCTATTCAGAATATGGCAAGCCGTATTCAAAGCCTCTCCCCGCATATATTTCGACAATCCAGAATTCAAAAACAAACTGTTAATCATGTTTTAAATGTTCTGTTTTTACGTTCTACTACACCATTCGAGAAAGGTGAATATGGAGGAGTCTCTTCATGAATAATACCAAACTTTTGGCAATATTCAACAAACGAATTCGACTCATATTCACGACCTCTATCTGATCGTACTCTTTTAAGTTTCTTGCCAGTTTGATTTTCAGTTTCATTCTTAAAAATGATAAAATTTTCAAGTGCTTCATCTTTATGTTTCATTAAATAAACATAACAATATTTACTTCAATCACCTATAAAGGTAATAAAGTATCTATCTCGATCTCGTGTTAAGACCCCATTGAACTCACAAATATCTGTGTGTACTAAATCAAGTATTTCAGTATCCTTTTCAATTGTTTGATAAGGTTTTCTTACTTGTTTAGCTTCTACACACACTTGGCATTTGTGATTTTGTCCAATGTCATGTGTTGGAATCAGATTTAAATTCATCATTCTTTTAATAGAATCAAAATTTAAATGACCCAACCATGCATGCCATACAGTGAAATTTTCTATATTATTAATAACAACAGAATTATAAAAATTCGAACTATTGGAACTAGAAACACTAGCATATTCAATTCGTGCTTTAAATAAGCCTTCAGATAAATAGCCTTTGCCAATAAAAGTTCCGTAATGTAAAATTACAACTTTATTCATCTTAAATGAAAGCTCAAAACCCTCTTTGACTAACATTGAACCACTAATAATGTTCCGTCTAACAGAAGGGGCGTGATGCACTAGTTGCAGAGACAGTGTGCGCCCTGAAGGAAACCTTACGTCCACGCGTCCTATCCCAAGTACTTGTGCAGCACTTGCATTTTCCATCCTCACGGATTGTCCATCAATTGGCTGGTACGACACAAATAGAGACTTATCAGCACAAACGTGCACATTCGCTCCAGTATCAATAAGCCAATCGAATGGTTCATAAATAGTCAACAGTTCGGGTTCAAAAGAAACATACACATCAACGTGTCTATGAGAACTAGCAATGCCAGCCTCAACCATGTTGACTACTGGTCCTGAGGGTTTTGGTTTGGTCTTTCCTTTTTCTGCCTTGTTGGGACAATCCCTGGCATAATGACCAACCTGTCCACAAGTCCAGCATGATTTGTTTGCTTTTGGCTTTTTAGCTTTGGCTTTTCCTTTATCAATGGTTTTAGAATTCGGATTGACATTTTTCAGCTTAGGATTTTTCTTTCCAATAGTCAAAACATTTGCTTTTGAATGGAATTCAATTGGTACTCAGTATGTCTGATTCCTATGTTCCTCTTCTATACTTATGGCAATCATTAAATCATCGAGGGATAAGTTTCCTTTTTGATGTTTTAAAGACATTCCAAAACTTTCCCAAGATCTAGGAAAATTTTCAATAATTGCCATAACCATGAACTTTTCTGGAAGTTTCATTTCAGCATCAGCAAGTGAATGTTCCAGATTAATCAAATTATAGGTTTGTTCAAACACTGACTTACATTCAACCATTTGATACTTCAGGAATTTAGAAACAGAATACTTTTTGAGCCCTTGCTCCTCAGTATTGTATTTCTTATCCAATGCTTCCCAAAGTGACTTCGCAGTATAGGAGTCTGAACATTAGACATCGAAGAGAACATTTGACAAACCTGACAAAATGATCCCTCTGCCTATTTGGTCTCGCTCAGTCCATATTGCGATTTCATTAGTCTTTGGGTCAGTATCAGTAGGTACGGGTTTGTCAGTCTGAATTATAGACAAGAGCCCCTTCATTGTGAACCAAATCTTCATTCGTTGTTGCCAACGTTTAAAGAATTGGCTAGCAAATGGTTCAGACAAACCGCTCAAGTTAATTTTGAGAAACCAAATGAACCATCAGTTGAACTCGACGCCATTATAAATATATTAAATGAGTAAACCCCAAATATTTCTCTAAGATTGATAGAAATCAATAGAGCAGAATATCTAAAATCGATATTCTCTAAGACCGGGACCGTGAAAATTCACCCCAACGCCCACAGTTGTGTGTGGGACTACCCATATGCGGGACTTAGCTATTTAGTTTACACTACAACAATACTTAACCGCATAAATACTCGAATTGTCAAGGATAAATATCCCATATGGAATTTTACACTTATCTTTTAACATACAGACAATATTTAATGAGACTTTATCTATGGATTTACACCACAAATGGCTTCATTCTAGATTAATCCCTATAAATGTTATCACAATTAAGCCCATTTCCAACACTATCATTTAACTATGTGTAATGCTGGATAAAAAAGGCATGATTGTAAAACGGGGATACGTTCCATGAGAGATATATGTGTAATTTTAAAACCAATAATTAAAATCTAAATAATTGCACACAACCAAGGGAATGGCAATATTATCTTGTTGTTTTTTTAAAAAAAGAAAAAGAAAAAAAACACACACACGCACACACACACACACACACACACACTATATATATATATATATATATAAAATACAAGAAATGAGGCATGATGTTGGGATTGGAGGTTCAGAATTGGCAAAAGATGCAGGCACGTCCGACATGTTTGCTAAATTTAGCTTCTCAATCTTCCCGAGGGTTACAACTTTACAGGTTACTCCAAATCCAGTAAGATCAGATAGTCATATCGGGAATTGGAAGATTAAGGCTCATGTACAAAGCCTAAATCTTGGGTGAAGGGGGGGAGCCAATGGGCATTAAAAAATCCCATGGTTTATCTCCACAACACCAATGAAAAAAGAATACATTATATTTACACAATTGACGAGTAGTGGTGCAGCCAGAAGTCAGGGCTACCGGTAATGCAAGTAATTAAATTAAAAATATGAAAAAAAAAAATAGAGGGTACACTACAAAAACAACCAAAGTGTGTCCCAAAAGACAATTAGGATGGCCATCTAAATTTAACGATATATATGATATAATTTAAAAATTAGGATTTGTACATGCACTTTCTGAACGATGCATGGCTTCGACATTGGTGGCGGTCATACTGAAAAATGGTATTCATTTTCGTTTTTGTATGGTTTATTAGAAAAGGTGAATAGCTTGTCTTAGTCAAGAAGGACTTGCCGAAAAGATCAACTTTGTATTTGGACTTCGAATTTTGACGAGAAAAAAAATGAATGGAAAAGGATTAAAACAAAATATAAAGTATAATCATTTAAAATGAGTGTAAATATTATATTTTATATTTTCCTTAAATCCAAAAAACGTACAAAAAACATGTTTGAAGGAGAAATGAGAGAATGGGATAAACTTGACTCATTATACACACACAAGCAGGCAAAAGTAGACCATAAACCCCTCAAAACTCCAAGATACTCTTATATGAACCCAGTGTTTGATCTCACATGTGCAATCAATGGTCCAGATTGTATTATATTTTGTATATTAATTTCATTGTTTTGAATGAATTAAAGATGGTGCAAAATACCAAAATCTAAACCCTTTGATGCATATACACGGCCCAAATCAGGTTGCATATAATAATTTCCCCAATATCCCAAGCTCATACAGAGTGAACAAAACAACAATACTAAGTTGAGTGTTTTAACACCCAAAAATACAATTTTAAAAGGTTCAATTCTCATGTTTCACTTTTCTCATTCTTTAATTTGCATTCCACTACTCGGATTCATGACACGTGTATTCAATGAAATGCAAGTGAACATGCGTCCTGAATTTGAATACTGGAACACAAAATTAAATAAGGAAAAATCAACACGAGATTTGAAACATAGTTTAGTGTATCAAAAAGATGTGTGTGTGTGAGAGAGAGAGAGAGAGCGCAACCAAGAGTTCAAGTTTAGCAATGTGCAGAAACAATTCCACAGGTAACAACGGCATCGTAATTGATGCAGTGTCTGCTTCTCCAGACACCTTCTACCCTACCTTACTCTTAAAAGGCAATGTGAATGAACTCATTGCATTTCACTAACCAGATAAATCTTTACATGAAACAACAACTACAGTAAAACTTGCTTCTCCAGAAATAGAGCCAAACATAATCTTTTCACATTCTCCCAACTGGACTATCAAGACATAATTTTCAAAATATTTCGCCCTGAACCCAAAGCAAAACCAAACACTCCATATTTCGGGAAAAAAAAAATATTAGGTCTTATCGGTATAAAGAAGAATTACAACATACAGTTAGCAACAAGTTTTAGCACCAAAAACTATCACACAGAGGCTGTATAACCTTTGGATAAGCGCCATTTTACCTGCTTTCAGCAAAAAACCTTGTGTTTTGACAAAAAAATATTCATAACCGCCCTTGTGTTTTTCAAGAAAGGGGCGAAAATCACCCAACTCAACTTTTTATCATTTCTTGAATTAGAAAACGATTAGCTTACCCTGATGCATAGGCTAATGATCACCATGGTTCGTAATCATTTAAAGTAATGATTAACATATGTAGAATATATTTTTGCTAATAACATGCGAATTACACAAAATCTGAAAACTCTAAAAAGTAACATAAAATTCTCTTATCGATAGATATAACATAAAGGTGATAATATGTTAGCATATCCGTGTTCCATCTGATTATGCAGTATAATAGACACTCAGCATTTTTCTTCACAGGTTTTAATTGATTGTGTCTTGTAAATAAAACCTTAAAGTTTATATTATACTACTTTCTATTGAGTTATTCAGATTATCTTGAATAAAAGGTAGGAATATTGGGACCAGAAAAAAAAAATGCATTTTCCACATCTTTCGAAATAGCCATACAAATTCTCATCTTATGCAGAAACATTGAAAACATTATTTTAGCTAGCATCATAGTTCAGCACCAATACAGTCTCAAATATCATCATCTCAATTTCTCCAACAACAAAATCATATACGTATACAAAAGCAACAACACACATTCACAATAATCTGATTTTTAGACATGAAAATTGCAATTAAAACCTGCAATTTCCAGTAATCAAGAAGCTCTAATCACTTAATCGCATACCAATAAAATCATAACCAATATAATCATATGATCCTTCATCCAGAGGAAGAAAAAAAAAGCAAAAAATATAGAAACAATTTGCCCATCCCTAAATATAAATTTACTCATTTTGGTAGAAAAACCAAGTGCCTAACCGAGATTAAAATTCACGAAATTGGTTATTAAAAGAGTAATTAACAACAAAATAATCCTCCTAACCTCCATTCAAAAGAAGATTATTCTTTTATTTCAACTGCTTTTTTGCACTCCATTTGAGGGGTTTTGCAGAGATTGTCCGTTTAGCTGTTGCTGCTTCTGAATCATTGCCTTTCTTTCTAGATCCTTCCATGTGTTGATGCCGCCGGCGCACACAGCTACACACACACACACAAAACTCTGATTCAGAAACTAAGAAAAACACCAAAAACACAAATTGAAGAAAAACACAGAGAAATTTTACCTCCGGCTCCTACGAAGTAGAGCAGTCGAACGAGTTTCGTGCGAACCACTTCGCCTCCCGGTATCGGTATCGGTATCATCTCTCTCTCTCTCTCTCTCTTCTTTCTCTCTCCTGAAAGCTGAGGGGTGGCGGAATGGCGTTCTTTTCGAGGATTGGGCTGTTGAGAAGCGGGCTTTGATTTAACTGGGGCGGCCCACTCTATAGTTATCGGGCTCATCAATAATAGTTAAAATCCTAATTAGTCTCTTTAAAAAAAAAGTTCCCATCCAAATTTATTTATTAACAAATAGTTGATCATTTGCTCAAAATTGTCGATATTAAGTTTCTTTAGACAATTTAACATGAAGTTATATTAAAATTGTGATGAGTTAAAACCTCTAAAATGCTTTGATTCTTTTTAGAAAAATGATGTAGAGGTATATTATGATTTTATCTAGTGGTGTGGTAAATGGGTAGATTGGGTCGAATTTGGATTGTGTTATATTGAATCGAGTTGAAAATGTGTTGGACTCTAGAGAATGGATTGTAAATAGACTGATAATGAATTTGAGGCTGGATGATAATGAATTGATGCGATTCCTTAAAGGGTTCAACACAAAATAAAAACATGTTTAATCATCCATTGCAACATTTTACCAATGCAATGAAATCAATATACAAATATACAACTTGATAGGTAAAAATAAAATTCATACGTGTGATTTTACTTATTTTTTAAATATATTTTATTGGGTGATTCGATAGATAATAGTATAATTTTACTAGCGTATATCCCGGGAAATATACCAAAACAAATAAAATTATGAGAAAGATGTATTTTTTTTCCGTATATTGGCAAGTGCAACTTGATTTTGTTAAAACACAGAGTTATCAAAAAATTTTATTGTGAAAAGTTAGTTAATTAATTTCCGCAAATTTTAGTAATATATTGGGAGATCATTAGTACTGAACAAAAACTTAACTTGTGCATGTATTTATATATTTAGTATATCTTATTACAGTTTTCTATAATATCATACTTCTTACATGGTAGTGTAGAGTATATTATAACTTTATCCGAGCCAAAAATCTCTTTGTACATGATAAATCAATAAATATTTTATTTTTATTAAGATCAACTATTTGAAATGATATTGATTTATTACATTATCTCAATTAATTTTCAGTCTAATTTATATTATTAACGCAAATAACTAACTTGGAATTTCGGGATTTTAATGAACACACATTTTTATATAAAATCAGTATATTTAGGTCAAGAATAACTATTTAATGAGAACTTGTGATAGTTATAAATAGTTAATTTGTTAAATACAATAAAATTCTCTTTAATTAAATTTCTTTATTTTTATAACCTTATTATAAATACACTGGAAGGAGAAGTAGAATCGAAGAATAATAACGCCACTTTTTGGGGGTTTAACCATCAAGTTTTCGATTGATTGACCGATTTATTCCAGTTTGAGTATTACTTAGGTCTAATACGAGGGCGATCATCTCAACCCAATTCCTCCATTTACAATTTTAGAATTCAAACCCTAAACATTGTTTAAAAAATCTATTAACTCATCATGCTAGAATAGTGTGCATTCAATTAGTACAATACGTGCCCAATCGAAAATTTTAGATATCGAAATTTTGGTACGTCAAAAATATGTATCGAATACTGAACTGTTCAGTTTGGTATGTACCAAATTAATCCAAATTATTGAAATTTAATTAAAATTTGAAAAGATTATAAAAGAAAAACGTGTTTTTGGCTGAAACAATTATTTTATATATAATTATATATGCAAATACGTATACAAATTACAACATAGATATGAATTTGGTATTTAGTTCGGTACGTATATCAAACTCGAAATCAAACCTGAACTAAATATTGAAAATTTCAAAAAAGTTATCAAGTATCGATCCAATATTCGGTTTGTACTGAAATTTAGATTTAAGTACGATTCGATTAATTTATTGCATGCCAGTATTCCTTTAAATCAATTGATAATTAGTAATATGATATTTCAGTAGGAGGTTTATAGTGCTTATTTTCATCGTTTAAGGTCGGGATAGCAATGGGTCCGGGTTTGGGGGGTCCCCGATTCGAACCCAACCCACTTGGGGCAGGTTTAGACCTAGTAATAGGGTCTCGAGTATAAAATTCTAGACCTGCTCGAATTCGAATCGGGCCTCAAGTCCACTTGAACCCCACCCTTGATATAAATACACACACACATATATATATATATATAATATTTATAATATACAAATAAGTATAATCAAAAAAAAATTGAAGTTTGATACGCTTCGGGTGCATACTGGTGGCCCACCTGTCTAAAAAGAAAGAACGCATATGAGATTAGTCGATTTGCTTCGGTGTAGGCTCTCCAACACTCAAGTTAGTTCAAGGTATTTTGTGAAGAAGATGATGAACAGTGGTGTGTTGTTCTTGCATGTAATGCATTAAGAAAAATGTTGGATACCTCTTGGGGAGAGCTTTTTTGCTATTTATATAAGAAAGGTCCTCTAACGTGACGTGGTTGGTGGGAGTTGGTTAACCGTTCTAACACATGGGGTAAAAGTGGACATGTTTTTTGTCACTTCTTAGGATTCCAAGTAGCAGTTGACCTTGCCTCTCATTAATGGAGGGTCCACTTTGCATTTAATGTAAATTTTGAGTATTTATGGCTAATGATTGTATTTATGAGATATAATTTAATGCGCTGGAGATCGATGGGATGGACCCATGTACAACAAGGGCGTGTTAGGTGGCGGTAGGTACAGGGCTTATCAGCCATGCCAGTTGGGATTTGCTTGTTGGCCATTGAGCTTGGCGAAGGCTAACTATAGGATCCGTGCCCTCGATACGACTATGTACGAGGGCACTCAATGCTCTAAAGCCACTTGTTCCCTCGCTCCGCTTGCCCTACATAAGAGGTCTTGAGGGCTTGTAAAGCCCCTCGTGGCTTGGGAGCCACAAACTTTATTAAGGGTAAGCCCGAAGGTATTTTCTCCCACGTGTCTTGCACTCCGAGGCTTCCCATCTTTCACGGGGACGCGCTCGCGAGGAGAATGAGTCTCTCCGAGAACATTGGTTCTCACACTTATGAGTTTTTTGACTTAGAACCTTAGCCTGACTTAGAACCTCTATCGAGGACAGTCTATTCGGTCGAGGGCTTGGTTACCCTATACTTGAGGATTTAACAAGTTTACCTCTGTTGACGTGTCGGGCTGAAGTAGCGCTTGGCACATCAATTACATGAATATGCAAATTTATAAACATGAATTACAAATTAATACAATTTTAATATTAATTTATAATATACAAATTAACATAATTTAATTACATGAATTTATAAAAAAACTTAGTGGTATGATGTTGAAGTTGGTTTTATTAAGAACTTGGTTTATTTTTAACCTACAATGTTATTTTTTCTTATTTTTCTTATAGTTTTATATTTGGAGTATTTTGTTTGAACATGTTTTATTAGACGTCATGTACAATTTGAATATTTTTTGTAGTAGGTTTCTTGTATAATTTCAAATAATTGTTATAAAGGAATTTGTTAGAAAAATAAAATTTCAATTATTTGGGTGGGTTCCCAGGGCTCGGGTCCATCATGGGTTTGGGGCAAGCCTGAGACCCACATAACTCACGGGTCGGGTTTCAAATTTGGCCAAACCCACCCGCCCTGTTGCCTGAGGGGGTTAGAGTGTAATTCAAAAACAGTATAAGCACTTATCATATGTTACAAGTTTGGAGCTGCAAGCCAGAAATAGCAGGAACCGTTGGAACTCAAGAGAAAGAAATGATCTTAGCCCTAGGATCAACATAGCCGTTGGACCAGAAACTAGAGAAAACGGTGCCATTTCATTAATGCGTTGTCAAGCTACCATCAAGCCACGTACAGACACTAGAGCTGTTCAGATCAATTCCCATCCAACGGGCACGATGGACTATGGTGTAACCAACTTCCACAACAGCTAAGGCACCATGACAGTGGCCAAATCTTTGCAGAGAAAGAAATCTTCCGTTAGATGATATTTGTACCTTTTCTTTTTATTTTATTTTAGGTATTTTCTTCAGCTATTTTCTTTAATTTTGGGGATGTATAAATTCCGGATTATGCCATGAAATGAGTAGGAAAATTTTACTCTGAATTCTCTATGCTCTCTTTCTCTTTTCTCTGTCCCCCTATATTCTCTTTTGGGGAAATAATTTTTTGTCATCCGAACTATGACGTTTTTTGGACTGTATCACTTAAACTTTTTTTTTTTGTCTCCGATTGCCATCTAAACTATACGATTTTTTGACTTTACCACCTGGGATCGATTTCCGACCAAAATAGTTGCCGGAACAGTGCCACATGCGTGGCACGTGATTTTGCTAGGGGTATTTTTGTCATTTCGCATGTAGAAAAATTATTTGAAAAAATGATGTTACTTGGAATCGAACACGGGTGGTGAATGAGTGTATCCACACTCATTACCACTTGGCCAACCAACATAATGCCTATATGTGAGACATATTCATGTATTTATACATTACTTGTATAAATTTAAATAAACATATTTTAATATCAATTTGATTACTTATTTAAATTTAAATAAATATATTTTAATATCAATTTGATTATTTGTTTAAATTCAAATAAATATATTTTAATATCAATTAGAAATCCACAAAAATAAAATGAATAAAAAAATATTTTTTAAAGAAAATTTGATATTTCTAATGTAATTATTTTTTTTAAAAAAAGGGACAAAATAAAGTTGATTAATTTTAATAATCATTCTAAGAAATAAATTTTCCTTGCTAATTAATTAATTTTAAAAATAAATTTATAGAAATTATTTTTGTTTAAAGAAATGGGATAAAAATAAATTTAATTAATTTAAAAATGGATGAAATTTATTTCTTAAAAAGGGAAAAAATAAATTTGATTAATTTTTAAAAAAAATTTAATATTAAAAAAATTAAATAAAAATTTAAATTTAATTAATTTAAAAATGGATAAAAATTATTTTTTTATATTAAAAATTTTAAAATAGATTAATTTGTTTTAAAAAAAATTAATCAAATTTATTTTTTCCCCTTTTTTTAAAATATAATTACATTAGAAAATTTTGATTAATTTTTTTTAATGTAATTATTTTCTAATGTAATTAATCAAATTATTAAACAAGTAATCAAATTGATATTAAAATATATTTATTTAAATTTATACAAGTGATATACAAATACATGAATATGTCTTATGTTTATTAATTATGTTGGTTGGCTAAGTGGTAATGGGTGTGGATACACTCATTCACCACCTATGTTCGACTCCAAGTAATAATATTTTTACAAATAATTTTTCTACATACAAAATGACAAAAATACCCCAACAAAATTACGTGGTATTGTTTCGGCAACTTTTTTGGCCGAAAATCAGTCCAAGGTGGTAAAGTCAAAAAATCGTATAGTTTAGATGGCAACCGAAGACAAAAAAAAAGTTTAAATGATCAGAAATCGGTCCCAGGTAGTAGAGTCAAAAAATCGTATAATTTAGATGGCAATTGAAGACAAAAAAAATTTAAATCACGTGGTACTGTTTCAACAACTTTTTTGGTCGGAAATCACTCCCAGGTCGTAAAGTTAAAAAATCATATAATTTAGATGACAATTAAAAATAAAAAAAAGTTTAAATAGCCAGAAATCGGTCCTAGATACTAAAGTCAAAAAATCGTATAATTTAAATAATAATCAAAGATAAAAAAAATTTAAATGATAAAATTCAAAAAAACTTCTGATGAAAAAATATCATTTCTCCTTCTCTTTTTTTTCTCCACTCCATTCCATCTTATCTTCCTTAAAAACTATCCGGAGACCCTTATTTGGTTATCATTAATCACTGTGATAAATTTAATTTTATTTAACTTTCTGAAAACATCACATCATATAACTTGTAGATACTCACAACGAGGCTGAGGCTTATTCCGCTGATGAAGTTCTGAAACTCATCAAATTCTTCAATTTTAATCCCAATCTATGCGGGCCTTGATCTATTGTTTCAACTGTTCATTCTTCCGGCGAACGGCGATCGATCGGATTTGTTGTCCACATTGACGATTTTCACGCTTTCCTGCTGGGATTCAACATAAACCCTAGCTCAAGTTTTGATCCCTTTTTCTTCTTCTTCGTCTTCTTCAGAATTGCAGGGTTAAGGCGAGCTCGAAGCAATCGGTGGACTGATACGGTACCCGCTGATGTATTCCCTGAAAGATTTGAATTTTATACCAATTTTTTCCTTTAAATTATTGTTAACAATAAATTTTTATTTATATATGTTTTCCTTTTCTTTTTGTATATATCAAAAGCCTATATTCTGAACTCTAGTCGTTAGTACTTGAAATCAAATGTGGCTTTGGGCTATTTCTGACGTGGGCACTTACTACTTCCACATGGCAAATGATTATTGGTTCAGGGGCATGGACTGCCGGCTTTGCACGTCACATATATGTATATATGTATACATACACACACACACATATATATATATATATATATTGAATTTTCTGAAAATTTGACAAAGATAACACTGAAAATTTTCAGCAGCACTGGAGAAGGTGAAAGACCGGAAGCAGCTATGGAGAAAAAAGACAGCTCCAAGTTAAACATAGCAATTATTCATCCTGATCTTGGAATAGGTAATTTTTGTCGCCGCACAGTGCGTACCCATATCAAATTGCATTCAAATGAGCTGTTTCTATCTATCTATATATCTTTTGGCTATTGAATTGACCTTTTTGTTCTAAATCTTGATATGGGTTTTCTGGGTATTTGCTACACGTTAGTTTCTGTGAGAGATGAATAGTTAACGGGCAGAAGGATTCATGTGATTGAATTGTGAAAACCATGCATTCAGAAATTAATGATTACAGACATGAAAAGTTGAACTATATTGCATATACGTGCAAAAAGATGGATTAATTGATAAATCTTGCTGTGAATGGTAGATTTTTATTTTCTTTTTATCTTTTATTTCCAATCTTTTGTTTAAATTAGAGGAGGACCTGCTGTAAGCTACAGTCATATGGAGATTTGCTGTCTGATTGTGGAGACCCCAGAGAAGCGTCTAGATCTATTGTTGTTGATAGAGATTAGGAAGATCATTTGCCAAAAGTTTTTGGTTCGCCAAGTGGGGCAATAAGTCAGTTTTGCATTGTTCTTTACTTTATCACAAAAATCTGCACAAATCATTAGTTTATATTCCTTAGTGGCAAAGAATCGTTGTGGTTGTTTTTTGAAGCGAGATATGTATCAGTTTCTCATGCAAGAAAAACATTTCGTGCTTCAAATCAGAAGCTTGATTCTTGACTTATTCTATGTTTTTGGTAGTATCTGAAATTTTTTTTACACGAACTCTGGCTTGAGCCCCACATATGCACAAAACAGTCCACATTGTGCCGCAGTTTGCATATTAGTGTCTACATTCAAATGAATTGAAAATATGGAAAAATTTGAACCATTTTGTACATATTCAGGGCCCAAGTTAGGTTCATATAATATAATAATTTTCCATAGCATCCCTACCCTCTTCGGTTCATACTGATACAGTGTTGGTGCATCTCTTGACATGGAAAATGGAATGTATGGTCATTTTAATTGGTTAAATGTTCTACAAAGCTTGATTTATGACAGCCCTTTATAGCATTTCAATTAACTATGCCTTAGTTTTCCACTGTGTTAGGTGGAGCGGAGAGGTTAATTGTCGATGCTGCTGTAGAACTCTCGTCTCACGGTCATAATGTTCACATATTTACATCACACCATGACAAAACACGTTGTTTCGAGGATACAGTTTCTGGTGTGTACTACTCTTCTTCTATTCTCTTTTCTTTAGAAATTCTTTATCTTTTTTAGGATACCAGATTATTCTAATATTAATCTGAACACAAGCAGGTATGTTCCCAGTTACAGTATATGGTTCTTTCTTACCTCGGCATATCTTTTATCGTCTACACGCGGTATGCGCGTATCTGCGGTGTATTTTCGTTGCTCTTTGCGTGTTGTTTCTGTATCCTTCTTTCGACATTATACTTGCGGATCAGGTGTCTGTTGTCATTCCACTGATGAAGCTGAAAAAGTCATCAAAGGTCATTCAAAGTAACTTTACACTCAATTGTTACCTATTATTAGTGGCATTATAATTCACACTTTTCTTTCTTTATTTTTATTTTTTTACGCAGGTTGTATTCTATTGCCATTTTCCAGACTTGTTACTAGCTCAACACACAACCATCCTTAGGAGAATTTATCGGAAACCTATAGACTTTTTAGAAGAAATAACAACAGGTGTCCTTTAGCTTTCTGTGTGTGTGTGCATATATGTGTGTGCGAGTTTTTTTATTTATTCTTTGTGTTTTTTGTTTCTTTTGACGTTTTGTTTTCCAATATACTCTACAACTTTGAGTTTTTTTTGAACTGCTTCGTTTATTGTAGGTACGGCTGATTTAATTCTTGTTAACAGCAAATTTACTGCATCTACTTTCGCAAAGACTTTCAAACATTTAAACTCACGAGGGGTTAGACCAGCTGTGCTTTATCCAGCTGTCAATGTGGATCAGTTTGACGAACCTAATACTACCAAGTAAAAGACATGATTCTGTCTCTTGTTATCTTCAATTTGTAGGATGTATTACAAAAATTGTCATATTAAAATTTAGTTGTATTCTGTTTTGGACATATAATCTTTTAGTATAAAAATATAATCTGTTAGTCTGTCCTGTTTAATTATTTTTTTCTTTGTTTCAGGTTGAGTTTTCTGTCCATCAATCGTTTTGAAAGGAAAAAGAATATAGAACTAGCTATATCTGCCTTCGCAATGCTCTACAACAGCCAACAGGATTTCATTCAAGGTGACAAGAAAAATGAGCTTTCCTTGATAGTTGCAGGTAAATTTCACCCTTCTCTTTAGAAAGTTTATGACCAATGATTGATCGACATTCTTGTTAGGGCATTTTTATTTTTGATTTTTTATTAATGTTCAAAAAACTTCCCTTTCCATGTGGATTGAGCTCCGATATTATTGGTATAATTGATTATTGTAAATATATTGTCTGACAAAACACTACTAGTAATTTGTTACATCCTGCTTTCAATATGTACTAGAAGCCTTTGTTTCTTTTGTAAGTTAACCATTTTACTTGTATTTGTAGTCACTATTGTTTATTCCTTAATTGTTGCATAGTTTCTTTGTTCACTATTTTCAACTCGTTTTTGAGATTCTTTCTTCCAAAAAGGGGATAAACGTGTCTAGCTGATGGATCCTGATCCGAGAAACTTCAAAAAAAATGATAAGGAAAAAAATTGGTTGCTTCATTTGCTGGTCCAAGCAGAGTAAATCAGTTTCAGATGTATCAGGATTGCAGTTATTTTTCTCGACATACAAATACTGAATTTGTGAGCATCTTTCATGTTGCGGTACCTTATTCTTTAGTAATACATGAGTCTATTTTACTCAGTTAAGGAAAGGCAAATGATTTTGAAATTAGTCTAGAACAAGTTAGATATAAGATAAGGAAACCGCTAAAGGCTGTCTACGCACGGGATATAGTTGAGCAATTTCGATAATGTGATATAGTCCATGGTTTGCACAGCTCTTGCATCTTCTTTTTCTTTTTGTTCTTTCGGAAACTAGGGAGAAGCGGTCAACCAATCAGTTTTTGGGCTCTTGATGTCAACAAATTATCGAGTTGTCTTTGCACAATTTGATGAGCTGGTCAATTTACAGTATGATGTCTCTTATCATCTTGTTTCCATTAGGTGGCTTTGATAAACGGCTTAGAGAGAATGTTGAGTATTTGGAGGAATTGAAGAACTTGGCTGAACGAGAAGGTGTATCAAATCAAGTCCGGTTCATTCCATCTTGTCCCACATCCGAAAGAAATGCTCTCCTTTCACAATGCCTTTGTGTGCTTTATACACCCAAGGTCTGTCACTATCTGATATTCTCGCCAATTGATTGGAATGAGTGCGTGATAAATTTTTTGCTCACATAAGCAATTTTCATCCAAAATCCTATTGGATGTAAAATTTGTAAACATAGAGGGAAGGTTTTACTAATGCCGAAAGGATGAGGGGCGTAGTGTGTAACTTCACTAATTTGTCAGGGGAGGTTTCCGTAATTAACCCTATGATTTATGCAGGATGAGCATTTTGGCATTGTCCCCATAGAAGCCATGGCCGCCCACAAACCCGTAATCGCGTGCAACAGTGGTGGTCCAGTCGAGTCAATAAAGAGTGGCGTCACCGGCTACCTTTGTGAGCCTAACCCTCAAGATTTCTCCATGGCCATGGCTAATTTTGTTAGGGATCCTGAGATGTCGAAAACCATGGGCCGAGAAGCCCGAGAGCACGTGGTGCAATCGTTTTCGACTAAGATATTTGGCCAGCATTTGAATGCATACTTTGTTGATACAGCCCGGAGAAAGAAAGAGTGAAAATTTTATTCATCAATGGTGAATATAGGAAGAGTAATGACTTAGATCTAAGTTTCGGTGACTTGTTGCCTGTTATTCAAGTAAATTAGACAGGCTATCTGTATAACAGGTTGTGAGAGGTTTTATTATGCTACCAGTAATATTGACACATTCAATGCGTGTGTATAATAAAAAAATAATATAATTTAATGATTTACTAACTTTTTTGGTAGTATACATACTATCAAAATATTTTTAATTATTTTTAATATATTTATAAAATTACTAATAAGTAAAAGTAACTTAAACTAAAGAAATTAAAAAAAACAATTGTAAAGAAATTTTTTAAAAATGATGTTGAAGAGTATTGAGAAATAAAAGAGGATATGAAGAGGAGGAGGGAGAGAGAAAAAAGATAAGAGAGAGAGAGAGAGAGAGTGAAAAACAGAAGAATGAAAAGAAAAAGAAATTGATAGACCAATAAAATAAGTAGATCAAAGGTATTAACGACAATCCTTTTAGGGATCGTCTAACAAAAGGTAGTTTTGTACTATCTAATATTAGGTAGGTCATTAATTTATTGCCATGTGTCATTAATTTTGCATTTAACAAGTTACAAATTCTTACTTTTACCTACAATCGGTTAAAATACTTTTTAATTATTTAGTAATTTTTTAATGAAAATCTTTTTAATTAAGGAATTAATTGTGAGATTATTCCTATTTCCTTTCTTATTCATCTCCCTTTCCTTTCGGGAGAGGGAGACTATTTCGAGCAAAGCAAAGTTGGAGAAGGAAGCGATTCTACGTTTACTTTTGGGAGAGAGAGTCTATTTTGTTAATGGACCTTTATTATTAGTTATTTATTTTTTAAAATCACAATTTCAAACAAGGGGGAGGATGTGGCGTTGGAAAGTTTCTAAAATTATTTTTTAATTTTTATTTTTTGAAGGCACAAACTAAATTAAATAGAACTTTATTTATTTCTTCAATCAAATTTCATTTTTTTAATAAAATGAGTCTAATTCAAATCAACAACGCAAAATGAGTCTTATATGTTTTCTTAAAAATGAGTAGTTTGTACATCAAATTTTGTTGATAGTGAAAGTTACATATGACTTCCTTGTTCATATATATTTTATTAATTATGTTTTCTTTCTCTTCATATTTAATTTGGAAAATTAAGTGCATATATTTTTATTTGAAAATATTTTAATTCCTATTATACTTGAAGATTTTCTGTACGTGGACTTAATTTTTTTTTATTTAAACATATTTTAATATATTAATTGTTATTTATTATATAATTATGACATCACCGGTTCGACCACAGTTTGATCAACGGTTCAACCAATGACCCTTGACCCGATTGATTTTCCCGTTCGATGACCGGTCCGGGTTTTAAAACATTGATGCATATACAGATGAAATTTTTTCTCTAAGTGAAGTATTAATTTAAAATTATTACACCTAATTATTGACTATTAAACCACAATAAATTAATTTATTGTAAATTTCATGAAATTAAAGTTACTAAGATTATACCAATGTAGAATGAACAAATTAATAATACTAAAACCATGATTTAATTCAACAAATTAGATTAATAATGATACTTTATGCTATTACAATGTTTAAAAAATTATTCTTAGGAACAAAATTATACATTTTGTAAGTCGTGCATTTTTTAAAAGAAAAAGTTAATAGTTTCATTTAAAAAAATAATTAATTTTATACCAAAAAATAATTCAAAGAGCTATCTCGCAAAAGCATGTAAATGTGCACACAACGTGGTACACGGCGTCCACACGGTGCACATAAACCAATGAACATGGTGTCCACACACTGTCTGACCGACATGCACGCACAATGCCCGAATGCTAGCCAACGTGCACGCACCCACACACTTCCTAGCTGACGTGCATGATGTGCCTTAGGAGCCCATACGCTACCAACACGGGTGTGCCACACGTTGATTGTTGGGCGCATAAAACTAGTATAATACATTTGTTGTGTGTATTTAACAATAGAAGACAAATTTTATACTATTGTGATTTACAAGAAGTTAAAATATATAATTATATTGAAAGAGCATAAATTAATTAATGATGAATACTTCACTAGAAATATGAAACGTCAATAAAATTAGCTTACCAAATAGCAAAAAGTATCACTTAAATAAAATTAGGATATGGATATAGCCTTTCAATGATTGTTTTAATTTCAATTATACACCTAAATATATTTATAGTGACTGTATATCGTTTTATATCTTAATAGATTTCATTTTTGTATTCATAACTTTATATCTCTGAATAAAAATATTTAACATAAATGACAAGATATAATATGCCCATTATGTATACTGAATTATACATTCCAAATAACACAAAATTACGTTATGTAAAAATTAAAATATAGAAGCATATTTATTTCAAATATTCTAATTTTTTAATGATATATTCTATAATAATTCAACCAAACTTCTTTGGTTATAAACTGTTAAGTTTTTTGAAAATTTTATACATGTAACATTTATTTATCAAGTTCAATTGTCTACAAATAAGTAAATTTTTCTTAATTTTCTACAATTTTTTCTTATTTTTCTACAAATAAATAAAAATTTTCAGAACCTTATTTTTTAAGGAAACGTTACAATGAAAAGAAAAATTAAAAACAATTGAACTATGATGGATGGACGAATATAATAAATATAATAATTAAGGATGGATGGACATAGCTTGCTTTGGCAATAACTTCTTTTGGCTTTGAAAATAGCTAATGACAACATTATCTGTCTTGATGATGAACTGCGAGCCCAACAAATAGTGTTGCAATAAATAGTATGTTTTATGGAAGAGGGAGAGATTTCCCGAATGCACGGCAACATTATAGCAAGAACACACAAGTATACCACATACATGAATAATTAAAGCCAACACACAAGAATTACAGGCGAACTCAACCTTTACTTTATTACCACAATAAAATACAAAGAAAAGCCTGACTATGCATAATCTCTCATAATTCTAACCCTAGAGAATTCCCTCCTATCAAAATCATGCCATCAAGGCCTATTTATAATGCAACAGACATCCCCCAATTGCTAGGATTTTAGAAGCCTTCCTACAACGCCAAGTGTTCGGGTAGTTTTCTCACAAAACTACCTTAAGTCAGCCAACCACTCCCATGTGTTAGCAAATTGCCACAAATCTCTATGAACCTCTCCAAGGAACAAGGATAACCACGAAGCATTATCTGAACATAACCGCCTTCGCGTAACCGCCCACATGAGTCAACAACCAGCCCTTGCGTCGCCAACCGCCTGTCCTGTTCAGCAAAGTGCGCATTGCTCGCCTATACTGCCCAGTACGCACACTCTTGGGCGCGTTGTTCGCTGCACACACACCCTTGTGTGCATGATGCATGATCCACGAGCCCCTGCGCACAGCTGCGTGTTGCCATGCTCACGCTGTGCACATCGTCTAGACCCGACGTGCACAATCTTCAGCACATGCTCGCCTTAGCTCCCCAGCTTTGCATGCTAAGTTAAAATAAAAATATATATTATTTTTTAATTTATATTTGAATTTTTATGAAATTATTACACAAACTTTATATTCTTAAATTTTCATTTATCTGGTAAACAAAGTTTTCAATAATAATGAAAAGAATCCTTTGTTGTTTTTTCAAAAAAAATGAATCACTCTTTCTTTACTTTCTTTTTTCTTTCTTCCTTTTCTTTTTCCTCCCCCTCCTTCACCTTTTCCCCCCTTTGTTCTTCATTGTCCACTGACCAGCACCACTGCAACCACATACACATGAGAGAGGAAGAAGAATCCCACTTTCTCTGCCATGTTGCAATTTAATTACTAATTTTCCTTAATCAAATATATACATATATATATATATATAAGTGCAGATAAACCAATTTAATTGAGGCTAAGTGCGTGGTTAGGGGAAAGCAATATCAACCTTTGGATAAAGATTTCTACTACTCGTCATTCATCTAGGTGTGTATTGGACATAAATAAAGTATGGAGAGAAGGGTTATTAGAGAGGAGTCGGATCCGAAAGAAGCAGGAGCGGGGATTTTGAATTTTGTTGGAAAAGTTATTATATGATATTTAAAATCCCAAAAAAAAATAGAAAAATACCACGGGAATTTTAGCCAAAGGTTTTCCTTCAAAAAAACCCCACAAATTAAGAGAATTGACTGCAAAATTCTTAAATTTTTATTCCAATCCCTTGGGCATGAGTGCTTGGTGGTTCTATGTTGTTAGGATTTTCCCTCCTCATCAATACTAGTCTTGTTTTCACTCAAATCGCGCGCGCACATGATGGAGTGTCACACAAATTCCAAATTTCTACCATGCTTGCAACCTATCTAATGTCAATGGGGGTGTTAGCCTCACTGACCATGGGGATCGTTTCCCGGATTCGATAAAGTGAGAGAAAGCTTACCATACTTTGGTAAGGTAAGAAGTTTCGCTCAATGTCTAGAAGTTTCACCATGTCCCCCGCCAACCTTGGATTTTTTCAGCAACTTCACTTTCAATCTTAACACACAAGCTTGATTTTTGCATTTGTGAATGGTTTCACCACGACGGATGTGACTTTTAACCTCTCAGAGAAAAACTAGGGTTTATGTTGTTTTGATTTCGGAATTTTGAGTTCAAGTTAGTGATTGACCTTTTTCTTTTTTAATCATGTGCAAGTCACGTGATTCCATTTTCTCCCCAAAATTACCCACATGGCATATATTGTGTACATATATCCCATGTCACTCGCTAGGTTATAAAACACATTATTAAAAAAGTGTCACACAAGAGTCATATGCGACACACGTGACTTTTTTTGGCCAAATTCGCCGCTTCAACATCTGAAATCTTGACGGTGCAAAATTTTGAATAGTTTCTATACCACATTTGCCACCTCTACAAATATCTATCCTAAAATTGAAACAAGATAAAGATATTGTCCTAAAAATGCAATTGCTCTATGCATAAAAGTTCAATATTTATAATTGATTAATTGATTGAAATATGTGATTTGATAATTTGTTTTTCAAATTTATATATAAAACACGCAACACCTTTTAATATAACAACTTTTCAATTTTATGTAATATATGCGATGTGTTATCTAAGAATTTTTTGGAACATCTTTCATTAAAATGGGACTCTTATCTGTACTGTTTTCCTGTTTCTTGATAACAGAACCACAGGTCATGTTCTTATATATATATATATACACATATATATATATACACAAAACAAATTCTTGAGATGTGAATAAAACAATTGGGTGGAAAAAATTAGCCCCATATTAAACATCTATAGCACCCAAATTCAAATTAGCCAATAGTGAAATGGAAATGATTGGCTAAGACAAAATAAAAATAATAATAAAATAAATAAATAAATAAATAAATCGACCCCCCCCCCCCCCCCCCAATATAGAATAAATTTATATGAACTGGTTGTAAATTTAATTCAAGGCCTGTCCCTGTAGCGCAACTAAAATACAACACATTCTTTTACCATGATACAACAAATTGAATATGACCTAGCACTACATCTTCACCTAAATTTCACACATTATTGCCTATGTTCAAAGGTTACATACAATATAAATAAATCTGATGTTACTGCATTTCAATCAAGTAAATAACTGACTTCTAACTGTCTCAACTTTCGGGTCGACCCCAAGACGGCATTCATCCGCTAGAGCCAGTGTCAGCATCTCCGTGCAAAACTGATCATCCGGTTGGAGCCACAAAGCCTGTTCATGGAAAACATTACGACCGGTAAGCCAAAAAGATCGAAGAATAAATGTTATTCGAGTCACAAATCATACCTTGTGGTAGTATGTAATTGCTGCTGAAAAATTATCCTGGAAAAGGAAAGATTTATAAGATAAAAGAGTTTCATCCTCATCTTTAGAAGATAATATGAAGCCAGGTAAAATTGAAAAAATTCACCTGCAGATGATACGTGTAAGCAAGGCCTGCGTATGTACTCAAACTTTTTGTTGATAGTGCAAGAGCTTTCTCATAGTAAATAATTGCCTCATTGTACCTCCTGGTGGTTAGAGAAATTTATTTATTGCCAATCACAACATAACAGAGAACTGAAATTTAGAGAAGCGAGGCGATTAAGATCGCATAAGGCTATGCCAGAAAGAACTCCATCAAAGAGATCAGAAAACGAGAAAGGAAGTCAAATTACAACATAGTCATACGGCTAAAGAGAAAAAGAGCTTCCATATAGAATGAATATTGTGAAAGAGCTTCCAAAACTAGGCCTAACTTAAAAGGTCACCTATTAGAAAGCAGTTGATATCATCAAGCACCCATCGCTATGGCTAACATTCGAAACAACTCTTTGAAGAATAGGAAAGCAAGACATACTTCAATTTTCGCAGTGCATGAGCAAGGTTGACAACAGTTGGCTCCCACATCTCACTTATCGAAGATGGTATATGAGCCAGCGTCTTCTCAAACCACCACACAGCCTTCTTATACCTGTAATATTTGGAGAGGAAACGATGCTGATCTTGATAGCTTAAAATTAAATGGAGCTTAATTTAACCAGCCAAATTATTCTTATCAGATATCTTACCAAGTCAAACCTGATATACACTCATATACATAATCATTTTGCAATAGGTTTTTTAACTGAAAAAAATAAAGCATCTGAAACTGTAGCTTAGTGAGATTAGGACATCAAATTCCCAAATGTTGTACACTTTTCAGTTTAGACAGACGTTCTTCCAACTGAGCCTCTTTTCAAGCCACTTTCAAATTGCAAGCACAACTCTCTACAATCTTGTACAAGTAGAAAACCTACATTCTCCAATTCCTAGAAGATCAGAACTTTAAAACCACTTACAAGCGAGGGACGAGTTAGAGATACTGAATATGAATACCTCTCATCACTAACAGTTTAAGTCTTGAGATAAGGTGCCCATCTAATATGCTCCATATCTCATCCTTACCCCAAGTATACAAATAGTACAAACAGAATTTTACACGACACAACAACACACAAGATAAACCACTACTGTACCACCCGGACTATTACAGAATTCAAGAGACCTTGGAGTGGTATACAGAAAGTTTACGAAACTTCGCTCTCCTCCCCCCCCCCCCCCCCCCCGGTTATTTTGACCTATGTGTTCTCTAGTAAATATAATCTATTTTCTGACTTTTCTCATCTTTTGATAGATTAAAAAGAAACAGAAATATAGTAATGGTTCATATTCATCTAACAAATATCAAATTATAACATAAACAACTCTTTTGTAGAATTAAGGATAGATACTAAGTGCGAGGGAATTGCTAGTATTTTTACGAAAGGTGAATATCTTACTCCTTCATATGATAAGCCACAACTCCGAGTTCATTATACACAAGTGGATCCGAAGGACATACGTTCTGGGCCTGCATAAAAAACTGGATGCAACTTCACTTTAGAAAGGTGAACCAGGTGGATACGCTAGTTGCATTAATCAATGAAGCAAATCACACACTTTACATCATTTTGAACTTGAGAGTTATATTCACCTGCTCAGAAAGTTTGAAGCTATGGGTTCGCATGTATTCCATTCCTATGTACAGAGTTGGCAAATGGCACCTGGAATAAAATAAAATCAACATTCAACCTGTGAAAAAACAATTAATTAAAGGACTCCCACAATGTCCAATCTTAAGATTTTGGTAAACAACATCAAGAATCACGCACGAGTAGTAATCAGAAACGTAATTGTTAACAACAACAAGAAGAAGGGAGATCACAGAAGGAAAGCCCAACCATCGTTATGGCTGATAGCATACTAATAGCTCTAGTTCATCAACCGGGCCATCAAGTTACATTTCTGAGAACATTTTAACTGCAGTAGTTTGAAACCACAGGAAATCCCAAGATTCAGGGTATAGAAAAGATGCAGCCCAGGTATCCATTGTTACGTGAAAATTAAAAAAACAATGACCAAGAGTATTGAAACATGAAAATGTAAAAGTCCTAAGCAACAATTTTCTTCACATTCTGTAGAAAAATGATTATGCGGAAAGGCCAGATCAATCTACCCCTAATTTTGCCCTTTCTTATTTTTCTTATAGGCAAACCATGGTGCTTTTTGTCTTTGAGCAGAACACGTCTAAGAAAGTGAGCATTATCTTGATACATGACCTTTTGCAAGACATCAAAAAAGAAACAAACTAATGGTATAATTAAGAAAATAATCATTGAAGTTTAACGAAACAGCTTCTAATGAAAAGTTTTCATGAAAAAATGATTCAGTTACAACTATAAACAAACCACATTCTCCTATAGTCACACTTCATTAAAAGAAAACATTCCCAACCCCCACCCAAGTACAATGAGAATATTCGTACTGTTTCCAGGTATAAGTCAAGGACAAATGGACAATCAAACAGGTATTAGACACAGTGTTAGACAACATGAATCATTTACCCAGGAAATAAACGAGCAGCAGTGCGATAAGCTGACATTGCTTGATCTCCTTCTTCTTGAGCTGCATATGCATTCCCATAACCAATCCACCCTGGAGCAAATGTTCCATCTAAACTTGTTGCTTTGCTGGAGAAACATAGTAAAAAGAACCAAATCGAACCAAATCGAATGTGAATCAGAGCTTTTGAGGACACCAAAGTTTAGAAAATTACAAAACCAGTTTGTCAACGCAAGCAGCGCTTCATTGTTTTCAGTGATGGCACCGACGAATGCCCTCGACAGCAAGGAAATACAATAGGTGGAGCCAACGATCTGAATTAACATGAATAGATACTGTACCAAGTATGACTTCATAAACCATTATGTCACTCTCTTCAGCTTAATAATGGCCAAAAAAATGTAAAATTCTTCTACCGCCCATTTTCAAAATCAGTTTGCAAGCCTGATATCAGCACAGTTCCTTTTTATACATGCTTCATTATATAGCATGAAGTGAGCTACACCATCAAGTGAACAAGAGTAAGGTACGACTGGACTTTGCAAAGAGGTAAACTAAAACAACACAAAAGCCTATGCGAGCACCTAACCAGCATAAGATATGGATTGATCAGTAGGAGTGATTTTCTCAGAAACAAACGAAAATATCAGATGAGATTATTATGCATTTAAATAGGAGTCAATATAAAACTTCAATCCATATTCCCAATCCCCAAACCCAAAAATATTAAAACATAAAGCACAGCATATAAAAATAAAAAGTAAGTAAATAAATGAATGCAAAATCTTATTCTGGCAGAAAAAAAATATATCTAAAACATAAGAACATCATAGTCCTCAAAAGAAGTTCAAGGATTCATACCTGAAATATCGTCGTGATTGATCATACTTTTTGATGCAGTAGTAGTAGCAGCCCACAGCAAACCATGACAGAGCTCTGAATAAAAATCTCTAAGATGTCACTAGGCATAAACCTCAAAAGTCCAAGAATAAATATGAATAGCGATAACATTAATGCAATTTTCGATTTATCATCTGAAGAACGAAAAATCATGTGAAGTTGTTTTAAAATAAATGTTACTAGTTGAAATCATGTGTGATTAGGCATTGCTGAATTGAGTGGAATAAATATATCCAAGGAAACATAACTACCCATATTACTTTGTGTTGATGATCAAGTTGTCACATTGCAGTGAGTTTAAGTGAAACCCGTCTACTTTTGACATTATTCTTGGCAGAAATACTATGTCAGCAATCCACAAGTAGGAAGATAATTTTTTATGGTTCTACTAGTTAGTATCTTAATCTGTGAATTATAGCACTTATAAAATAAGAAAACAGCCAAAAAGATAAATTTTACTTTTTCAGTAAATAATAAACATTTTAAATAGATTGTGTAAAATTCAATGCATTCTCACTTTTGAGGATAGTCCTTGACTAAATTGCATGCCATAAGATAGAGTTCGTTGGAATGCCCAAGCTCCATGGCTGCTGCTAAATGCACCAGGGTACATTTTAGGTGGAAAGGGTCCTTCTCGAGCAATCTGGATAAAACACATGTACATAAGCACGTGGGTAAAGGAAGAAATGCAAAACCCTAATTCTTTTCAAAGATAATGACAAACCCACATCGATGTTAGTTCAAAACATTTTTGGTATTCGCCACACTGATGGTAGTACTCCGCTTTGCAGGCTAAGAGGTCAGTGTTGTTCTTCAATGTACATAATGATTTTCCAGACATCTTTGTATTACAAACTTCCTGCTCGAGTTCTCTAAACTTCGTTTCAACAACGTTTTCTTTATCATACTGGAAGTAATGATATCACAAGTTAATAATCCTACTCAGAATGAATATTAAATATGTAAACATACACAACATTGATGAAAATCAATTGACTAGTTTCATGAACCTGTAAAAGCACAAGCACCTGCTACACTTACTTTCTTTATCAAGCATGAATAAAATGAAGAGAGCCATCCATCCTCAGAGCCAAATTGCAATGTTGCTAGTAGATTGATCTCTAAAACATATGTAAATAATTGTATTAGGTTTCTATCAATCAGTTTCCAACATCTACAAGTAGTGAAGTACATGATATGGTTGATTAATTGCACAAAAATAAGACAGAGTACAAGTCATGTTTGATGTTGCGCTTGCATAGAACATATTTGGGTGGTTCAAATTCAAACAAGAATTTGTCTCCAACAACTAGGTCCGCACCTTCTTCACAAGTGAGCATGTGACCCTCTATAAGACATTCCAAGGCCTGAAACAAGGAAAAGATGCAATAGCACATGATCCATGACAACAATAAATTTAGTGAAAGAAATATAGGTTACATAAAATAATTTTAACATCTGATACATAAATAATCAATGGGCACATTCTAACAATATTAACGGACAAAACTACTAACAGCTTTGGCGCAATAGTTTCATAGGATACCGTTGAGAATAGTACTGCAAAAAGGTAACTGTGTGTACCTCATAACATAAAGGATCAGCTCTGATGGCAGCTTTGTACCTTCAAAGGGTTATGAGAAAAGGTAGAATAAACTGAGCTCTCTTAACTAAGTCAAATTTACTCTAACCCTAGACTTTAGCAACAATAAGAGAATATTGCACACTGAATAATGACAAGAATAGTAATGCAGCTAATAGCTAAAATGAGGCAAGAAAACGACTGATGATATCAGAAACAAGAGAGAAAAGTGAACCAAGTCATACCAAAGCTGCATGGGGACAAGATAGAGCACTACCTCTACCTAACCATTTTCTAACATAGACATAACATGTTTCATGAGAAGTATAGAGGGTCTTATATTAAGATCTCAATAACATGGTAAATAGGGCTCTAAACGGATATTAAACGGAGCGGATATGCTGTATCCGAATCCGTATCCGATTAAATTTTACCGTATCCGTATCCGAATCCGAATCCGTCGGATATTGGCAACCTATATCCGAATCCGCATCCGGCGGATATTTTACGAATTCGGATATATCCGTATCCGTTTAGTATTTTTTAAAATATAATATAATTATGAATTTTTTGATATCCGAATATCCGAATCCGCTAACAATTATCCGAATATCTGTTTAGATATCCGAATCTGTTTATCCGAATATTTGATTGGATATCCAAATTCGTTTATCCGAATATCCGAATCTGTTTATATTTTATCATTAATACAATTAATATAATTCATATTATTCATTCCTATTTTTCTATTTATTCTTATAATGTATATAAATTAATAAATAATCTAATTAAATCATGTAAAGAGTAAGAAGAGATAAGGATATAATAATAATAATTTAATATAATTTATCGAATACGGATAACGGATATAAGTAAACGGATATACAATCGGAGCGGATATTAAACGGAGCAGATATCTAATTACCATATCCGTATTCGTTTATTACTCGGATACCTATAATCGGATACGGATATATCCGTTTTAAACGGATGCGGATAATATGCCTCGTAAATGGATACGGATGCAGACGGTAATCGAATTTTCGGTTTTCCGTTTACAGCCCTAATGGTAAATATATAATTGCATATTCAAATAGAATAAAACTGGGATAGATATTAGCATAAGTAAGCGGGTAATAGAACGAACTATAAACGTGGGGAACAAATAATTCTACGAGGCATTATTTGTCTTCCTAGTCTTCGACACAAACCTTATATCCAAACTCATTTCTCTCTTTTGAATTGAGGATATAGTAATTTTTATTGGATCTATCAGTCTAAGTAGTAGACAATATACCTTGATATTATTGATCATTCTTTGATTCAAAGTATCACCCCATCTCAATTGAAAAAGCAAATAATGTTTCAGGAAGAAATCCAGCCAATGATACATAATTCAGTATGTTTCATCTAACTTACCATTTCACCAGGAAAAAGGAGATTAGAAAACCATATAATACACGATCGTCTTGTATTTATTCATCCATTTATGACTAAAAGTTTCCATATCTACCATTACCACCTTGTCCAAAAAGGTTAGTGTTAGTTATTTTCATGGCTGCGAGGGTTGCCCATAGTTCTTATCCCCAGCCAATTCTAAGATATCAAACTCTGATACCTTCTTCCATTTCAACAGTTCCTATTTTCAAATTTCAGGGCAATTTCAGCAACAGCCTTTCACATCACCCATTTGATACTGCTTTAGTGCCGTAAAGAGAAATATTGTTGGGTTTACACAATGCCACTGGAGGTGACACATAAACAACAGTTTTGGTACATGAAAAAAATAGGACGGATGGACCAAAAGGCCAAATTAATGTAATCAGAAAATATGTTACGCACCATAACCGAGCCTGTGCACGATTTTCCAAGGCCTCGTATGCCTTGCCTCTTAAAAAGCATATTGCCGATATAATCTGTCACAGAAACGAAACCATCATTTCTTCACACTGTACATTATTCAGTAAAGTCTTCTGTGAGTCGTTTCCTTTATTTATTCTCTCTCATTAAGCTGGTCAGCAGTAAATTCTACATTTTTGTCAATGGGTGGGATCAAAACAAACTTACATTGATTTCACGGTCTTCTCCATCTTTGTCCAGGTACATGCTATTGTAATCCTTTGTGTCCGTAATGTTCCCATGTTCATCCACTTTAGCATCACCGAGCATTAACAAGCATTGATCCCACTCCTTTAGTTCTTCCTGGTAGTATGATATGGTTTTTGTTTAATTAGCAACAGTAGGAAATTGATCATTTCTTATAACAGCCAATCAATAACTAGCACCTGTAGAAAAACGTTCACAGAATGCAAGACACTGATAGACCTATAAAATTGACCTAAGTAAAAGTATGGTATAAGATGAGCATGTTAAAATTATAGCATCCAATAGATAACTGATTAAAAGGAATTATGCGACAATTTCCTAAACTAATCACTCTTAACTCTTCTTAAAGCTCAACTGACTCTTACTAAAGTTCTACTACTGAAGCACTTGTTGCAGCCCCCTCCTGGAAAGATTTAAAATTTTGAAATTTCTTTGAGATGTCTGCTAGCTAATTGAGCAATTTAACTCCAGAGAGACTAGTTATTCACGAAAGAAGGCGGCACCACACGGGCGGGCGAATGGAGTTGTAAAGATAGAATGCGTAATGTTCCACATATAAGTAATAAACAACAATTCCTTCTGTCAGACATTTAATGGGTAATGAAATATTCAATCTCCAAGTAGACGTTTCGAACTTTGCAACTCAGCATAACATTCTACTTCAACTTAGTCAGTCACCTTTCCGCAAGTAACCCTCCCCCATCCCCAGCTGCCCCATGGGCATTCAATAGAAATGAAAAGCACCAAAAACAAAAGTTCAAAATCCTAACAAGTAAAAACCCCAAAGGCAACACGTCAGAGACAGTAGCCCAGTAAACCAAATTTTACATGGTACAAAATTGTGCTGGATAATGGTAGGGAAGACAAAGAAGAAAACTATTACAAGGCATTTGGCAGCAAGGTAGCGAAACCGGAGGTCACGGAGGACGATCTGGGAGGCATTTAGTAGGTGGAAAGCGCGGCGATAGTGCCGGCCGAGGTACAGCGCCTGCGCCTGCATGTATATGTCGGCAGGGTCCGCCGTCACCGCCGCCACCTTGTCGGCGAAGAAGATCGCCGACGAGTACAAATGCTTGCTCACGCAGTCCCGGACCACCCCGCGGAGCTTCTCTATTTGCTCCTCCCTCATTGCTTGTTCTGCAGACTGTGTTTATCAGCTTGATTTATGAGATTGAAACGAGGGTTTTTGGAATTTAGGGGTTTAGATTTGAGAATTTTCTCAGAGAAATGAGCGGGAGATGTTTGTGGGTGTATACTATAAAGGATGATATTGGATCGAATGTGGGTTTTAGATGGAACTAGAGCGAGAAATGTGGGCTTTGGACTTTGGACTTTAGAATGGTCCTTCTCTGACCTATAGCCGGCAACGGGTCGAATTTGGAGCAAATTTGAAAACTTCCAACCCGATTAACTTTTTCAGTATCTGAATCCCTATAGGGCTATTTGAATTTATAATAACACATTATAATACAAAAAATAATTCAATTAAAATTTAATATTTAATTGAAAATATTTTTGTGTATTGGAATGTTATAATCTATAACACCATAGATTGAAATCATGCTTTGTTATTGAATTGAGTCTTTAGTGGGTATGAGATTTGAAAAGTCAAAATGTATTGGTCAATATTATTGGATTAAATTTATTAAATTATCCTTATTATCAAATGATCAGAAACCAATGAGAAATAATTTTGTGGGCAAAATGGAACATTTGCTAATAATCCAACGTAATCCATACAATCAAATAAGGTTAGTAGTACCATTGAAATTTGAGTCACAGATTAAATCACACAAATCAAATATGGTGATTCAATTACAATTATCTAACCTAGCATCCACATAAATACTATATACACATCAATCCAATATGCAAAATCAAAAGAGCCCATAGTATATTCATTAATATTGAATCCAAATTCCATAAAAAGTCTAAAACCTTGTATTGATAATCCGACCCAAATAATAATTAAAAATTTTGAAAATTTAAGATCAAGTAACCTATAAAAAAATTCATCCCTTGTGTAAAAAATAAAATTTAAGAAAGTGGAAAAATATTTTAAAATATGTAAAATAATTATACATTATTTTGTTAAAAAAATATATTGGGAAATAAAAAGTAATGTATTATGAATTATAATACCTTACAAAAAGTATTGCTCCCTCAGTCCCATTTTATTAGTCGTCCTAGGTTTTTCACACATATCAATTCGGTCACTTAATTGCTCCCTTTTTAACTAAATTTTTTTTTAAAAAAATTAACAAAAATAACCTTCTTTTTGGTTGATTGTATAATGATAGTTAATGAGTTTTAGTTGAGAAAAATGAGGGTAAATTTGAAAAAGAAAATAAATTCTCTTTTAAAATCCTCAAAATGAAAAATATTATAGGACAAAAAAAACTTTCTAAAATGATTAATAATTTGGGACAGAGAGAGTATTAAAGTTTAGATTTGGATTTTTAACGGGTCATACTGTTTGATTCCATATCTTATCAATTTATTTCAAATTATAAATATTTATAATTGGATTCAAACTATTGGATATTTTTATTGATCGATTATGCTAAAATTTGAATTTAGCTTAATCGAATTTGGATTAAAATCCGCTAAATTGACAGCGCTACCCAAATCGATATTCTTCTGTACTTACTCTTTTTTTCTTGCTGCTTCTTTTTTCTTTTTCTATTTCTTTTTTTTTAGTTGTCCTTATACAGATGGTTCTTTTTTCCTTTTTTGTGCTTGTAGTAGCAGTTGGGTCACACTAGGTGAATTTAAACAATAGAATAAATTTATTCTTGTTATATATGCATATATGTGATAGCCATTTGATATATATATATATATATAGAGAGAGAGAGAGAGAGAGAGAGTTCAATTGTATCATAAAGGCAAATAAGTCCATTGTTAAATATCGCACATCAACAAAGTACAATGATATAGTGTAGTTTATTATAACTTAGAGAATTCTCCTCTCATAACTTAGCTTTTGAGGTTGAATTACGTCTAAACCAATAGTTTCTATGTGGTATTAAAGTAAGTTAGTTCCTAAATTGTAATTAGACCTCCCGCTACATCGCTCCAATGTTGTTGAATATACATTTTGTTCAAGAAATACTAGAGGAAACTGCAACAAAATTTGGAGGAAAAAAAAAAAATCAATTGAGACGAATTTAACTAAAATGACAAATGAACTTATTTATATAAGGAACCTTTGAAGAAAAAAGAAACTTACATTTATTTTGATGGTGCCATCTCCTCGGACCTGGCTTTGTCTGGGCAAAGTCCTCGAGAATGGATTGTGGAATGTTGATTTAGGCCCTAATTTGCTAGGAAGTAAAACACACAAATCAAGCCGGAAGTATCTCTAGCAAAGACTCTCAAATGCTTAAGCTAAAACATGAATATCAAGCAAAAGATCAGAAGGAAAGTATCGCAGAATGTAAGTACTAAAGAAAGAAATCGTAGCATAATACAATATATTGGCCTTCTATATATAGTCAGAGGATGGTGTGCACTGTGCTGGGCTAAGGTGGCCATCACCGTCCGTCTGTACAAGGAATATCCCGTGATGCAGGTGGTAGAGACTCCCAGGCAACGATATGTCAGAAATTATTACAAAGGGAACCACTTTGAGGAGGAGTAAAGAACCACCTCGAGTAGGGGTCATGATACATCGTCGGAGTGGAGCTAGACGGGCTCTCGACCTTCACAATTTGGCTTGGTTGGGAGCAAGAGGCCATCCTAGAATAGTCGTGTCGGATAGGTGCCACATGCCTTCGTCAAATTGGTCCACATGTCCGAATAAGTATGTGGAAAATGTGTATTTTCCTAACACCATATTTGAAAATACTTGCTAGGTCTATAGTAGTGTTGTTATATGAGAAAACACATGCAATCATCAAAATACAACTTAGCATAAGAAGTATAAATTGAATTAGCAGCAATCCATTACTTATTATGTCCATTACTTCCTTCTTTTTTTTTTTCATTCTCATCTTTGGGTCGTTTCTAAACAAATTTCTATTTTCCAAATATATATACTAATATACATATACAAAAATTCTCAGTTCTTCAAAGTGATAATGCAATATAGCTAATTACAATTCCCTAGTCAATAGGGCCTTGTATCAATAGGAAGATGGAGGCCCTATTTGAGTTCCACAAATATGTGTATTAGTTCGATGAACAATATATTTTTTTTCTTGGTAAATACCAATAGTTTATGTCTAGGATATATGTAGAAGTACTTATATTTGATAATTTTTCATAACTGATATAATAGCTTATTCTTCATTTTGATAATCAATAATCATTTATCAATCGGACAATCCCTGCGAACAACTATTACAATTATCAATAAATAATCAAACTATTATAGAGTAGAATAAGAGCTACTATAAAAGTAAAAATATAAATCCAAACAAGGGAATCAAACCCAGGACCTCCATAGTCTTGGAATCTTACCTTCGTCAATTGAGTTAAACCTTGTCGACTGTATACTTTTTTGTAGTTATGCTATGGCCAATGAGTCAAAACGGTTACAAATTTTAAAATATTTTAGGTAAAATTGTATTTGAGAGGAACCTTTGTTATTATTTTACGGGGGTTACAGAGTATTCTCTCAAAACAAAACCAAATAAATTCATATTTCAAATTAAAGGGAAGCAAGATTACTGAGGCTTTTTTTTTTTCTTTTTTCTTTCCTTTTTTTTGTTTTTTTACAATTACATATTCTTTTAACATAATGAAATTCCTTTTTTCTTTTTTGATGGTTACAGACTTAACGGAAGTTAGGGAACCATGTAAACATTTTTATTGACTTTTTATTTGATCTTCTAAATTAAATCATAATTTCTATCAATTCAAATATTATTCTTTCGTACAATTTTGGACTTGTCTTTTTGCCTACTCTTTTGTCTTCTATGAGTGTCGTGACCCTAAAAGTCAAGCAATATATATTTATTCTTCTTTTAAGATGTAATGTTATGAAATAATTTATTTACACCGATAAAAAATTTCTATTGGACTTATTCTCGGTAAGGCAGCTTATGAAGTCCAAATCTATTTTTTAGCCACTTATCCACGCCACTTTAATTGCGGAGCTAACTACAAATCTGAGTCTACAAACAAAGAAAAAGAAGAAAAACAAAACTATATATGCACGTCATCTTTTTTTTTTTGTTTTGTGAAATATATGCTCCTCATCTAAATATTGCATTTAGTATAATGAATTGGTACTTGGATGAATATAAAATGTGTGTGAAATTCATCGTTTTTTTTTCTCTTTTGTTTTTGTTTAGTTCGTCACACTAAAATTATGACATCATTAAACTATAGGAAAATGCGCATTTTCCAACAGAAAAATCCAGAAAAAATCCGGTAGAATTTCCGCCGGAAAGTGATAAATCCGGAGGAAATCCTGTGGAAATGTGTCCGTCGAAAAAAAGGGCACTGGAGCTAATATTTCCGGCTGAATTTCAACGGAATTTCCGCCGGACCTGACCACAGGCGGGAATCCGATGGAAATTTCTGCCGGAAGCCGGTAACCTACCACTGGCCAAGTTCCGCCGAGCCCCCCCGCTGCACGTCGCCGTCAACTATCTGCCGGCCCCTCTACCGCCGCCACCGGTTGAGTTCTGTCGGGCCCCCACTATCGCCATCACCACCGTCACCGCTAGAATAGTATCCCCAAAATATACAAATTTTTGTAGTTGAGTGGATTTGAACTCGTGATCTCAAACTTGTTTATCAGGCTTTCAACCACTAGGCTATTGCAAGATATTGTGATATTTTTATTTTGTTTTATACTTATTACATATTCATTTGATTATTCTTATTTTAATTTATTAATATATTATTTATTTTATACTTGTTACATATTAACATATTTTTATTTGTTAATTTATTTATACTTATTACATATTCTTATTTTGTTAACTTATTTATATTCTTATTCGTATCTATTTAATATCCGTTTCGAATACATATCTGTTTATATATCCAATTATTTGTAATTTCGTTGTATCTATTAATTATATCCAACAAATGATATTTGAAAAAAATAACTTATATGTATAATAAAACTTTTATGTGCTTTTAATAATATTTCATTTATAAAATAATTGATGTTTGTTGATATAATTTTGTAAAATTCAATTGTTGTTAGTAGTTTTAAAAGATTATATTAATTTTTAATAATCACATGCAGTACATTTCATGTATTATAAAAATAAAAATAAACAGTTCATATTATGCGAATGATAAATAATAAATTATTGAATTTTAGGTGTTATTAATAAAAAAATACGATACCTATGTATATATCTGTATATATATATATATATATATATATATATAAATTTCTTTTGTAAATAAGTAGATTATGTATAAAAAAAATATGACTAAATTGTATACACAAATTTCAATATTCAATTAATTACAACTAATGAATTTTTCCAGGACAAATTATTTATAACGACATACATTGCCATTTATTCTGATGATAGATTGAACCTAGGACCTCTTAGAAGGAAATGTAATGCTTTGCTATTAAACTAGCTCCAAGTTTGTTTATTGATTTATTATTATTATTATTATTATTATTATTATTATTATTATTATTATTATTATATAAAGTTGGTAATTTTTGTTCCTTTAAAAAAACTAAAAGATTTTCAAAGTATTTATATTATGTACCATGTAATCAACATTTTTGTTTTGTTGAAAAATAGGATAGAGATGTTAACTATAATGCGCGAAGAACTTAATAAAATTAAATATATATATATATATACACACACACACACATATATACTATATATTAAGTAAGATCTGCTTTCATTTTATAATTTTTATAAATTTAATAAATATATTATAAATTAATAAATAAAATATAGTATAAATAATAATAGTCAATAAGGATATGTATTTACATATAGGATTTTGCAAAAAAAGAATTTTAAAAAATTAAAATTATTTTTGCATCAAAATGGTTTTGAAGCTTGGACATTTGAGATAGAAAAGTTGTAGCCTTACCATGAGGCAATACTTAATTTTGTTTAAACATTTTGTAATTAAAAATAAATGTCTACTTCAACCGAATTTCAAAAAAAAATAAATCCGGCGGAACTTTCCTTCGGAGGTCCGGCGGAATATTCCAGCGGCATTCCTGGGGAATATTCCCCCGGATTGTTTTTAAAAAAATAAATTTACTTTTGTATCTAAAGGGGTTTGAACTTTAGACTTTAGAAATGGAAGAGTTATAATTTTACCATTAGGCTATGTTTCAACTTTTTTTAATATTTTGTAATTTAAAATAAAGATCTAAGTTGACCGAAATTTAAAAAAAAAAAATTCGGCGGATATTCCCCCCGGAATTCTGCATGATTTTTTTATTTTTTTTTTAATTTTCCGGGGGTAAATTTGGCCGGAATTCCCCCCAGAATTTTTTTAAATTTTTTTTTTTGAATTTTCAGGGGGAAAATTCCAACGAAATTCCCCCAGATTTTTTTTAATCCGGCGGATTATTTCCTCTGGCATTTAGCCGGCTTTTTTTTCGGCAGAAATCTGGCTAAAATTTTTTTGCTTGATTTTATCGCCGGAAAATACGATTTTTCCTGTAGTGTTATGGAGCACACGTCAAACATCCAATCATTCAATGCAATATACTTAAGGATGGAATATAGATCTTTGAATGTACTAGTCATATAAATGTTGCACTTAATCATTCAATGCAATATACTTAAGGATGGAATATAGATCTTTGAATGTACTAGTCATATAAATGTTGCACTTAATCATTCAATGCAATATACTTAAGGATGGAATATAGATCTTTGAATGTACTAGTCATATAAATGTTGCACTTAATACATTATATTGGGTAATTGGAAGTTTAACCTATGTTTATTTAATTTAATTTAATTTTTTTCTTTTTAATTCACTCAATTAAAATTATAAAATTGTTTTTTTTTGGAGTAAAAAATTATAACATTATTATGGAACATTTAATATGTATTTAACCATTTCTTTTTAAGAAGAGAATGTTACATTTTGAAGCATTACATCAATATATAATCCAAATGAAGCAATTATTGCATTCCATAATCAATTATTAATTCAAAAAACTATTACGTATATACCATAATCAATTATCAACTCAAAGAATGATATCCAAATCAAGCAACTATTACATCTCAAAATCAATTATAATTCAAAGAACTTTTACATATAATTAGCAACACCATACACTCTATGTGTATGCAAAATATAAAAAATATATTTCTCAATTTAATACTTAAATTTTTTTAGGATGAAAATATAAATATATTATTAAATTTTTTCTATAAGAATATTTTTTGAAGAATTATTTGAAATAATTTGTTAAATTATAATAATTTAAAAATAAAATAATTATATAAAAAAATTACATGATAAAGAATAAACACAAAAAGACAAAAAAAACCAAGTAATTGTAATTAGAGAAAGTGACTTGTGGGTTGAGAACATGGATTTTTTTAAATTGGATGTAATATTAAAATATTAACCTTTTTATTTGCTTATTTATTACATGTGTTTACTAATTAAAAGGGTAAAATTAGTATATCAAAAGTTAGTGTCCGAATTGAATTGATTTCATGTGAATTTTTAATTTTAGCCATAATTTTTCATGTCTATTTATTCCACATAAAATTGAAGGGCAAATTTTATAAAATTACATAAATAACCGTCATTTGTGAGACAAAAATGACTTTTTTTTTTTAATAGTGTGGATAATCAATTATCAACTCAAAGAATGATATATCCAAATCAAGCAATTGTATCCCATAACCAATTATCAACTCAAAGAACAATCAAATAATATGAAAAAATAGGCTATTATACAATAAAATAAATCCACACATGTTGGATCCAACCTGTAACCTGTTTAATTATGAAATCTCCTCCTTAACATCAGATAAAAAGTGACATATATTTAACAATTCAATATGAGTACAATACATAATATGTCTGCATTAAATGGAGCAACCTCTGCTCCACTAAACTCACTTTTTAGGGTTTCATCTAGGTGAATTGAACACACCCCCAAAATAATAGGAGCACATTACACTTACCAAGCAACAAGAAAACAATGCAGCCGGCGGCATTATAACATTCAAGATGTCTCAATTTCCTTTACCAACAAAAATTTTCAAAATCCAAACCTCTTCACCAACGAAAATTCTTGTCCAGACCCGGCTTCGTCGTACCCAGCCAATTATAGAGCAAGTGTTAATACACTTGTCATGTAATTCGTCACTCTATTTAAACTGTACATCAATTATATGTTAAGTGTAAAACACTCGTCAGGTGATTAGTCTTGGTGTGGCAAATCCGATGAGGATAAGAATTTCCCAACACCACCACACACACATCTATATATACACTTGTGCATCTATATATAACCATGTCAATCCCCTCCATTTTTCTCCATTCCCAAATTACTGCACGTGATCTTCACATTTTTGAGCTTTTTTTGCTCTGCCATATCTAAAACACTGTCATTTATATTCTTCATTTTCACAACTCGATCTGTCACTTCAAAAATGGGCCAATATTTGAGCACTCGTTCCCGTGCTCTAATTCTAGTCTTGATGTGCTTATTATTTCATGGTTTGGAAGCTCGAAAGCTCTTGATCAGCGCTGAAGAAAACAAGGGTTCTTCTTCTAAGGACGAGCGAACAGCACTATTGAGTTCACTTTCCAAAGGGTCGTCCGATATGAATATCCCATCTTCCCTTATTGATCCTGATCATGCTGATTCTCCCATTGATCGTCGAAGTTTAGAGTCTGTTCCAAGTCCGGGAGTTGGACATTGAGTTCATTATCAACATTTCTCAACTTTTACTCAAAAAATAGGACAACGAAGAAAATCGATTTTTGAGAATATCAAGAATATTTTTATATATAGTTACTGCTAGGTTTTGGTTAAGGTTTACGGATTATTTATGGTCCATGTATGATGTATAAGATTGCAGACTTGTAGTTTCTTTCTCTCTTTTTTTTAAATAATTTGCAGACTTGTAGTTCACTAGTTCCTTTTGTTGCTCAATTTGATAAGTAAATAGGGTTAATTACTACGTTTTTAATTACTAATTAGCTATATTTGTTGATATATATAATTCCATCATCAACCGTCTTGTCTCGACCAGAGAACCCTCTTCTAGGACAAGAGCCCACTCATCTCGATGGGGCTGCTCGAGTACACGTTGCTCGGTTGTGGTTCCAACGGGACTGACGCGCATAAAACCCTCTAACCGTTTTCGCACAAAGACTACACTACCTCGTATGGAAATGGATCCACTGCACTGACACAGAGAATATTCAGATAGAGATAGGGTTGTCAACAGAGCGGATTTTATCCAAATCCGATCCTATTTCGATCCGAATTTTAGCACATTCGACCAATTAAAATATCCGATATATGTGTCAGATCCAATTATGAATATCCGTAATCCAAAACAAATGGATAGAATATGAAATCAATGAGTGCGATCCATTAAAGATCCGAATTCGAACTTTAATAATACTTTTTATTATATTAGTAACTTTACATATATAATGTTAGTAAAAAACTTTTTTACATTTTTCAAAGTAATTTTTTAAAAAAATAATGTATAGTTTTTATACATGCTTAATTGCAATTTTCGTCTTGTACCTCTTATATCAATCAGATTTCGGATTTTTTCATGGATTCGGACTCAATTGAAATGAATGTAAATCCTATAAGATTCAGGTCGGATTCGGAAATTAAAAAGTCTTGTCGAATTCGAATTTGGATTTTCCATATTTGGTCCAAATTCGACTCGTTGATAGCCCAAGATCGAGACATAAAAATGGGTTGTCACCTCAACCCTAATCAAATGCACACTCCACTCTCACTTAAAAATAATGAAATATTCATTTTTCTTAGGTATAACATATTAATTTCATGATATATTGCATTTAAATATTATCTTCGTATACCCTATTCGAAATGCGTTACTGATTTGAGTGTCAGAAGGTCTTCATCGGAGACGATTCTAGCGAGCTCACGTGTGCTCATGACTTGATAGGTTGAGAACTTTAATTACTTGTTGGGCCATATCAACTTCTACTTGAATATGTGGCTCAAACAAATCAAATATTCAACCCCAAATTAATCAGTGTGACATTTTAAACATGCATCCAAAAAATGTATGCCAGCGACATGAATATTCAATTATATGATCAAGTACAGTTTTACTTTTTAAGTGTTGTGTATTATACAATTAGAAGTTTATTTGAGAATTGTTCGCTTTCTATATGGAAATTCTTCTATGTAATGAGTGTTAGACCTCACATATGCACCTAATAGTTATAAGTCATTTCATATATATTTATTTTATTTGAATTTTTTTAAATAATACAATATAATTAAATCACAGTCGTCATTGAGTGTACATGTGGAACTCGAAATTGGTTCATAAAAGAAGTTTGACTTTGTATATAGGGACAAAAGGTTGTCTTTCACAAGATACGATTTTGCTCCAACTACCAAATTTGAAGTTAACATCAACTGTACAAAGTTTCACTAAACAATAAAATCTGAGTCATGCACACCCTTGGCTTATTTTATCAATTAATCCACTTAATTGTGCATGTCTTATTACAAAGAAGTTGAACATGGACCAAATCAAATTCATGAATTAATCTTGGATGATGACAGCTCTTTTTCATGATCTTGTCCGTTTCTTGGGATACTTTTTGGCTGCGTTTGCTTTGCGAGATTCATTAATTAGAGTTTGTCTCTTGGCTCAAGATTAGCCGAGATTTAGATTAATTATAATGGTTGTTTGGTATCCAAGATTAACTGAGTAGGATGATCGTACATATTGCGTATGTGGCCGTTTGGTATCCATAATTAAAAAAGATTCAAAGTAAGATTAGAGTACAATTACATATTTACCCTTGATAAATAATAATAATATTATTATTAATTAATAATATTATTAATTATTATTATTTTATTTTTATTTAATAAAATTACATATTGTAAAGTATAATAATAATTAATTATTATTGATAATTAATAATAATTATTATTATTATTTTTATACTTTACAATATGTAATTTTATTAAATAAAAATAAAAATAATTATTATTATTATTACTACTGATAATAAATATTATTATTATTTAATAAAATTACATATTGTAAAGTATAAAAATAATAATAATAATTATTATTATTATTATTATCACTGATAATTAATATTATAATTATTATTAATTATTATTTAATAAAATTACTTATTGTAAAGTATAATAATAATAATAATTATTATTATTACTGATAATTAATAATAATAATAATACTGTTATTAATTATTATTATTATTTAATCAAATTACATATTGTAAAGTATAAAAATAAGAATTATTATTACTGATATTTAATAATAATATTATTATTATTATTATTTAATAAAATTACATATTGTAAAGTATAAAATTAATTAATTATTATTATTGATAATTAATAATAATATTATTATTAATTATTATTTAATAAAATTATATGTTGTAAAGTATAAAAATAATAATTATTATTATTACTGATAATTAATCAAAATAATAATATTAATTATTATTATTATTTAATCAAATTACATATTGTAAAGTATAAAAATAAGAATTATTATTATTACTGATAATTAATAATATTATTATTAATTATTATTTAATAAAATTACATATTGTAAACTATAAAACTTTAATAAAATTACATGTTGTAAAGTATAAAAATAATAATTATTATTATTACTGATAATTAATATTATTATTATTATTAATAATTATTATTATTTAATAAAATTACTTATTGTAAAGTATAATAATAATTATTATTATTACTGATAATTAATAATAATAATAATAATACTGTTATTAATTATTATTATTATTTAATCAAATTAGATATTGTAAAGTATAAAAATAAGAATTATTATTACTGATATTTAATAATAATATTATTATTATTATTATTATTATTTAATAAAATTACATATTGTAAAGTATAAAATTAATTAATTATTATTATTGATAATTAATAATAATATTATTATTAATTATTATTTAATAAAATTATATGTTGTAAAGTATAAAAATAATAATTATTATTATTACTGATAATTAATCAAAATAATAATATTAATTATTATTATTATTTAATCAAATTACATATTGTAAAGTATAAAAATAAGAATTATTATTATTACTGATAATTAATAATATTATTATTAATTATTATTTAATAAAATTACATATTGTAAACTATAAAACTTTAATAAAATTACATGTTGTAAAGTATAAAAATAATAATTATTATTATTACTGATAATTAATATTAATATTATTATTAATTATTATTATTTAATAAAATTACTTATTGTAAAGTATAAAAATAATAATTATTATTATTACTGATAATTAATCAAAATAATAATATTAATTATTATTATTATTTAATCAAATTACATATTGTAAACTATAAAAATAAGAATTATTATTATTACTGATAACTAATAATATTATTATTAACTATTATTTAATAAAATTACATATTATAAACTATAAGATTAATTAATTATTATTTAATAAAATTTCATATTGTAAACTATAAAATTAATTAATTATTATTATTATAAAGTATAAAAATAATTAATAATAACAAATTTGTAAAAATAAGGGTAAAATAAAGGACAAAATGGTCAATTTAAAGTGTTTGAATAGTTAATCTTGGGAAGCCAAGACTCAATCTCACCCCTCTCATGAGATTATAATCTCGAGATTAGGCCATCATATTGCGGGCTTTGTGAGATTAGGTGAAGGCCCGCAATTATAATCTTGGCAACCAAACAATAAATTAGCCTAGATTAGCCGAGATGTGAAGGCATTTTCTCGGCTAATCTCGGAAAGCAAACGTAGCCTTTTTGTATTATAGCACTCGAATGTCAACCAAAATCTAGTGGGTTTTTTTGGAGCAATCTTCTTCAAAATCTTGGTGATTGGCTCATTTTTTGTATCATACGGGCAAGTTAAATGTCCATAAGTGTTTGGTTTTGTTTTGTGGTGCTTTGAAAGAAGTATTTGAGGGGAAAAAAAGAAAATGATGGTTGATTTAAGGAACTTGTAAAAATATTGGTTTATTCTGATATGTTTTTTTGTTTAATGTAAATTAAATTGTTGTCGGATTAATGGTGTAACATCTATTGTTTTACACTAAATAAAGTTAAGGGGCTTGCTCATCTTATAAGCGACCTTCATACTTTAGATCATCTTGTGTGACACCTTTTTTATACAAAGAACAATTTAAATTCTATCGCTTCTAAATGTGTGACGATACCTCACAGATTTTGCCTTTGGGTTCGATGACGAATTTGGACATCATGCATCATATATTCTTATAATAGGATATAATAATTAATTAAACGACTATATCTTTATGTATATTAAAGTATTATGATTTAATATAGAGGTAGATAGATACTTTTTTTTTCATAGTTGTGCAAAATATTATGGAAAAATTTTTATTATATATAGAGGAAGTTTCGCTATTATTTTATGGGGGTTGAAAATTGACAAAATCTAGGATTTCTATTTAAAGGAAGATCAGATATTAGTGGAACTTTTTTTGAGAATCATGATTTATATTCTATTAATAATTTTAAAATCTTTTCTTTAATGAAACGAAACTCTAATTTATATCGATTTTTTTTTTTAAATTTGATGTAAAGGGTGAACCATATAAACATTTATAACGATTTTTTTATTTATTATTTGATGTACTTAATTAAATCATATTTTTCTAATTGTTCATAGATTATTCCTTCGTACAAATTTGGACTTGTCTTTCTGGCTACTCTTTTGTCTTGTATGGTTGTCATGACACTCGAAGCAGGCTCTTAATGATAAATAATATATTAATTCTTCTTCTAAAAGTATATATTAATTCTTCTTTCCAAAATATATATATATATTAATTTCTCTAATTTTAAAAGTATTATAACGTTATACAAGTAGACGTCAAATAATTTATTTTCACCAAAAACAAAATTCTATCGGACTTATTCTCAATAAGCCACCTTATGAATTATTCAACTCTAATTTTTAACCACTTATCCACGTCACATTAATTGCGGAGGTAACTACAAATGTGAGTGTATTTCATAAGTTGCATAGTTGGATGAATAATTTATGTGGTGTGTCTATTTAATTGAATTTTTTGTTATTTCTCTTGTCAATTTATCTTACTAAATGTATGACATCATTATGGAACACACAACATGCATTCAATCATTTGAAATAATATATCTAGGATATACTCAGAAATTTTTATTTGATGTCGCGATATCAAAATTTTACAATATATATAAAAATATTTTTTTATTATTTTATAAGGCAAAATTTTAAATTTTAATAAAAATACGTGTAATATATTGTAAGATTTATATAGAATGGGAAATGGAGGGGAGAGGGGGAGTTGTCCTTCCCTCTCCCTGGCCCCGGCTCCAAGTATGAATGCATCAGTCTTATAAATATTGCATCTAGTACAATATTTTGGGTAATTGGATAGATACTCTATGTCTTCAATTTTATTTACTTGTTTCTTTATTAATTCATCCAACTATACAATTGCGACATTGTTATTAAGCATGACCTATATATATATATATACATATATGGGGAGTTGCCCTTCCCTCTCCCTGGCCCCGGCTCCAAGTAAGAATGCATTAGTCTTATAAATATTGCATCTAGTACAATATATTAGATAATTGGATGGATACTATATGTCTTCAATGTCATTTACTTGTTTCTTTATTAATTCATCCAACTATACAATTGTGACATTGTTATTAAGCATGACCTATATATAACCATCGATACAATATACCAAGTATAACATAGAATATGCTGCACACTTGGTGAGGTTCTTGTAAATCTTGTATTTGGTACAATGCACTAACAGGGACGGAGTCAAAAATTCTTATTTAGGGGCGACAATATCAAATTTCTATAAAATATTAAAGAAATTCTTATAATTGGGTGGGGGGGGGGGAGCAAAATTCAAACTTTTTATAAAAGTACATGTAAATTTTAGCTTAATATGAACTTTAAGGAGGAGGGGGCCGAGCGCTCCCTCTAGCCCCCCTCGGGTCTATCCCTGTGCATTGAGTTGGTTGGATGGATGGATAACATGTGTGTATTTAAATTTAATTTTTTTTTAAATTAAAATTATTATATCGCGTTTGCATACATATCATCTATTCAATTATCTAATATATTGTACCAATTGTAATGTGGAATACAATCTTGATTGGGAATTAAGCTCTACTCCACTAAACTCACTTTATAGGGAGCTTCCTCTAGGTGAAATGAACACACCCTCAAAATAATAGGAGCACATAAAACAAAACCAAACAGCCGGCGGCATTTGAACAATCAAAATGTATCAACTCCTTTTCGAAAATTCAAACCTCTTGAGTACCACACACACACACATCTATATATATACTTGTGCATCTATATATAACCATGCCAATCCCCTCCATTGTTCTTCATTCCCAAACTACTCTCGTGATCTTCACATATTTGATCATTTTTTTCTCCACCATATCTAAACCCCATCATTTGTATTCTTCATTTCAACAACTCTTTCGCCTAAAAAATGGGCCAATATTTGAGCACTCGTTCCCTGGCTCTAATTCTAGTCTTGATGTGCTTATTATTTCATGGTTTGGAAGCTCGAAAGCTCTTGATCAGCGCGGAGCAAAACAAGGGTTCTTCTTCTAAAGACAAGCAAACATTACTGTTGAATTCACTTCCAAAAGGGTCGTCCGCTATGAATATTCCTTCATCTTCCCTTGTTGATCATGATCATATTGATTCTCCTATTGATCGTCGAAGTTTAGAGTCTGTTCCCAGTCCTGGAATTGGACATTGAATTCATTATCATGATTTCTTGATTTTTATTCAAGAAAAAGGAGGAAGAAAAAAAAAAGAAGAAGAATATCGATTTTTGAGATTATTAAGAATGTTTTTTATATATAGTCATGGGTAGGTTTTGGTTACGATTTACGGATTGTTTATGGTCCATGTGTGATGTATAAGTTTGCAGACTTGTAGTTCACGAGCTAGTTCTTTTTGTTGCTCAATTTGATAAGTGAATAGGGTTAATTGCTACATTTTTAATTACTAATCAGCAATATTTGCTGATATATATATATATATATATATATATATATATATATATATCTCCAAGAACCGGTACCAGTGAGGTTATGAGTTTAAACTCTCTTGTCCTCTCCCCTTTTTCCCTTGAGTGAGTGCTTGCGTGTGTGGGGAGTGTCTTTTCGATTGACATTTATAGGGTATTCCGAGTTAATTGTAATAACAAAAAGAGTATGTATTCTATGAATGATCTAATTAATACGCCTTCATTTAATAGCTTATATATGTTGGTTATAAATTCGTTTTCTTAGTCATGAAGATTGCTAATTAGAGATTGAATTATAAAATGATTAATTTGAAACCTATCAATTTTTAATTACACCACATTGTTATATATATGTAACTAGCTAACTTCGATAGATAAGTAGATTTATTTATTTATTTTTAAAAAAGCCCTCCACAATTTCCGGATGTCAAAATACATTTTAGAGATAATTTTGAAATTCTTTTCCCGCAAATTTTAAATTAATTCTCTAGTATCAACTTGGATAATTGATTTTCCCACTAATTAGTTTTGTAAAGTCAACCAAATCATGACGCATGTAATAAAAAAAAAAAATTTGATTACCTCAAATTATTTTGTTAATTAAACAAAACACTAATTTAATTAACCAAACATGCGTTAGGTGGATAGATTATTCGCATCGGAAGTACAAAAAAGGTTATTCTTATATTTTGTTTTATTTTTTAATTTTTGTTCACTACATAGTGACGAACCATTATATTATAATTAAATTAATTTGGTCTCTGTGATGGATTTTATTTATAATTATTCCGTTAATAAATATTTTGTTACTGGTTGTTTCTTTAGTTCTATTTATATTAAATTTTGTCATTAATCCATCATTGATATCTTAAATTTATGATAAAATTTTCCGTTATAAATTTTTTATTGATGAGTAGGATGTTTTTTTGTAATTATTTTTATCTTCTGTAGTCCCATGAGAAGCTAAAAAAAGACGAGTATCATCAGATCACAACAATCTTACCCATTTTTCGATACATCTCTTGAGGTTAAATAACTTGGTTGCTTATTAATTATTATTACTTATTAATTAGGGTTAATACCACTAAGGTCAAATATCTTTATTTAGAGTAGTTCTCATCCTTATTTACCACCAAAAAAAAAATTCTCATCCTTAATACTTAAATCGTGGGTTTTTAGTTCTTCCTATTATAATTTAGTATTGATTAGTGCTCTAAACAATATTTCGATCAAAATTAACTGAAAAAGCAAATTCATGCATAATTTTAGTGGTATTTACATCAATTTCAACTTTGGGCTTGGTTTCCCCCCCTTTTTTTTTCTTTAGGCCAAATTGGTTGTATAACTTATATTTTATGCCCTGAACAAGTTATAAAATTTGTCACTACAAGAATGTACACCCTTTAGTGACGAATTAATACACTATAAGTTTAGTTTTTATGACGATTTAGTTTATAAAAAATCCGTTAGTAAATACCTTATCACCGATTGTTTATTTAATTCTATTTACTTTGAATTTCGTCACTAATCCATCACAGATTTCTTAAATCTGTAACAGAATCTCTCCGTCACAAAATTTCCGTTAGTTAAGGGAGTGTTTTCTTGTAGTGTGTATAGCTTTTTTTGCTTTTATGATTTGCAACCAAAATATATTTCCCTATGTATTTCATTTATTATTTACCATGGCCAAGTTATGGTGTTAAAACTGTTTATGTTTGAAATATACGTTTAGCTTTTTGTAATATACTATCAGTTTACATAGATTTGTACACATGAAGAGCTCATTATCATGCTTAAGAAATTATCTTATAAGATATTAAGATGTTCTCACTCGCAGTGCGTTCAGCTGTAGTTTGTTGTATAGAATATGGTCCCAAATCACTCATTTGTGTTGTATTATCATACATATTAGTGATGAGACATGCATGAACAAGTTGGGTGTGATTACAAGAAGTTGCCTTAGGCTATCTTTTTAACATTATTCGACTCTTGAAAGAAATATATATGTATATATATATATATACTTGCAACACCGCACACTCTACGTGTATGCAAAATATAAAAAATATATATTTCAAATTAGTACTTAATTTTTTTTAGGATGAAATATAATTATATTATTAAATTTCTTTTATAAGAATACTTTTTTAAGAATTATTTGAAATAATTTATTAAATTATAATAATTTAAAAATAAAAATAATTATATGAAATAAAATTACATGATAAAGAATAAACACAAAAAGAAACAAAAACAAGTAATTCTAATTAGAGAAAGTGGTTTGTCGGTTGAGAATATGGATTTTTTAAATTGGATGTAATATTATAACATTGACCTTTTTATTTGCTTATTTATTGCATGTGTTTACTAATTAAAAGGGTAAAACTGACACATCAAAATTTGGTATCCTAATTGAATCGATTTCATGTGAATTTTCAATTTTAGCCACAATTTTATATATCTCTATTTATTCCACATAAAATTGAAGGGCAAATTTTATAAAATCACATAAATAACGCCATTTGTGAGACAAAAATGGCTTTCTTTGTACTATAGTATATATATATATATATATATATATATATATATTGTGATAGAGGCATGCATTACATTTCACACGATTGATTCAATATCCCCAAATTTAATACAACTATTATCTGTTACATATAAATGAACATGGAAGTACAAAATATTGAGGATGTAATTGAAAATTTTTCCTCATCAACGGTGGTTATGATACTAGTTTCTGAATGTACCAGTTTTGCCATTTTTTATTACCACACTACCAAAATAAATTTGGTTAAAATTGTAAATTGTCAATCAAATCTATTTCCACATTACTAAGTTTTCTCACATCAACTTCCCCATTTTTATTTAACAAAGAAAGGAGATTCTTTTTTTTTTTCAATTTTCTTTTTCAGTAAGTAACAAATGATTGGAGAATGAGTATCAATATATTTAGTATAATAAAGTGATATATGCATAAAATAATACGTACACAATACTTAAATTATTGTATACCCGCGAGGACAGCGTATGTTAACTGCTAATTATGAAAAAGACAAAAACCAACCATCAGTTGGTCTAGCTGGATGAGGCACTAGATCTCTTAAGTAATGTTCAGAGTTCGAATTCTGGTATTGTGAATGAAGCAATTGGGTTGGGAGGGTCGTCCCCATAATGGGCTTCTGCAGTATCCGATCCGGATTAATCGACCAATGAATCGAAATCGGGTGGTTAAGATCAAAAATAAAATAAAATAAAATTAAAAAATAATAAAAAAGACAAAAAAAAAAAAAAAGAATGTTCTCTTAATTTAAGCTACAATGCATGTTTTACCCGAAACGTAGGTAGAATGAAAAACTGCCCTACGCCTTCGCAGTTGCTAAAAATAAATTTTATCTTAAAACAATGGTCTTAATTCGTCTATTTATTATTACAATTTACGACTTTTTTTTTTCGTCCTTCGCCCCTTTAAGGATTTGATGATTAACATCTCAGGTGAGTGGTGGACACCAATATTATTATGCAATTTGAGATTTATCATCTTAGTACTCTCTTGTTTTACATTTAGAATCATTATTCATCTTTTTTCTTTCTTTTTTTTTTCTTGTGATTTAGGACATAAATGAGTTTAGCAATTTCATAACACGTGTGACATATGGCGGGTTAAATGTGTATTCTTGAATTATTATTTGATGATTTCTTCTTGTTTTGGTAAATTAAGCTATAGCCTGCAGAGACATAGGGAAGGGGGGCAAGGCCGTTCGGATCCTTTGTTATAAATCGATGCTACATCTTCGCTTCGTTCATCAATCAATACAACGTGATTGGTAAACGGGTGAGACAAGGATAGAAAATCTTCAAAAAAATTCTCATATGATAATTTTTTCTTTTTTCTTATCTCAACCGTTTATTAATACGACGTCTAGCCCTTCATACAAGGATTTGGAGACTAACATCTCAGGTGAGTGCGGATACCAATATTATGAAATTTTAGATTCATCATCTTAGTACTCTCATGCTTTACATTTAGAATCATTATTCATCCTTTTTTTTTTGTTGATTTAAATAGGACATGAATGTGTTTAATCAGCAATTTCATATCACGCGGGACATTTTGTGGGTTAAATGTGTGTCCTTGAATTTTGTGGGTTAAATTAAGCTATAGCCAGAGACGGAGCGAGAGGAGGGGGGGGGAGCGGTTTGGATCCTCTAATACGAAACGGTGTTACATCTTTTTTTCTACTCATCAATACATGTCGTGTATATTGGTAGACAATTGAGATAAAGAAAGAGAAAAACTTATGATATGAAAATTTTATTTAAAATTCTCTTTCTTTATTTTAACCGCTTACCAATCACGTGTCATGTATTGATGAATGGGGAAGAAGATGTAGCACTGTTTTGTAGAGAATCTAGATTGGGCTGAAGGATGTGGCCACCCAGTGCAGATCCTCTACTACATAATCGTACTACATTTTCTCATGTATTCATCAATACACACTATGTGTGTTGATAGACGGTTCAGATAATGAAATAGAATCTTTAAAAGTTTTTTCATATCATTAGTTTTTCTTTTTCTTTATCTCAACCACTGACCAATATATGTGATGTATATTAATTAGTAAGTCAAGAGGAAGATGTAGTACGACTTTATAGTAGAGGACACGAACTGCGCCCCTGTCCCCCCCCCCCCCTCCCAAGTTTATATCAAGCTAAAATTTATATGTATTTTTTTTTAAATTTTAAATTTCGTCTCCCTAAATTATAAAAATACCTTTAATATTTTACATGAATTTGAGGAAAAATTACACTGACCACCCCTGAGGTTTGGCCAATTTACGAAAAACCCCCTACTTTTTTAAAAATTACCAAAAACCCCCTAAGGTTCTATCCATATTACAAACTTATTTCAATTTCCGAAAATACCCCTTTCCTTTTTTTGGGTGATTTACACTGACCACCCTGAGATTAGGTTAATTTACGGGAAACCCCCTATAGTTTTAAAAATTACCAAAACCCCCTGAGGTTATACCAATATTACAACTAGCACTTACTTAGGTTGACTTATCAACAATATTAATTTTTTTTCCCTCTGTAATATTGCTATCATAAAATTTTCATGTAATAGATTTGAAAAAAAAATGTGATTACGTATTCAAATAAATATTCTGAATTTAATATTATGAATTTATACAAAATATACGTAATTATATACATCGTATATATCCATAATGTGAAATGAGAAATATAAACATTGATTGAAATAAAAAATTGAAATTAAATAATGCACTTGAAGACTTTATTTAGCTTGAGGACTCTAACTCATTTCTCTTAAAATTTACTCCGTATTAACGATAATATGACATACTTGATGTGTTGGTAGATACTTTTAATGTATTAAATTCAGAATATTTATTTGAATAAATAATCACATTTTTTTTCAAATCTATTACATGAAAATTTTATGATAACAATATTACAAAGGAAAAAAAAAAGAATTAATATTGTTGATAAGTCAACTTAAGTAGGTACTAGTTGTAATATTGGTATAACCTCAGGGGGTTTTTGATAATTTTTGAAACTGCAGGGGGTTTCTCGTAAATTAACCTAATCTCGGAGTGGTCCGTGTAAATTACCCAAAAAAAGGGAAGGGGTATTTTCGAAAATTAAAATAAGTTTGTAATATTGATATAACCTTAGGGGATTTGTGGTAATTTTTTAAAAAGTAAGGGGTTTTTCCTAAATTAGCCAAACCTCATGAGTGGCCAGTGTAATTCGCCCTAAATTTGATATTCCCTCCAACCAAAAATTCTAACTCTATCCCGGCCCATAGCTACCATATTTGGGTATGATGAATGTGTAACTCTGAAAATTTTGTTGCGCCTACGTCTCCAGGCCTATGTGAAATTAACAGAAAACCTGTCTTCGCTTCAGGATCTGGAACCCGAAAACTAAAAATGGCGATGAAGTTCGGTGACTTTTACAGGGTTCAAAAGGTCCGGCTACAAAGAATATTACGAAAAGTGTTGCAACCCTTACTTAAACCAATGGATAAAAGCGTTCCTCGAGTTGGATAAATCGCGTTCCAGATTGCTAAATCCATATTTTTTTAGTCTTCTTATGTTCCTTATTTTTGAATTATTGACAGGGTTTTGTTTCAATTATTCGTTTGTATTTTAATCCATTTTGTTTAATATAATCATTTTTTTTTATATAATTGTTACAGGTGATACTCAATTACAGGTCCAGAATATATACCGTAAATCTATAATTGATAAGTAATTAATAGCAAAGAGAATATTTCAAATTAGCAATGAGATTTGTGTTAATTAAAATGTAATCTTTGATAGACAATTAATGTGACTGAAATACATACAATTTTCTATAAAAACTCCTTTCGAGGACAAGGAAAAAAAAATTAAAACAGATAACCACTAATGAATTTTTATAAACCAGTGCAAAAATAGATTAGTATAAAAATAGTTCACTAATGTATACTAATCAAACTTAAGAATATAATTAAATTACAATAGATAACCATTAATGAATGTTTGTTAACTCAACGTGTGTGCAAAATAAATATATATATAATTTAATTACATTCTTAAGTTGATTTGTATAAAATTATATTTATTATTATTTTTATATGAATATCATTTTTAACTATTCGTAATATATTTATTACTTAAATTAATGATAAGAGAAAAATAAAATAATTTTAAATAAGATAAAACTAAGAAAAAAAATAATAAAACATATTGAAGAGTGGAATAAGAGAAGATAAAAAGAAAGTAAGAGAGAATAAAATAATGTGAAAGATGAGGACAGAGAAAGCTAAAAAAACAAAGAAAAATGACAGACAAAAAAGATTGAGACACCAAAGGTAGTTATTAAGTGATGCTCACTTTTTATATAATAGTACAGATAAGCACGGGTAAGTGGTCACTAATATACATTGCTTTATTGAAAATGCATCCCAAAAAATAAAAAAACACCAAATGTCCGCCTATTAACGTTCCTAATCAAATTGGATTTGCTAGATATTTAATTAATAAAATATTTAAAATTTAGGTCAAATTTAGATTAAATTCAAATAAAGATCCTCCTATTAACATTCCTAGACCCTAATAGAAGGTATCCAAAAAGAAAAGGAAAAATAAATAAATAAATAAAACCCCTAACCGAATGATTAAAGAATTGCTCAATAGGGCCTAAAAATAGCAAAAACAGCCCCTAGGGGCTAATGCTGCCAAGCAGCTATCCATTTTAGGGCTATCAATTTAGCGCATTTTAATTCAAATTCGATTTTAGTCTGATTCGAATTTTAATATATTGGATCGATCAAACTATTTGATTGATCAAGTTCACTTATAAATATCCAGATATTGAAATAAATTGATAGGATATGAAGTCAAATAGTTCGATCCGTTAAAATTTTGAATCCGAACTTTGATAATATTTTTATTAAATTAATAATTTTATCTATAAAATATTAGTAAAGAGGTTTGAATAGAATATAATATGTAATGCATTATTATTAATAGTACACTATTTTTTATTTTTTCAAAGGTAATTTTTTTTAACAGAATAGTGTATTATTTTCAAACATATTCTAAAATATTCTTCTGCTTTCTAAATTTTACTTTCTACATAAGGAATAAAATTTTTTATTGGTTATTTAATTTAAAAATTTTAAAAATTTTAGTTATAATTTGGGTCAGATTTTTTTGTCGGATTTTAAATTTTTATTGAACTTGAACTCAAGAATACTGAATACAAATCCTATAGAATTCGAGTCGAATTCGAACACTTAAAGGAGTTTCATCGCCATTTCCATAAATAAAGAGCCCATTTTATTTTATTTTCTTTTAAAAAATATTACTTGCTTAATAACTACAATTTTTCACTTGAAAAAATTAAAAAACTTTTGAATGAAGGGGCCTTTTCCATCTTGCAGCCCACACTCGACTGCATTTCTTTGTTGGTCTTTTTGTAAGAAATATAAATGCGCCGAGTCATGATTCTTGTTGGCCACATGAACTAGTCCCCTCCTTTTAAGTGCACTACAACATGGTGATCCATCATTAATGGGGAATTTTTATATCAATCGATTTGGGTTTCATATATAAATTAAGCCGTTTAAATTTATGCTATGTGTGTGTGTGTGTGTATTTACTTAAAAAAAACAGTACAAACATTATGACAAATAAGGTGGCTCTTTCATTTGCTTTTAAAAATCATAAAAATGCCTCTATTAATACATATGGAGGTTTTTCAAAAAATAAATACCATAGTTACCGTCGCCAAAAAAAAAAGGAGGCTTCTTTATGAAAATTGCCTCTATTTACAACTTTTGGAAACAAATTATGAGATTTGGAGGCTTATCTATGTTTGCTTCTAAAAATTCGCCGATCTCTGTGAGAGTTATTAATAATTAACTAAAAAATTTATTAAAAATTTGCCAATCTTTTTTTATGAAAATTTCCTCAATTTACAACTTTTGGAAACAAATTATAAGATTGGGAGGCTTATTTATGTTTGCTTTAAAAAATTTGCCGATCTCTGTGAGAGTTATTAATAACTAAAAGCCTTCTTAAATTGTTTTTAGGGACCAATGTATGTTTTCCTTTCATTAATATGCCTCTAAAATTAATTTTTTAATAGTGAGATATACAAAATGTAACAAAATTCAAATTATGTGCCCGTTAATGTCTACATTGGCCAACCACCATCAGAGAAAAAGTGAAGGGGTTGTTGATAGAGGCAACTTCTTGTCTTTAAATCCATATAAAATAAGATTATGCATATCTATTAAAATTTCAATTTTTATTTTCAAGATGCTAATAGTATATTCTACATTTCGTAAATTTTCATCAACAAGATTTTGACATCAAAGGTTCATACAATACCAAGAATCGAGTTTTAATTAATCAAAAGATTAAGATACACCATCATAAATGTATAGCGTGATTATGACTCGAAAACGAACCATAACACAGTTATTATTTTGTACTTGCTATGTGTTTCGTTATTGAAAAGATAACATATTTAGGATACAATGTTTAATACATCAAATTTCAATTAGACATAGAGATCTAGAAATTCATATAATCTGTATACAAGCAAAGCAACGGTATAAAAACTCAAAAGGTATTATAAAAACACATGAAAACTAGTATGTACAAATGAGATATACAATATACAACTAAAATCATCAAGTATTGACAAACACACAAACCTCTTATGATACATACATGATATAATAAAAGTAATCTCCCAAAGTTATATCTGCAATTGTCCCCTTTTCACAAAAAAGCAACACAAAAAGGTCCTAATTCTATGCAAGCCATTGCAATCATTCTCCAAGAATGATTCTATTTGAAAGGGAAAAAAATAAAGTTTCAAACCTATGGCCTTCAACACAACCCTTGATGTTGTGGACCCATAATTAAGCCTAATGGTTGGCAGCTCATATAATGTCACATCCACACTTTGCCCAGCTCCACCAATTAGCACATATCGATATAAATACTAAATATTTAATGACTTTCATCTCTAACAGCTTAAAATTTTTTTGTAATATCTCTGGTATCATATTTAGATGAGTCCATCTAAAACTTTAAACTGTTAGAGTAGAAAAAGTATTAAACATTTAATACTTCTAACGTAGATACACTAGACTTTGGAGGATGGTCTTACCAATCCTGAACCCCGGAACCACCACGAAAGCCACACGAGGATTGGCTGCAGGCGAGAAGAAAGCCTCATCGCTCAAGCTCTCCATATAAACTTCAGAAAAACGGTTCCCTTTTCCCACTTGAAAAATGGAGATCTCTGGATCAAAAGACAACGCCAGGCAATGCAGTAGCCACACGCGCTTGGCCATCTCAATGAATGTCGAGAAGAAAGGCGTCTCGGGTAGTAGTACTCCTCCCGAACTCACCAAATCCCTCTGATCCAAATTACCAAAAAGGGCTTCCTCCATCTTCGGATGCACGAGCCTCAGGTACTTCACACGACAGAATGCTGCAAACAATGATTTGGGCTTCCACGCTAAGTAATCCGCCGGTCTCACGGATTTCATCTCCAAGAATCTGTCGAAAAACCGGCCCCGTTCTTTGTGGGCCCGACCCTCGGCTTGGATGGAGAAATTCGGGTGATTAAAACCATCAAACATTTCTCTACAAACAAATGACTCGAATGTGAAACACGTATGATTCTTTCTCCAAAAAGTAATCCCGGGCTCAATGGAACGGGCCGCAGCATCCAAGTCCCAGCCTGAAATTTCCATCTCCCGTATCATCAAACCCACAAAGCTTCTAATGGATTTAATCACCTGCTTATGGTATGCAATAAAATGGCTAGGCCTCAAGTTTGACAACTTAGTAACTTCAGGCATGGATATTTGTCCACTTGAATTTAGTCTCTTTTCAAGCAACTTGTTGTCACTATTAGCCTCTGCCAATTTCTCTCTAAGAAAAGTGATCTCAGAGTCCTTAAGCTTGAGCTGGAAATCCAACTTCTTACATGTGATTTCGTACGTTTTCAAAAGACTCCTCTGCTCTTGAATCTCAGCTAAAACCAGAGTCGTCTCTGGAGATGTCTCGTTCATCTTATTGTTCAAGTAACAATGCTTTAGTTCAGACAACTTCTTTAGCTCAGAGACGATCGTCTGATCCGAGGATTGTATCCCTTCGGCGTCATAAGGAGACTGCGCGAATTGCATTTGCGCATAAGCAGCTTTTACAGAGGATACGCTGGCGAAAAGCTTGGCAATGAAAGCTTGTTTGATTGCCTTATCCAACATCTCCTCATCTTGAATAGCATCAAAGAAAGAAATCTTGGGATTAATAGCTGAATCGTACTTCATTTTATCACGGGCCTTTGCCTTTTGGATTTCATCATCCGGAGACACCCCTATCACGGCCCGTATGTGGAGAACCTTAGCGAAAGCCCGTCCCAACCGGCTCCTTCGTGGGGTAACCTCAGAGGGCTTAACCAAATCCATATCTGAACCAAGAAAATCAAGAAAATGGGAAACGGTGATGATATTTGTATATGGGGAAGCAAACGAACACTTGTGTGCAAAAAAAAAAAAGCAACAATTGATGCAAGAATAAATAGTTAGTTTAGAGAATAGGAATATGAGAGACAATGATGACCAGAATAACTATGCATAATGAGCGTGTTTTCAATAAAAGAGAAAGAGCCAAAAAAAAGGCTGTGTATACTTTATCTCTTAGACCGAGGACATCAAAAAGGAAATATAAAACTCTCTCTCCCTCTCTCTCTCTCTCTCTCTCTCTCTCTTCCTTTGAAGTTGAAGAAAAGTGGACTCAACGGGACGAAAAATAAAAGGATGGTTTCACACAGTAGAAACGCAGAAGGTGGAGATAAGTTGAATCAAGGACATACTCAAAAGACGCATATACAAAAAGTTCTGATGGCTAATTGCTTATTAAGGTTATTAAACTTACATAAAGCTAAAAGCATTGTAGCATTAGTGCTTTTGTGCTATAGATAAGAATATGATAAATGCGTAGTTAGAGAATTAAACGACTGTATTTATGAATATTCTATTAGTCCAGGCAGTGTTTGACATCAGAATATAACAAAATCCCATGCTACAACACACACACATATATACATATATATACACACACGTATTTAATTAATTGTCAACCACATCATAAGTGTTATTATACTCGTCATGCACACAAATATATATATATATATTTTATATTTATAAATCTCATGTTTCTTGAAACAACTGGTTAAAATAATTATCTATCTTTATTAAGGATAATTCCTACCCGAACTAGATCTGATACATTTAACAAATTACATGACAGATGTTATTAGAACTGTTGTATAAGTCTAAATTGTGCATTAATCCAATTACAGGGTAATATAATGCACTCGTTATATGATTAGTTTCGATTTAACTAGAATTTCTTCTTTCCCAAGTAGCCAGAGCCAGCATTATAAGACCATAACTATGTATTAAAAGTATTTTTGACCAAATCCCATTTAATTTATAATGTGGGTGACAATTATAAGGATAGTTATCCAATATTCTACTACATAACCTAGCCCGTAAAACATAAAAAAAAAAAAAAAAAAATCGCAACCAACAACCTGAACCGGCTACAAGGAAAATTCTTACACGCGCTTACCTGTTTGAATATCTTTTTACTAAAGAATTGAATTTCAAAGTTGATACGATTTCGTTCGATTTTCATATAAAATATGGACCACGACCCAAACGCGTCATATGCTTAAATTGACTAATTAATAATAATTTTCCTGTCGATTTATGGAAATCCATTTACGATGGCTCCATAAATTTTTATTTGGAGAGAGACGAGTAATTAAGAAAATAATTTTACACACATAGTATGAATGTGAATTATATAATAGGAGAAGCACCATTTTGCAATAGAAGATCCTATCCGAAAATATTAAAAGGATTTATATATACTAATAATATTGGTATACTCGATGCGTGTATAAAACAAAAAACTCATATAATTTAATGATATAATAAAATTTTGATAGTATCTAAACTATCAAAATATATTTAATTATTTTTAATAGATTTATAAAATTAGTTATAAGTAAAAATAAAATAACATATCATTAAAAAAAGAAAACAAATACAAAAAAATAAAAAAGAAAGTGATATTGAAGAATATTTGGAGAAAGCTAGATAGAGAGAGAGAGAGGGAGTAGAGAAAGTAAAAAGAACATAAGAAAAGACAAAGGAGAAGGAAAGTGGAAAAAAAAAATATTAGACCAAAAGTAATTTATAAAGGATGTTCTCCATATATATATATATATATATTATATAGTGGGGGTTGCATTTCATACATGATAAGCAGAGGGGAACCAAGAAGAGTAGAAGGACAGTCATCCCTCTTCAATTCTATATTTAACTATATTTGATATGTATAGTGGCACCCCAAATTATAAAAATGTCTTTATATTTGTAACATTTTTATTAAAACTTCCAAATAAAAAGTTTTGGTCATTTCCTTGAATTGTGGCTTAATGTCTTTATATTTGTTAACATTTTTATTAAAACTTCCAAATAAAAAGTTTTGGTCATTTCCTTGAATTGATAAGCCACAAGGGCAAGGAGGCCCCTCAAATTCAGATCAAGCTAAATCTTACATGTATTTTTTTGAAAAATATAAACCCCCCACCCCCCACCCGAATAATATATATACATTTTACATTTTATAAAAATATGGTCTTACCCATCAAATAAAGCTTTTTGGCTCCACCGTTGCATAAAGAGGGAAGCCAAATGAGGAGGACTGGCTGTGATAATCGTCCTCTCAACTTTATAAGAAAACATAATTTCTGTGTGTGTATGCATATCGTCTACTATATAACTATGCTATATTTTCTCTTCCACTTGTCAATACATTCCATATTATTAGTGGATAGTTAAAATAAGAAAAATAATTTTTAATTTTTTTTCATATCATAATTTTTTCTCTTTCTTTATTTTAACTGCTTATCAATACATGTGATGCATATTAATTAGTGTATGAAAAGATGTAGAAAGATTATACAGCAGAAGATTCAAAGTGAAGAGAAGGGGAGGAGACTAGTAAGGATTAAGAAAGGTAATCGTTCAAACTTTTTTTTTTTGGTTGAAACTTCAAACTTATATCATATATGTGTATGTATATATAAAACACCCTTTGAATGATAAAAATACTTATTATATTACGTAAAAAAAAGATCGCCCTTTTATGAAAATTTTCGACTCCATCCCTAGTACCACGTGTCATGACTTGAAAATGTTGCATATCTCGAGACAATCAAAAGGTAAAAGACAATTATCGGGTGAGCTAGCTAGCTGGTTCGACGATAGTAAAGGTTTTGTGGACATTATTGGCCATTGCATAGTGCATTTCATGGATTCACGTGAATTCATTGGATTCCCATGCTCCAACCTCCAATCAAACAACTCTCTATTCATCCAAAAAAAATAAAAAACAAGATAAATGAAAAAATAAAACAACCCTCTAAAAACATCCCAACACTTTTACAAGGCAAATAAAACACTGGGTTAAAAGGCACTCTGCCTTCTCAAAATACACATTTGGTGTCACTTTCGTCGCTTCAACTTTATGCCTTCATCCATATATCTATATCTAGTTAATTTTAATTTGACAAGAAGTTGCTAAAAACAGCTTAATAGAAACTTCCAACTTTTAATTTATTCTAATTTATCTCAACACAAACAATAAAATAAAACAAAACATTGTATTATTATTTTTTCAGCAAAAATAGTAAAAAAAAACACTAAATTAATAGAGATGTAAAATACATATTTTTAAGTTGAGAGGAGCCCAATTTGACTCTAATAGTATAATTTGAGGGGGTAAAGTGATATTAAATTTAACCCCAAAACATGGTACAGGAACCCACAAATCTTGGAACCACTTTTTGTGAAATTCTTAAAACCGGTGTGACAAATATTAAATAATAAATATAAGACTTTATGTTATACTAATAATATTGACACATTCGACGTATGTGTATAATAATAAAATTAATTTAATGGCATACTAAATTCTTTTTAATAGTATTTATACTATTAAAATATTTTTGATTATTTTTAATAAATTTATAAAATTAGTAATAAATAAAAGTAAAATAATTTGAAATGAAAAAAATTAAGAAATTAAAAAACTAATACCGAGGAGTATTGGGAGATAAAAGTTAATAGAGATGGGGAAGAGAAAAAAATGGAATGTGTAAGTTTGTAAAAGAATAAAGGAGAGAGAAAGTAAAATAAAAGAGAAAAAAATGAAAAATAAATTAACCGACCAAAAACAACTATAAAGAATGTTGCCTCTTTATGTATAGTATAGATTAATGTGGTTTAATACTCATTACTGGGCCTGTAGTTCAGTGATAGAGACTTAAACCTGACTTATTGAATTTCTTGGTTCAAAATTCTCTTGTCTTCTGTCATTTTTCTTTGAATGAGAGTGCGTGTGGCGCTCAAAGGCAAAGACACCTTTGCCCACAATGGAATCTAATGAACCCACTTAAAAATAAATCTCCCATTATAATTATATATTAAAGATTAAAAAATTATAAATTATAAATTATAAATTTTATTATTATTGAATCCTATTAAAAGATATAAAATTTTTTGTATCAATAAAATTCTGATTAATATTTATAAGATTTGTGGAATGAATTGTTTCAAAAAAAATAAATAAATAAATAAAAAATGCGGCTCAATACTCATCATTTAATTTTGTGTACCCCATGCATTAAAAATTTTTCCACATGGATCTCCTGTCAGTTATCCCATCGAATTTAATTTCATAAACGGTCCCAGAGATGACAATACCCGCACAAACTGTAAATCGTGCCATCCAACGGATAAATCACCCACCCACACACACACACACACACATATACACACACATATGTGTGTGTGTGTGTGTGGACCCCATACATTATTTACAAATGTGACAAGCGACAAACAACTTCAGATGATCACGCCTCAATCACGTGCCCACAAAATTTGACTAATATAGTAAAATCGCCAAAATTTATTACAATTTGCATTCATAATCATATCTTATGTCGCGTTCATCTCTTTAGATATATAAAATAAAATATAACAAATACATACTCAAATTATTAATATTAGAATTAATTTATTATTCTTATTATATATCTTATAAATTTAAAAAAAAATTAACGAAACACAAAGCATAATTGAAAGGTGCAAAATGTAAGTCAGACAAAATGTTATTTTAATTTTACTAGCACAAGTAAAAAATTAATTACCGTTTACCTACGAAGACAGAGGCTGCAGAATTTAGAGGCTTCTGTTCAGACAAGCGGGAACCCCAAGAAACAGCAAAAGTACATCGTCATCATCTGCCTCCAGTAAAATTATTGTCTCTTTTCAAACCCCCAAACCAAAAACCAAGAAAATGTGACAACTTCGTATAAATCTATACACACACATGTATATACGAATATATACGCACCAGTCACCAGTGTATGTGTGTGCATATGTGTGTGTGTGAGAGAGTCCAAAACAGAGGTCAGAATCTTCGAGTTGGAATCACAAAAGTTTGAAACTTCACAGTGATAAGCGGAAGCAAAAAATAAAAAAACACAGAGATTTTCAAACTTTTTTCTGAAAAATATCAATTTTTTTGTCGAAAGATTTATTTGGAATCTTTGAAGTGGGGTTCTGTTTTTTGTGGGCTTTTAAGTTGAGAAATGGGTGTTGGGGTGTCGGATTTGGTTGAAGGAATGATGATCTTTTTAGCTTTAGAACATGGAAAAATAGGAGTTTTTGAGGAAAAAGAGAGAGAGAGAGAGAGAGAGAGAGAGAGAGAGAGGAGAAGGGTTGGGAAAATTATGAACAGAGAGCGAAGCCAAGCCATATATAGACATATCTATATAAATATAATATATATGTTTATATATATATATATATTTTTGATAAATAGCAGAACCAAGAATTAACGAGTAGATTTTCTGTTTTCAGTTCACACTGGCGGGCTTTGTACAAAGAGAGAGGAAAAAATGGCACTTCGCTCCCCCAAATTTAAATATTTTGGCCCATCGCCCTCCAAAGTTAAAGTTTTTTTGGTATCTCAAGCCCCCCAACATATATGTATTGTTACATTTTGCCCTTATTGTTATTTTTAAGACACTATAAAAAAATGGCATAATTTAACACATATAATATGACATATTTTTAAAATGTGTCATAATTATGTATTTATTGTGGCACTCTGTAAAAGTGTCTTAATAAAGTATATTAAATTTGAATTAAAATATATATTTTGTGATACTACAAAATATCAAAATAATTTAGGGTTAATTACATCTAGCCTCATCTAAATATGTAATATAACAACTCGTACCCCTTTAGATGAAAATATAATATTAAGCTCCCATGTAAGATTGTATATTACATATGAACCCTATTCTATCATAGCTCCGTCAAATTTTTGATGACATCATCATAAAGTTTATTGGAATTTCTTTTTGGCCCTCACCCTCCACATGGACATTTTTTTTTCCAATAGATGCCCTTCATAATTTCATATTTCAGATGGGGCTACATGTAATATTTCGTATTAATAAAGGCAAACTGAGGTTTTGATACCAAAATTCAAAAATAAAGGCCAAAAACACAAATAATAGAGTACATTAAACTTAAAAATGCCACATTTATAAAAAATTTCAAAAAATACCAAAAGATGAACCCCGCCCCCCCCAAATTTTAACACATATCAATCAACTTCATTCACATATTTAGGCTACAAACTTCAATAATACCAAATATTAGAAGTAAAACATTCAATATATCAGGTTTTAGTGTTGAATTAATTTGAAGGTTTTTTGATAACTAACTTTGTTCACACTAACAAGAATGCTAAGAACTCTCTTTCTTTCTAATGTCGCTACTGATAACTTGATTTTTAACCCTTTGGCGTTCAAGAAAAATGAAAAAAAATGATGGCTTTGCCGTCTAAAACGATTGGTTGTAGGTTTGGATAAAGGGTTTTTCATGGCTTAGCGTTTTTTGAAACTTAGACAAAACTCCAATTTTTACTCATTCTTTTTGGATGTAAACATATTTGAAGGGCAAATTAGCAATTTAATATCGAGATTTGTTTGGACAATTTTTTTAATTTTTTAATCTATTCTTTTGGGGGCAAATTTGAAAATTTACACTTTTTTAGAATATTCCGTTTAAAGTTTGACAGAACCATGACGGAATAGGGTTGATATATAATATACAATCTTACATGGGGGCTTAATGCCATATTTTCATTTAAGGGGATATGAATTATTATATTACATATTTAGAGGGGGGCTAGATATAATTAACCCAAGAATTTATTGTCACTATTAAATGCTTGACACTTTAACAAGTGTTACCAAATTAATTTTGCTTTTAGTGACACTAGCTAAAGCGTCATGATAGCAGACTTTGACACTTTATAGTGTCAAGATAAATACATTATAATTTAAATTTAAAATGGTTTATTGAGGTATTTTTTATGAGATGTCATAAAAGATATAAAATATGATAGTACCACATAATATGTAACAAATTAGGTCATTTTTTTAGTAGTGAGGGCAAATGATACCAAAAACCTTTAGAAGATTGAATTTAGAACCACTTGAATCCCTAGGTTTTAAAAGCAACATATTCGTTCCTCAACTTATAATTTGATTTCAATCTAGTCCTTAGACTCATTTTCAAGTGATATTTTGCTGGAAAAATATGCATGTGACCCAAGCATGCTTAAATTTGAAGGTATTTCTCTCAATATACAGTTTATACTTGTTTTAAAATAAAGACATGCTTGGGTCATGTGCATACTTTATGATGAAAAATAATCAAAAAAATGGGTTTAGGGACTAAATTGAAATCAAATTAAAAGTTGAGAAACAAAAATGTTGTTTTTTAAAGATTAAAAACCAAAGTAATTTTAAACAAAAACTTGTTAGATTTACTTTCCCTTTTTTTGTAATTAAAGAAAACTACAAATCGTCTACAAATTCTAAAAGCCATTAAATATAGTTTGAAACTTTAGCAAATATTGCAAAACAGGGACGTTCAAGAAATTTTTAACGAAAAAATTGACGTGGGTCTCACGTGATTGTTAGCTTCCTTTAGTTATGGGGAAACAAAAATGTAATTTTGATTCTATAGGACGATTAATTTTGTAATATTGATTTCAAAATTTTAAAAATTACTGAATAATTCCAAAATTTTCATTGCACTTTTATAATGGTTTGGTTGTTTTTTAGTTGAAATTTGTACTTTGAATCTAACACCAATAATTCATAAATTTTAACACCAATAGAAGATCTTATTCAATACATACACGTGTATGCATGTATATATATATATGCGTGAATATGTGTGTGATTTTTGATCTACATGACTACCCAGTGGCTTTTCTAATCCAATTTAATCCTATAGTTTATATAGTGGAGAAAAATAAATACAACTGATATTTAAGTACAAAATAGAGCACTATAGACAATTTTGCAACCAAAAAGGAGATTTAGTGCTTATAACTAAACTTCAGAGGGCAAAGTGCTAGAATATTAGAAGTGCAGGGGCGAAAAGTGCCATTTACCCTAAAAGTTATGTTGATATTGTAGACAGGGTCCACACCGTGTAAGCATAGGCCAAGTGGTTGGTGAATTTTCTTCGGCAAATCTCTTCAGCTCCATAAATTATTGGGAGGAAAACCACTTTGTCTACCCAATTATATTCATTTTTATATTTTTTCATGTTAATTTTTGTTTGTTATATTTTGTCATAAAGACTATTCGATCCTTATATTTACCCACTATAATTTATTTTTGGTAAAAAGAAATTGACTGAAAAATAGACACATGACTCTTTATTTAATGTGAATATTAATTTTAAGGTTGATTTGGGAGTTTGCTATCCGATATTGTCCACTTCTTGATGAACTTTCGGATTGAAAATAGGTTCCAGTTGATAAAATATAAAAATCGAATAGTTCATATGATAAAGTACAACCTAAAAAGTTATATAAAAAAAGCACAAAATTGAATATAGTTCGGGAGACAAAGTATTGTTTTTCCGAAATTAATTATAGTTCAAATTCGCATATAATCAACTAGGCCAAATGACTAGGGTGGTAGAATATTTTGCCTTCAAATTATATAAATTCTTATTAGAAGTTTTAAAATTTTTAAAAATAATAATTATTTAAAGAAACTAATTTCACCCTTCAAAATTAAAATTTAATTAATATGTTTGATCAAAAAAGAATTGTTACTTTTTGATACGATTGATCACTCTTATGAATCTATCACACATCAAAATTCAATTATTACTTGGTCATGTTTTAGTAAATTAAGTTTGATTTATTTTAGGTGAGATGGAACAACGTGATTAGTGGATGCAATTAATAAATCGGGGGCAAGTGTGTTTGAGATAGCGGGAACAAGTAGGATTGGGCTGTTTGGGATAAAATCTGGTTAAAGATTGTTTATTGTCAAAAAAATAATAATAAAAATAATAAAAAAAAATCTCAACAATTTGAGTACATACCAAACCGGGAATAGGGTTAGCCGGACGAGATTTTTTTTTTCTTTTTCATTTCAAATACCCACACATATCACTTGTACATGTACATTGTCGAACTTTAACATTACACTCATGATATCTTTAAAATTAGGGTACATGTTTATTAAATCTAAACTTCCATACACCGACAATGTTTTTGTGTTTAATAGAATAATATTTCCTTTCTTTTCATTTCTTTTGTTTTGTTTTTTTCATTTTAATTACGGACAAGTATTACTCACAAATGTACATTGTCGCACTTAACGTTACACTCATGATATCTTTAAAAGTAGGATCATGTTTATTAAACCAGAACTTCCAAATACCGAACCATGTTTTCGTGTTCATTTTGGGCCCGTTGGAGTGTTTTCTTTAAAGGATTTATTATTATTTTTTCAAACCACTTTAGTGAAAAAAATTGGAGAGTGTTTGTTTGAATTTATAAACTCGTTAAAATATTTTATAAGATATTCGAGAGCTTATAAAATGTAATGGAGTGTTTTGTAAAAATTTAGGGAGTATGAGCTTATAATCTACTAAAATAAGATGTTTAGAAGTTTATAAGATTATTTTTTTTTCTAAAGTAGGTGCCATCTTATTTTTTAAATTCTTGCTAAACTCTTTTGTTTTCATCAAATTAATTATAACATTGACATTACTAATATTTAATAATCCACACATCACCTTATTTATTCAAATACTTTAATAACTTGCTGTTAAAATAAGATCCAATATCTTGTAAGCTCCTACAACATTTGATAAAATGTACGAGTTTATAAGATATTTTAAATAAGTTTAGTCAAACACCCTCTTAGTGTTTTATTAAAAGCGTCAAAGAAAAAGTCCAAATGTTATTTTCTTTTATCTTTTAGTCTAGGGTCTTTAGCCTAATTTACATGTATCCTACCTTAGAGGTGTGGATAGCCTAATGACTATGGTTCGAATTCTAATAAATGTGCGTACGCGTGAGTTATAATCTATTATCCAAAATAATTTCAAAAAAACAAAAAAACCTTTATAAAATATTTTGAATTTACTTTATTCAAATACAAAACAACTTGCTTTAAAGAAATAAATAAAAAGAACATGACCTACGAAAAATTGGACTTTAATACAAAAAGAAGACTTAACAAGTATATATATATATCATATATGTATATATATATATATACATTAAAATCTGTCTAAGCGAGCACTTTTTCTTGGTCGTCTCATTTTTTTGACTCGAACAATAAAAGATAAGTTTCCTATTTACATAAAAAGTCTCTTTTCCATAATTATTTTTCTATAACAACGAATAACTTAAATTATTTTCCTACAACATTTTTTCCCTAGCATCATATAGGGTGTAAAGGTGTCTGATCTCTTCTATTTGGGAAGAAAGGGAAATACTACAATTCCAAGCCACAATTAATAACCCGTCACGTCTGTGTTATTATCTTAATATGTCTATTTAGTCATAATGATGGGCACTAATTAATCACATATCAGCGCACATGTCTTGATAACAAATGACATAAATCTTTTGACCAATAATTTGGTTAATTAAAGGGCCACAAGAAAGCTCAAGTTGTTTGTACTCTAGCACAACTGCACAAGTAAATGAAATTTATTCCTTTTCACATTAACATTTTTATTAAAATGGACAAGAGAATATCATTAAACGTGGGACTTAATTTCAGGAAGTGACGCATCACCCAATCAAAACATTAGAGGATCGGATATTATTTTCACCTTTTCTAAATGATCCTCTTCTTATTTTGTTTTGTTTTTTTTTCTTTTTTAATGTGAAATTACAAGGTTCTCCCTCTCCCTCTCTCTCTCTCTCTCTCTCTCTCTATATATATATATATATATATATATATTCTCTGAAGAATTGACCTTAACTAGCTAGTTTGGTGGAATTATCGATTTAGTGGATTTACAAGTTTGGTCCTGTAACTTGCGGAGTTTGAGAAATTTGGCTCTATGATTAGAAAAAAACAATACTAATTTCAATTAGGACGAATTACATAAACCACCCTTAGAGATGATCAAATTACGCAAAATATCCTAATGTTCGAGAAATTATCATCACTCCCTGATTTTCGGGGATATGTGTAAAATTTGATGGGAAGGAAGAAAAGACAATTTTGCTCTTGTTCTTAACATTTTTTCTTTCTTTAAAAAAATAGAAAAGATCGTGGAATGCAAAAGATCAAAATATCCCTTTCTAATTAAACTAGGGCAAATAATAGAAATTATTCCTGAAGTATGGCACAAGTATAAAAAATATCCCAACTTTTGAGAAATCACGATTACCTTTGATTTCAGGGAGTGTATATAAAATCTGACAGAAATAATGAAAAGTGAGTTTTGCCTTTACTCTTATAATTTTTTTAAACCAAATAGAAAATACATGTGACGAACACCAGCATAAGAACCTCCCTCCATTTTCATTGGTATCGACAACCATTATTGTGGTCTTTAAGCCATATTGTTGACGATTAATGCTTCCAATCGATTAAAAGAAGTACAATTTGAACCCGTCATCTAAAATTATCATAACAAGCTTTATCATGCATGTAAAATGGGAAAGTTGCAATTTTAGGACACTAATTTGTCTAATTATACATTTAGGATATGTAAAAATTTGCTTTGGCGGGGTTTGGAAATTTTCAGGCGGGAAGGGTCCTGGGTTTGGCCAAACCCGCCCTGTTGCTGTTCCTATCCAAGAGTGAGTAAGAAGGATTGGTGGGGGGAAAGAATTTCTTTTTATTAATTAATTAATTTATTATTATTATTAAATGCGTGTGTTATATTAATTTTTTAAAAATTAATTAATCTTAATTTCTAATTTTTATTTATTTCAAATTACTTTATACTAAGTTTTCTTTAAATTTATTTCAAGTCATCTGTGATGTGTAGTCTTGTGTGGCATTATAATTTGTCTAGCTGGACACAAAAGTGTCACTAAATAGTCATGTGCGTTTGACACGTGATTTTTCCTACTAAATTTGTTGCTCCAATGATCAAAGTGTTAACATTACAAATTTTTTAAACTCTTTATGTTACATTTGTCACTCCAAATTTTCCTGATCCTAAATGTGCAATTAGGCAAAATTAATGTCCTAAAACCATGTAAATTATATATACACCTAGCTTCCAGCCATCTTAAAAAAAATGACAATTGTCACCAAAAAAAAAAATGACAATTTATTACAAATACAGGTGATTTTGCTAAATTACCATACACACCCTCAACGATGAACATGATTACAAAAAACACCTTTGAGGACATAAAAGTCATTTCATCTTGGGCAAAAGTCCATTTCCCACTTGTAGAGGGTATTATTAGTCAACTAACGATAGATGTCAAATGTTGGATGGAAAATAATGTCAGCGGGAATAGTAACTTCCCATACTTCGGGATGTTTTTTATAATTAGACCATACCTAAAGATATTTTTGCAATTCATCCTTTATAATCCAGTAATTCGATCATTTTCACCCACTCAATCCAACGTTTTACATATTTATAACAAAATTGGTCACCGAAAACAAAACATGTCAGTGACTTATTATTGTTGTTGTTGTTGTAGACATTGAAATTTTATGCCAAATATAAATTGATATATTTAATATTTCTTTTAAAAAATAATTAATTATATTTTTATTTTTATTTTGAAAACTTTTAAATTAAATTTCAAAATTAAATAAAATATTTAATCGGCGATTAAAGCAAATATTTTCATGTTAAAAAAATTTGGCAATAAAAATAATACCTTGCAAACAAATAAGTTAGATATTATTGTTTTGGTAATGAAAAATAATATCTCGTAAATAAAGAAAAGCTAGATATTATTATTTTGGCAATTCAAATCATATGTTTTCATTAAGGAAACGAATTGGTAGCAAATACAAGCTGGTCAATCGAGTTGTGCCATCCCGTCAAATAAACATGGCAAGAAACTCTTCCCTACATCTATAAGTATGGGCTTTCTCTACAAGCCAGACACATCGAAGCACAAAAAATCTTCAAAGCAAGCAAAGCGGAAGGAAATCCCACAATTCTCTCAAGAAGATTCGAAGTGATCAAGTTGAAGTTCTCGGCATTTTTCACGAATGTCACAAATCGAGGCGTTTGATCCGCAATCAAAGTGCAAAAATTAAACCAGCGAATCAACGTTTTTCCAAGTCAAATTACACAATGATCAAAGCAAAGTTCCCGGCGTTCTTCCCAAAGGTCAACAAAATCTAGGCATTTGATCTACAAACAAGGTGCTATGTCAGCAAATTGGCGTTCTTCCAAATATACATCAAGTCAAGTCAATGGTGTTCACAACATTCTTCACGACATTCTTCAAAAATCTCGGCATTTGATTCATAATCAAGTTTTGAAGCTTGCGAATTGCGTTATTGAAGATTATATCAAGTTCCAAGAAGATCAAACCACCAAACCTGCTTGGAAGTGTTTGAATTTTTAAGATTCAAATTCGTGAGAGAAGAATTAGACGATCAAGTTTAGAGATTGTACCCATATTATTTTATTTAATTTTTGAAATTCAATTTATAGTATTATTTTTGTCTTTTAATTCAATAGATATGAGAATTTGTGTTACAAATTTTTTTACATGTCCTAACAGTTTAATTAACTACTCAAAATCCTAAATTGAAAACCCTAATCTTTAGCTTACCAATCTCTCTAGGTTCTTTTTTTTCCTCACGAAATCAAACCTATCTAGTGAAGAAGATACTCATCCCCAGTTCAAATTTGGAGGAAAATTTGAGTTCTTGCTTTAAAATAAATAAAATATTAATTTTAGAGGCATATTAATTAGGAACTAGTATAAATTGGTCCAAAAAATGAATTAAGATGACCTTTTAGTTTAAATAGCCCTCATAGAGAGAGAATTTTTTAGAGACAAACTTAATAAATAAGCCTCAAAATCCATATAATTTGCCCTTAAAAACTGTATATGGAAACATGCAATTTGAATAAAAAATCTCTATTATTTTTGCGACTGTGACTATGTTGGGTATTTTTCTGAAAAACCTCCTTATATATCTATAAAGGCACTTGAATGATTTTTAGAGGTGAATAAAATAGACACATATATCATATTTGTTGTAGTGTCTCTAAGCAACATTAGATGTTACTCTCTCACACTGGCGGAGGCACGTTTATGTGAGGGGGTGCAATTGACACGCTCACCTTATCAAAGCTTCACTATTTATATAGATATGCGTATTGTTATGGAACAAATTATCACAATAATACAGCTGATTGACCCCACTTAAAAATCTATAAATTTAAATAGAAGGGGGTCACAAAGTTAGAAAAAAATGTAGACGAATTAATTCGAATTTTTTTTATATAATTTTAAAATAATAAAACAGAAATTAACCTACTTGTCATAATAAAAACAAAAATAAGACTATATATGCCCATATATCTATGTTTAATAATACTATATTAATTTAAGAATCCAATTACTATAGTAGTTTAAGAATCCAATTTCTTTTCTTATCTACAAATACGGTGCACTCATATGTAGTTTGTTTTTTCCAAATAAGAGACCAACAAAATCTATAGGGCCTTCGAGAGAAAAAAATATATTCATAATCTCTAATTTTAGGCGAACTTTAATGTGTTACTGAACAATGAAAAACTCTAATATAGTTAAAAAAAAAATACTATATTTTTTTTTAAAATTTTCGACCAAAAAAGATATAATCAAAAGATTTTTGACCTTTTTTTCAGAGGATTGTTCGTTGGAAATTTCCGATGATTAAATCTATTGAAAGAAAAGCGATTTTTGACCATTGGTTAACCAATGAATATTGACCCCATGCCACTGAATGAAGTTTTTGGCTATGCCACTCCTCTCTCAATCTGTATCCTTCGTTGTTCTATTGTAATTTCTCGAGTTTATTCATGCGGTTATATACACACACACACACACACAAATAGAGAGAGAGAGTGAGAGAGAGAGATTCAGCTTTATGGTTATTAAATTACAGTTTTTTGAAACAAATTAAATTACTACTACTTGTACTTTAATCCGATGTAACGGTTGGACTATTTTATTTTGTTCCAGTGGAAACAATACTAATAATATACCTTCACCTTCCATTTGTGTACCTTCTAGGATTTTTGATTTAAATGAGAAATAATGGTTTGGTTGCTGATTGAAGTATTAGTTGTTACTTTCACATCACAAGTGCGTTATCCATAGCAACTAATTTTGTTGGAATTTAATTAGTTGTGCGTGGACCAAATTAAATAAGCTAAATTAGTAAGGACCAAATATATTAAAGGTAGGACCAAATGTGTCACAAGTAACATTAAATGTGACATGATCAAATATGAGAAGTGTTGGAGTGCACGCATGAAAAATTATCAAATTTTATGACTAAATTTTAAATTAGATTAGTTATACGGTCATATGTGTCAAGATGTGCGCGTGCGCGCGTGTGTATATATATATATATAACAAGATTAAAAATATAATTTTTCCTCATGACCAATTAGATTTTGCTTTAATCTTCAAATAAGAAGATAAGTGAAAATTTTGATGAATGCCAATTACTCAAGGTACACACAATTTTCCCGTGCGATGATTAATTATACAAATTAGTCAAGTGGGAACAGTACTCTATCTATGCATGTGCAAATTATAAATTATAAAATATAAAATTTTTAATTTTGTATTTAAATTTTGATAAATCAAATTATAAGATTTATTTATGATTTAAATTAGCCTTTATTAAGTTTAAAATAAATGAATATTAAAAAAAAGTTAAAAAAGGAGATAAAACTATATAATTAAAAATAATTATATAAAAGAATCGAAAATAATTTAATAATATTACGTGAGAGAGAAGACAGAAGAGAGAAAGGAGAGATGAGAGAGATTAAAAAACTACAAGCAAAACATGTAGTGGAAGAGAATAATAGAGATAAAATATGAGAGATAAAGCAAAAAAAATGAAGAAAAAGAAAAATGCAATAAAAATTGACCGGCCAAAAAATAGAGAGACCAAAACATTTATTAAAAGGTCTCCCCTTCATATAATAACTAGTTAAGAGCCACACTCTATGCATATGCAATATAAAAAAAAATGATATAATTTAATTAAATATTTAATTTTTTGTAAAATGCAACTATAAATATATGCTAATTTTTTTATATCTTTTTAAAACTAATTAAATTATAATTGTTAAATTAATGATAATTGGAAAGTAAAATAATTTAAAAATAAAATTATAACAATAAGAAACAAGCACAAAAAATTAAAAATAAATAAATAAATAAAAGATGTGGCATAATGTAGGGCGAGAGAGAGTATCAGAAAATATAACAACGTGGCAGATGGGGAGAAGAGGAAAGTCTTAAAGAAACCAAAGGGAACAAACCCCTCTAAATTCTTTATTTAATAATATAGATATATTGCAAAAATTTACGCCACATATTTTTTGAAAGGAAATCAATGGTCGTAATCTGACAAAATTACTCCCAATAATTGTACATGAATTTCATAATAGCATAGAAACATCATTAAATATATGATAATTAAAAATATATTCTTATGGTGTGACATATCATTAATTGTAGACAAGGATCATTTAATTTAAGATTGAAAAGAAATGACTTTTATATTTATTTACATGACATGGTTTTCTCTAGTCACTATATGTGCGATTGTGAGTGACAATAACTCTAATTCTTAAAAATGGTCAAGTTAATCAATGATCTTTATTAAAAAAAAAAGTGTTTGGGGAAAATATCATTTTTGAACTTACTTACTAATACTATAAACAAAAGGCTATTAATTTCATAAAAAATATTATTAAAGTTCGAATTCATATTTTTAATAGATAGATTTGACTGATTGACTTCATATCCTATTAATTTATTTTGAATTACGGATATTTATAATCGGGTTTGATCCACTAAATATTTTAATCGACCTATTATACTAAAATTCTGTATCAAACTCAGATCGAATTCATATCAAAATCCGCTTTGTTGAGAGCCCGAAAAGAGGCAGCATAAAATCCGATGGAACAGAAAAATAAAAACGAAAAGTATAAAAAGGTTTCCGCTGCCGGGAGTTGAACCCGGAATTCATCTTTGATGTTTGCCGGTCTGTTGTGCTACATCGGATTGTTATTACTTGCAATAGTATTAAACATTAACATATAGAAATTTCCCAGACTGAAAAAAAAAATTATGTCATTTCAATAGAGTTGGGATTGTTTTACCTAAATTTCATCGTAGTTATTTTTCCGACAGGCTTCATGCGCGACAATTTGTCGAAATTTTGCTTGACAAATTATTAAACAAAGCATGCTATAACAGAAAATCATAAATACACATTATCATACACACTAAAATTATAAATTTTGCAATATGAAATTAATATTAAACATTATAGATAGTACTTAACCAATTTTAAATCCTAAAACAAATTACTAAAATACCAAAAATAAAAAAAATTAATAAATTGAAAAAAAAAATGTAAAGGCTTACCTTGATAGCGAAAGCAGAAGCAGGGTAGTGGAGCGACGATTGGTGCGAGGGAGGGGAGGCGGATAGAGGTGGTAGAAAGGTTTGCCGGTGGAGGGTGATCGAGGGGCAACATGAGGAAGAGAAAGGGATAGGAAGAAATAAAGAGAAAATGAAAAGAAGGGCTTGGTTTTATTGGATAAAATTGGCGAAAACTCTAAAATTTCGTTGAAAATTTTTATAAAATGGAAGAAATTTTCACCGAAAATCTATTGGTTAATATTTAAGAAAAATATTTTGGTGGAGAGAACCACGAAATTCCGCTAAATGGTTTTAATATATGCGTTTTCCTTTTTAATGAACTTTTCCATGGATTTTTCCACCAAAATTGTTTTAGAATATATGTGTCTTTCTATCAAAATTTCTGGCATAGTTTTCGGTGGAGATGTCAACAAAAATCAATAAAAAATTTTAAAATAATTAATAATTTGGAAGTTAATTTGTTAACATTCTTCGTTCTTTGCTTAGTTTTAGGGATATGTTGAATTAATAGTTTCATGATCTCTTCAGTAATTAACAAGAACTGTTATTTAGCTTTTACTTTTTGTTGAAAGTTTTATATTATTTATATTGCTTTACTAATTATTTAATTCAAGTTCCAAGTTGTTCTTAAATCCATGTGATTTCAGTATTCTTAATTAATGATAGTCTTTATCATTTATAATTTCGAAAGATCGGTCTTTTATTATTACTTGCATATTTTTATTTATTTTAATTGCTTTGCTATTTAAGATTTCAAAAGGGAATTAATCGTTTATATTTTTTGTCTGTATATGTGTAATTTGTATAGATATAAAGCGTTCAAAGTTTCAAAAATATTAATAAATATTTTCTTTAATTCAGATATGCACGTGCGCATGCACGCGCGCGCGCACACACACACACATATATATATATATATATATATGTATATATATATGAATCGTTCATGATCTCTAACAATTTATAGAGATTAATTGTATAACAATAGTCGTATGCGATTTTATTCTTCTAATTTTGTTTTTGCAAGGGGGTTTAATTATTCTTGCACTTTTTATTTGTCACTTGATTTTTTTCCTACCATATACTCTTTACAGCAATGAATAAATTTGATCTTTTTATCTTATTATGGTCATCTCATTTTTTTTCTTCCTGTATCTGTTTTTGATTTATTTTCGGCAATTGATATGAGTTTGTAGTTTAATTTTTTTTTACGAATATACAGTTGTTTTAATTTTGATTACTATATCAAGCACACTTCTTTTTATATAGGGATAATTACTCTCACCACCCCTGAGTTTAGGCCAAATTACAAATAACACCCCTTATATCAATAATTACCAATGCCCCCTTAAATTTTGTGGACTTATTCGTAAAATAGACGGAAACAATACAATATCATTCTCGCCCCTCAAAATATTTGAAATATTTTTTATTTAAAAAAAATGAAAAAATAAGTATTAGACTGAATTGACCAAAATACCCTTCATTGGAAAAAATTACCATCTTCTTAAACAAAACCCTAACTTACCCCCCCCCCCTCTCTCTCTCCATCTATCTCTCTCTCCCCCTCCCTCCTTTGTATCTCTCTCTCTCTCTCGTGCGGTGGCATTCTCTCTCTCCCCATCCCTCCTATATATCTCTCTCTCCTCTCCCTCTAGATCTCTCGATCTCTCTCTCTTGTGGCGGCGGATGGTGGGTGACTGTAGTCCCTCTCTCTCCGTCCCTCCCTCCTCTGTATCTCTCTCTCCTCTCCCTCTCCCTCTAGATCTCTATATCTCTCTCTCTCTTTTGTGGCGGAGGACGGTGGATAGCGACGACGGTGGATAGCGACGACGGTGAAGGATGGTGAGCGGCGGCGGCAGTCCCTCTGTCCTCCTTTCTCCCCCTCTTTCTCTTTCCCTCTCCCTCTCTCCCCCCCCCCCCCTCCTCTGTATGTCTCTCTCCTTTTCCTCTGTATCTCTCCCTCTCCCTCAAGATCTCTCGATCTCTCTCTTTCGTGGCGGCGAATGGTGTATATATATATATATTTTTTATGTATATATATGTATATATTTATAAATATTTTGTATATCATTTATATATATTTATTATTATGTATAAATATTTATTTTTTCATCACATTACAATTTTAAATTTGTGCAAATATATATATATATGACATTATAAATAAAAAATGCTCAAATATATTTCTTATTTAATAAATATAAAACATAAAATTACAATCAACCCCCTTTTATTGTATTAAATTACAATGTATTACATCTAAAAATGACAGTATATAACATAAACATCTATAAGGGTAAAATAGTCAATTCATAATTGGCCAAATAACATTCTCTCCTTGAAAAGGGTAATTTTGGAAGTTTATATTGGTATACAGACGTTGACCGTTAATCAACTTAACGAAAGGGGGAAATTGAAAGACGGTAACAAAACATAAGAGGGTATTGGTAATTATCGATACAAGAGGGCATTATTTGTAATTTAACCTAAATTCAGGGGTGGTGGGAGTAATTATCATTTTTTATTTAATTGATAACTAGGCAAAGCAATTGAAACCTAAACGCTTGTCTCATGAATTTATATCCTAAAACAAATTCTAGGTTTATAATTACTTTATTGATTTACTTGCTTTTTAAAAAACATAATTTGACTTTACCATCATTTTTTCTCTTAACTAATTTATTAATATTTAGGTAAAAGTTAATATACGATAGCTTTTTCTAGACTCTCTTGTAGCCTATTTTCTAACACTGTACTTCTTAGATGTTCCGTTATTACTGCTCGTCGTCTTTTAAATTTATAATTCTACCATTTTAAAGTTTTCTTTATTTTTTTCTTTTTTATTTTTGGGATTTTCCTCACAAGCTTCTATCTTTTCGGCTTTGTCAATTTCTACTTCTAATTGGATTATATTTAATTTCTTCAAAATGAAACCATATAAATAACATTTGTATTATTTGGTGTCTTTACACATTTCAAATAATTAAATATTTTGCCTGTATGTTGCATATTTCTCCATTTCACTGGATCATACTTTTTATTTCTTTTTCAGTATTCTAATATTCACAATAATTTTTCTACTATGTCATTACAAAAATATTCATGTAATATAATTTTAAAAATTTGTGCATGGCACGGGAGTAAGGCTAGTTTATACGTATTTGAATCATTAATTGTATAACAGTAGTCGTATATGATTTCGTTCTTCTAATTTTGGTTTTGCGGGAAGGTTTGATTATTCTTGCACTTTTTATTTGTCATATGAATTTTCCCCTATCATATATTCTTTGCAATATGAAAATTTGATCTTTTTATCTTATAATGGTTATCTCAATTTTTGTTTCCATGTATCTATTCGGGTTTATTTTTTGAAATTGATATGAGTTTATAACTTTTTTACAAATCTACAATTATTTTAGTTTTGAGCAGCTGATAACTATCTTCATAAAAATCTGTTATCCCTCCTAATTCAAGGGACAACCCGGAGGATTCCCGGGCATGTGGGTAGCCATCTCTATAAAAAGGTTCCCACCTCTCATTTGGTAAAAAATTGCTAACTTGCGCTCTTGAAACACTCTGAATCACTCTCAACCTACATATTTCACTACACTTGCTCAAACTCACAAATCGAACACACTTTGAGCACAAAATGCTCACTTACACTCAGGATTCCCTTGTTGTCTCCCTACCTTACTTTACATCATATGACAATTTACTTTACTCTATTCTTACTAAGGCACATACGTATTTAATTCAATGGAGTGCTAACACTTTTTTGTTGGTTAACTTCTGCATCATCGATAGGTCCTTTCTCAAGAGCAGAATTCCCCTACGCTCAACGTTCCATTTTACAAAGTTCTGATTGTGGCAATATTTGCTAGGCATCAATTCAAATTATTAACACATCGTCCATGATGTTCGAAATAATTATTGAAATGTTACTGATATATCACATAATTATTTTCGTTGATAAATAATTTTTATTGTTTTATAAAAAAAACTAATAAAAATGTAGAGGGTCCAATGGAAGGCCTATAAAGAGATTATGCTGTCAACGGGTTGGATTTGGGTAAAATCTATAAAGTTAGAATTCGAATCCCATTAGCTCTTTTAGTATCGGAATCTGGCCTAAGTTCAATAAAACTTATATTTATTATTAGCAAGTTCGAAGCCGATAAAAGTTTAAATCCCAATTAGAAAATCCAACTCATTTAGTAATTAATAAAAATATCGAACTTTTAAGATCAAATAAAATGCCAAATACTCAAAGTACATACAATTTTCCCATGTGATGAATTATACAAACAAGTCAAGTGGGCACAGTACTCTATGGTTGTAGTTGATAGCAATATAAAATTGTGTGTGATAGTGAAATTATTTGATAACTATGTTATAAATTTGTTATCAATTCATTGCATTACTATATTTGGTAGCAAATATTGTTTCATGCGATATTTTTCAAACTATGTTTGATGGTATTCTTTTTCTATATGGATTTGAAGCAATTTACGAAAATTCATTTAATTTAAACCCCATTATATATATTTATGCGTAATCCAGTAAATTACCACTCTTATCAACTCAATCCAAATTAAATGGATTACACATCCCACCTCCATGGTGGGATGGGTTATTCCAAAAATTGATGGATAACAAACCGGGCCTATACTTTATAAAGTGCCAGAAAAAAAAATTGCCAAATATAATTATATGTAGGATACACATATAACCCCACGCATAAACCTCTACCAAACGTAACCTATGTATGCATGTGCAAACTATAATATACAAAATTTTTATTTTTATATTTAAAATTTGATAAATCAATTTATCAGATTTATTTATGTTTTACATTGGCCTTTATTAAGTTTAAAATAAATGAATATTAAATTCAAAAAAAAGATAAAAATATATAATTAAAAGTAATTATATAAAAAAAGTTGAAAATTATTTAATAATATTACACGAGAAAGAAGACAAAAGAGAAAGGAGAGCTGAGAGAGATTAAAAAACTACAGGTAAAACACATAGTGGATAAGAATAACATAGAGAAAACAGGAGAGATACAACGGAATGTTGTTACTCGCAATACAGATTTTGTATTTATACGTTGTTTATTAGCGCGGTAATTAATGTCCGGTGACATATAGAACGAGTTTGAGGAACATCCGCATGATAATTATTTACTTCTTCTCAGTTATGTAGAAATATGGCTATAAGATAATTGGATTTGAATTAAGGTATTGTTCAATTATATAATTATAATCATTTATGGAAGAGAGAATTGTTTTTGTGGGGTTGGTTGATCGCAAGACGTAAAAATAATAATATGAGAGAAGTATTTTGAAATCTTAGTTGGACTATGTAAGCTATATATGAAAGAATGTGAAGCAAAAAAAACGATGACCTTTTATATTGCATGCAAGGTTTCATATATTCGTACATATATTAGGTGGGCATTCACTCAAACATGAACTATGGATACGAGTGAATGAGCTACACAAGGACAAAAGTATTAAAGCTAATGCAAGATGACATTTGTCAAAAGAGGCCACCAAATACAAAAGTTAGAGATTGTATAGACTTCATTAGACGCCTACATAATCACATATTAACATGATTTGTTAAGCTTGGATGTTCCATTGATAGATCCTTTGTCACAAGCAGAATTCCCCTACACTCAATGTTCCATTTTACGAATTTCTGATTGTTGTAAAATCTTGTATGCATCAATTCAAATTATTAATACATCGTTCCTGATGTTCAAAATAATGATTGAAACGTTATATATCACTTAATTATTTTCGTTGATAAATAATTTTTATTGTTTTATTAAAAAAACTAATAAAATGTAGAGGGTCCAACGGAAGGCCTTTAAAGAGATTATGTTGCCAACGGGTTGGATTTGGGCCAAATTTGTAAAGTTAGAATTCGAATCCAATTAGCTCTTCTAGTATCGGAATCCGACCTAAGTTCTATAAAATTTATATTTATTATTACTGAGTTCGAATCCAATAAAAGTTAAATCCATATTAGAAAATCCGACTCATTTAGTAATTAATAAAAAATTTGAACTTTTAAGATCAAGTAAATAGCCAACAAATTATGTAAAAAGTAAAATTTAAGAAAGTTCGAAAAAATTAGAATATGTATGAAAAACAATACATTATTTTGTTCAAAAAATTGTCTTAAGAAATTAAAAATAGTAGTGTATTATTACTTAAAATGATTTACATATTATATTTTATTTAAACTTATTTATTAATATTATATACAAAAATGTTATTAATTTAATAAAAAATATTATCAAAGTTTGTATTTGAGTTTTTATATTTGATTTAAACTTATTTATTAATATTAGATACAAAAATGTTATTAATTTAATAAAAAAATTTATCAAAGTTTGTATTTGAATTTTTAAGGAATAGGATTCAAATTAAAATCCGCTTTGTTGACGACCCAAATAGAAAGCAGCATAAATTCTGATGGAACGGAAAAGTGAAAGATACAAACGCCCAACAAAAAAAACACTAAATAGAAACAAAATGGGCCTAATTAGATTTTGCTGCTTGAAATTAGCCCACTATGGTCCCATAAAAACGAAAGGTATTAAAAAAATGGTTTCCGCTGCCGGATTTGAACCCGGAAATCTTCATCGAATTTAACCATTGCGCTACAGCGGATTGATGATACCAGCAAAACTCGGTGTTTATTTTTATTTTTATTTTTTTGGTGAGGAAAATGGATAGGCTACTCAAGAATCCTTCGACAGGAAGCATTGCGCCACAGGGTAACACACACATCTAGGAACACGCGTTATTACCCCCTGTGTTTTATTTCTGTTTGCACACTTGCCCTACTTGACGGAAAAAATTAACGGCGTTAAATTTTTACTATTTTGACCGTTTTGTCCCTTTGACTTTCAAGATATGTTATAAATATCTTTATTCTCATTTTTTAGAGAGAGAGAAAGAGAGCCACAAAAAAATTAGGATTTTTGAATTATATAATATATAAATATATGCACACAAATACCAATACACATAATACCATAGAGATACATACACATCCAAAAGTGTATATATATATATATATATATATATATATACACAAACAAATCTGCACACACACACACACACACATATATTTATATATATACGTACACATAGAATACATACACAAACACACACACACACACACACATAGATATATACATACATACATACATACGCACAGATCTGCACACACACACACACACACACAGATCTGCACACACACAGATTTGCACAAATATATATATATATATATATATATATAAATACACACAAACAGATCTGCACACACACACACACACACATATATATATACACACACACACACACAATGTCTTTGGGCTAGCAGCGGGAAGGCGGTGGCGGCCTTGGGCGAGCGGCGGGCCAACGGTGGCGGCCTTGGGTGAGCGGCGACGGCCTTGGGCAACGAGATTTGGGGTTGTGGTGATGGCAAGAAGAAGAAGATTTCAAGATTTGTGAGATATTAGGGCATAGATATTGAGTTGGGGAAGAAGAAGATGGAAAAAAAAGAAAAAAAAAAAGGAAAAGGAAAAAATTATAAAAATGATTAATTGTTTAATTTTTTAAACAAGAAGATGAAAATTTTAATTTTGATATTTTTATTTGGTACTTCTGCATAATTAAAATTTTTTAATATATATTTTTTATTATTTTGTTTGTATTTAAATATTTATTTGAAAATTTTAATTTTGATGTTTATAGTACTCAATAGTAAAAAATATTAAAATAGTATTTTTAAATTTTTGTTATCATATTATAATAAAGAACATGTTTTGTATAAATTCTGGAGTTTATATTACTTTATTAATTTTAATAAATTAAAGGGGATTGTATGTGATTTTGTATAAAAAAATAATATTATTAAATTCACTAGTGAAAGGGGTAAATGAGTCAATATACTTGAATTTTAAATTAAAAAGATGTTCAAAATCATTCATTTTCGCATAGTAGGCGCGTGTACCAACAACACCGTTCGTTTTGGACGGAATGGGGGTTTTTTGCTACAAAGATAATAACATAAGGTTGTTTTCGCCTATATTCTAATCACAGGGGGTTTTTAGCTAATTTTCCAAAACACAGGGGGTAGTGGCGGAATTTAACCTTATTTTTTTGGTGAGGAAAATGGATAGACTACTCAAGAATCCTTCGACAGGAAGCATTGCGCCACAGGGTACCACACACATCTAGGAACACGCGTGTTCTATTAATCCCGGATTTAGAAATCTTGCCACGGCTTCGGCGGATGGACCCCGCAAACGTAAATTTGCCAACCACCAAGAGGCTACGGCAGGAATTCGAACCCAGGCATTGAGCGAGGAATTCGACCCATCTTACTGCTGAACTAACACCTTGGAGTTAAAACTCAGTGTTCATATTTATTGGAAAGGATTAACATGACCAATGAAGCAACAAAATCCAAGTATCCATAGAAATTTCCCACACTAAATAAAATTTACTTCGTTTGAATATACCTTTGATTGTTTTACCTAAATTTCATTGCAAGTTTTTTTCCAAAGGTGGATAATTTAAGTTCTTTTTTCTTTTTCTAATAAACTTTCCGGTGGGAACTTAAGGTCAAGTGTATTTATTAAGTAATTTTATATACATAACATAAATGAAAATTTTGCAATTGATGATAAAATATTATTTTCAAATAGAGGATTCTATCTGCAAAATTATCAAGTTATAGGAGTAAATTTTAAATTAGTTTAGTTATAGATTAAAATGTGCCAAGACCGTTAAAGTACAAGACTAAAACTATTATTTTACCCTTACCAAATTTTCAGAACTCAAATTATTTATAAAACAATAATGTATACGCTTGTTCATGTCATTAATTTATATTTTAAGAACGAGAAATAAATAAAATTTTAATTATTGATTGATTTCAGGCTGATTGAATTAGATTTTCTCCTTGTTACGCCATTCAAGTGATAATTTTGCCCTAACCAATTAGATTTTGCTTTAATGCAGTACTGATGAAAGAAAAGAGTAACAAAAAATATTTATGATAAAAAAATGTGTCCCATCCCAAAAAAAAGAGTCAAAGGAACATCTTTTATGTTTTTAGTTAACATACTGTTCCAAAAATATTGTAGCGAACCTAGTACCTGAAACTTAATTCAACAAACTGCCTGTATTTTCTAGACACCTTGTAGAATTTGTTGCCTTCACAAAAGTAAGTACATAAATATTTTATTTTCAATTTCTATTGTGATGAATAGCCACATAAACATGAGTATATCTTGTCCTATCCCCTTCCCCTTCGGGTGTGTGTGTGCGGTGTTCCGGTTGACATTTATAGAGTGTCTCGAGTTGATTGTATCAAAAAAAAAAAAAAAAAAATCCATGTTCACATGTAGGATATTATGGGAGGGAAAACTGAATTTAAATTTGAATTGCAATATCTAAATTATTTAAACATGTGCACTGATTTTTTTTTTGGGTTAATATTTGGATCGATGAAATTTTTATTAAAATAATATAGTTTTAAAAAATAAATTTCAAACTACCATAGAATCGAGTACAGTGATTATTTTACCATAACTCGTGTACACCAAACACAAGTTACTGTTGAAATATAATTCTTTATTCTGTGAACAGTGGCTCGTCTATACCAAAGACGAGTCACTGCTCAAATATTGATTTTTTTAATCAGGTGAACAGTAACTCGTAACTGGAAATGACGAGTTATTATTCATTTTAGCAATTTTTTTTCCCTCCAAAATAGGATTGTAATCGTTGAAGGGTGTAATAAATTTTTTGTCAGATGAACAGCCACTCGTCAATAAAAAGGACGAGTTACTGTTCATATCCTTTTTTTTTAATTGAAAATTGTGTACTAAATTTGTGAAGGTGAGAATGGGGTCTAAATTTTCTGACCGTTGGGAGGAAAAAATTTCTGACCAAAAATATATATTTTTTATTTTTTATTTCTTAAAATTTGTGTATAAAATAATGGGTTTGGTAGATATATAATCACTATTGTTTTCCACTTAAAAAAATCCCACATATTGCAAAGTTTGTTTTCCACAATTATTACCAAAAATTATCCCACAATTAACACTCAAAAGTCTCACAATTATTTTCTTCTTTCAAACAATTCCATTATCGCACACAAATTATTATATTTCAACACTTGCTTCAACGTAAATATCAATCTCTTTTTTTAATTTATGTTTTAGTTACCTTAAGTATTTAGTTAATTATGTTGACTTTTATGTAGTTTAATTATTTTTTTAGTAGTTTGTACAATTTTAATTTAGTTTAGTTTAGTTTGATTAATTTATTTAGTTAATTTTTAGTTAGTTTATGTACATATTAATGTATTTATATTTTAGTTAGCTTAATTATTTAATTAGTTTTCTTGACTTTTTTTTTATATAGTTTAGTTGTTTTTTTAGTAGTTTGCACAATTTTAATTTAGTTTAGTTTAGTTTGATTAATTTATTTAGTTAGTTTTTAGTTAGTTTATGTACATATTAATGTATTTATATTTTAGTTAGCTTAATTATTTAGTTAGTTGTCTTGACTTTTTTTAATGTAGTTTAGTTGTTTTTTCAGGAGTTTGCATAATTTTAATTTAATTTAGTTTAGTTGTTTTTTTAGTAGTTAATTTAATAATACATGTATTTGTAGTTAATTTAAGCTCAACCAAACCAACTTAATTTTAATTTAGTTTAATTAAAATTTTAGTTATTTTATGTACGTATTAATATATTTATATTTTAATTAGCTTAATTGTTTAGTTAGTTTTCTTGACTTTTTATGTAGTTTATTTATTTTTTTAGTAGTTAATTTAATAATATATTTGTTTGTTGTTATTTTATAATTTGTACAATTTGGACTTAGTTTTAGTTTATATTAATTAATTTTTGAGTTAGTATATGTAAGTTAATAATTTCCTTAATTTTGTGGAATTATTTACTTCTTATTTGGATAGTTTAATTTCGACATAATATTTTTCTTGTAATTTTTTTAGTTAGTTTAATTATTTGAAATATTGATTAATGTATTAACACATTTTTTTTTTCCAGAATGGAAGGTGAAGGTGAAGAATGCTATGGTCCTACAGATAGATCTGTCTTGTATGATCAGGATAATCACCTTCCGAACATGACCCAATAACATGCTAGCTATAAAACCTCGATCTAGATTTGCATGGTCAGTATTAGTACTTGGAATGAGGCATGTGTGGTTATCTTTATATATGCTGATCCTCCAATATCCCTTGCTTTCTTTAAGAGACGCTCGAAGCTCCAACAACATCTAGTGTCAGCTTCATGTCGGCATGCCACTTTCCAAAAATTGGGCTCACTTAGACAAACATATTACTCCTTAGCCTAATGCACATGATATTCCTTAATAGCAGCTATCAAGTGCGCTTTGTTCTTAAACACCATACCTAATGAGAACTTCTCATTTGTTGGATCATAATACTTTGTTGTACAAGTCGGCATCCCCATGGAATCAGCTAGAATATCAGGTGGAGTATTCAAATAGAATGGTAATATATTATGGAGGTGTGGCGCATCGTTGACGAATGGCGTTGCATTGATCTCCGTATCATCAAATGGTATTGGCGTGATTGCTGGGGGTGAATCAGGTTCAACATTTTGATTAAGAATCTCCACCATGGCCTCAATCCCTTCATCCTCCTCCTCATCAGGCTCGTCATCATTCTCCTCATCATAATCAGATATCTCTGCATCACGAAAGTTGTCTGCATAATGATCCGGTGTAGAATCATTTTCATGGGGCGAAGCATGATGAGAAGGTCCAGCATGGTTTGACGGACCTTCATCGAGATACGTTGATGCCCTTGCAAAATTTTCTATGATGCAACAACGATTACCCTCAATCTCCACGGCAGGCAAATCTTGTCTAAGCATGGACATATAGGTCCCCAATTGTTGCGACAATTGCATCTCATTTGCGGGATTCTGTGCAATCGCTTTTGTTTCAATGAACAATTGAATAACTTCAAGCTTTGACCGCATGTTGGTAAAGAAGGACAATGTTTGATCATCCTTGATCTCCAAAATATTCTCCATGGGAGGCTCCCAACAAATAAAATAGGCAACTAATATTTTCATGGTGTGAAAGTTTCGATCCACACTGATTATGTTGTAGAGTACATCGACAAGTTCCATAAATGATACCAAACGACTAATGTAGCTTACTATCTGTGGACAATCATAAGAAACAGAATAATTGGAATGTCGCAAATGACCCCCGTAATGTACAGCAATACCAATATATTCCATTTTAATTATAATGGAACAATTGATAATTTGGTAAAAATGGAAACTTTGGCTACACAAACTTTGAAGGAAAATTTGAAGAAATAGCTGAAATCTATGATGCACGGACACGCCTAAAAATGATCCGATGCAGTGTCGGACACGGACACGGCTCCGACACGGCCTCGACACGTGTCCAACACGGCAAAAACGTGTCCGAAAATAAAAAGAAAAAAGAAAAAAATCCGACACGGTGTCGGACACGGCTGGGACTTTTTTGATATATTACAAAGTTTAAATGAGGTCTTTTTTAAAATTTTAAAAAATTTAGTGGAAACACTGAAAATAATTTTTTTAATCTTTAAATCTTATAACCAATTAAGAGTTGTTTACTTTAATGATGAATATTATTATTTATCTTTCACATATTTTAATTTAATAAATTATAAATAGATAATATAATATAAAATATTTTTTAATAACCGTGTCAGAGCCGTGTCGTGTCCTAAAAGTTTGAGATTTTTCGTGTCGCCGTGTCCGTGTCCGTGCATCATAGGCGGAAATTCAAAAAAAATGAAAGAGTGTTAAATAAGAGAATTTTAAAGCTGATGAGAAAATAATAATGGGGGAAAAGGTTTATATAGGAGCTGAAAAAGATTATTTCTGTTGTACAACGGTAATTTTATTACCGTTGCAAAATTACCGTTGTGCAACGGCTATTTCAATAATTTTTTTTGTTTTTTGAGTTATTCGTCTTTAACAAGGACAAGTAATTGTAGAGTGAATTAAAAAATATAAAATGAACAGTGACTCGTCTTTACCAAAGACGAGTCACTGTTCACTGGAATAAAAAAATAATTTAGTGAACATTGACTCGTCTTTGGTGTAGACGAGTCACTATTCACGCAATTAAAAAATATTATTTGAACAGTGACTCGTCTTTGGTGTAAACGAGTCACTGTTCACGGAATAAAAAAATAATGTTCCAACAGTAACTCGTCTTTGGTGTGCACAAGTTATGGCAAGATGATCCACAAATTCAATTCTATGATAGATTAAATTTTTTTTTAAAAAACTATATTATTTTAATAAAAATTTCTTGGATCGATATTTGAGACTATAACATTTGCATCGATTTTTGTTTTTCATTTTCTTGTGGATATTTCCTAATTTTTAGTGGTTATTGATATGTTTTAATTATGCATGGTTATCTTCTTAACAACCTTGCATCTCTATCTACTTTTTAATTCCATCTTAGCCTTTGATTTTTTAATGGATATTTCCTAATATACGGTGTGTGCATCTTTTTTGGTTCAAATTACGGGAATTGTTAAAACCTTAATATACATATTCTGTTGGATAACTGCGAATATTTATATCATTATACAAAATAATATTTATAATTATACACATGTTACAATAGACTACAATGAGACTATCCAAGTGTGCTCATAAATGGAGCTTAGTTGGAAGGCCACAAGGCTTTTGAATTATATGTATATATATATATATATAGATGATTTACATATTATATTTTATTTAAATTTATTTACTAATATGTATTATTAATTTAATAAAAAATATTATCAAAGTTTGTATTTGGATTTTTAAAGAATTGGACTGGTTGACTCTAGGATACACTTATTTTGAATTATAGAAATTCAAAATTGAATATTCAATCCATCATATATTTTAATCGGTTAATTATGCTAAAATTTGGGGAGTTCAGATTGGATTCAGATTAAAATTCAATCTGTTGACAGCCCACAAGAAGGCAGAACAAAATCTAACGAGGCAGTAAAATGAAAGACACCACGGCCCAACAAAAAACAATACAAATAAAATAAATGGCCCTAATTTCTTGATTCAGATTTTGTTGCTTTGTAAGTTGGCCCAATATGGGGCCCATAAAAACGAAAAGTCAAAAAAGGTTTCCGCTGCCGTGATTTGAACCCGGAAATCCTCTTTGATTTTAACCGTTGTGCTACAGCGGAACGACGATGATTATGTTAAAACACTTTGGTTATGTTTGGAACAAGGATTTTGACGAGTAAAAATGAGAATGATAAAAAATAAAAGCATAAAGTATTATTATTTGAAATAAAGAAAAATATTTTCATCCTATTTTCCTTACTCAAATTCAAGAACCAAACGGACGGTTAGGCTATGTATGGAACAAGGATTTTGATGAGAAAAAGTGGGAGAAAAATGGAAATGATCAAAAATAAAAGTATAGAGTACTATTATTTGAAGCAAAGAAAAAATTTGACATCCTATTTCCTTACCAAAATCCTAGAACTAACAGAGGGTTAGTCTTTTTAAATATTTATTGAAAGAGGATCAACATGAGCTATGAATCAACGAACTCCAGGTATTGAGTAGAAATTTCACACATTTGAACAAAGCTTTGATTGTTTTATCTAAATTTCGTTGCAATTATTTTCCCAGCAGACTTTAGGCGGATAATTTATCGAAAGTAATGTCTCTCAAAATTTTGCCGGACAAATTATATTAAACAAAGCATGTCACGACGGAATATCATAAATACACAATAACATACACACTAAAATTAAACAATAACAGTAATTATGCACACTAAAATTCTAAATATACAATATGAAATTAATATTACACATTATAAATATTAAATTAACAAATTTTAAATCGTAAACAAACAACTACAATACAAACAATTAAAAAAAAAATTAACCAACTGAATAAGCAAGGTGATGAATACATCCCATTCAGTGATGAATCAATACATTATAAATTTAATCTTTATAACGGATTTTAACTATAACAATTCAATTAGTAAATGTCTTATCATTGATTATTTATATTATTCTGTCAGTCACTAATTCATCACAAATACTTTAAGTTTGTGACAGAACATCTCACTTACAAATTTATCATTAGTGAAATGGTACTTACATGTAGTCGACATTTGTGATGAAATTATATTAAAATAAAATTAAAGCAACAATCAATGATGAAGACGTTTTCTAATGCATTTTTGATTCACAAGATCCATCACAAAATTATGGTATGCGACGGACTTCACTTGATATGTGATGAATTAGTCTCTTAGTGAATGAATTACTTTCTTATAGTGCTTATCTATGGAATAAAAAAAAAAAAAAAAGATTAAAACCTCATATATGAAACGAAAAAAATGAGATTTGTGCTTAACTTATGGGATGACAATTTATATTTCCCCCTTCCAATGATGGATACAACGTCTTATGTGATTTCAGGTTTTTCTTTGTTTTTTTTCTTAATGTTACAAAAGTTGGCATATGCGTACTCATATTTAGAAAAAAATGAATTAAAAATATCTATTCTATGTTGAAAGTATAATTATATATGACTCCATAAATTCCATCAGTAACTCATTTCGTTAACCTAAGATATGCGTGTATATGTATTTATATATGAACATAATCACCTAAAAAAATATTTAATGTATGTGAATTATTATAAAATATAAGTAAAATTTTACTTTATAGTCATAATAAAATGTTATAAAATAATAAAGACTAATTTAAATAGATGAAATAAATATGAATAAAGAACACAAAGCAGATATTATTTTTGAAAAAGGAGAAAAAAGAGTGAGCTAAATACATTCAAAAAGATATTCTTGTAATTAATTAAAGTTCCACAATGGCACCATACTTACAAATTATGGTATGTAAATTCCACGAAACAATGAAGACCAATATAGACAAAAGTTATATATTAAGATGTAATCAAATGAACTCAACATATTAAGAGAATGATAATATATAGACGTGAGGATATAAACTCACTAGAGCACTTGAGAAGGAATGCTAGTTATCACAAAGCCAATGCTAAGTAAATAGAAAAACAAACTAAATCCTTTCTAACTTAAAGCATTAAGGTTTTTCTAATTGAAAAAATAAAAAGAAAAAAAATTGAATAGAAAGCCCATGTCGACGTCACCGGAAAATTAGGAACCTAGCGTCTAATATATGCAGATTAGATATTATAAATACGAACATGAGAAAAGAGAATAAAATAGTACCAAAATTCATCTTTAATTTGGGAGTTAATTTCATTTTTAGTCCCATAGAAAATTCATCAATTCACATTTAATCTTATAGGATCACAATCCTCATTTCCACATTTAGTCCCGTAGGATAGGTTTTTTGATCACATTTAGTTAGTCCTACGGGCCAAAATTTTGATGGTGAATTAACAAAAATAGCTGACGTGTCCGATGAATAAATACTTATAGCATTTTTTGATGTTTTCTTGCATAAGTGGCATCTGATGTGGTAGTGACAAGACAACCAACTTATTGAAAATACAGTATATAAATTAAATACTAAAAAAAATTATAAAGAATACAAAAAAATATACAATAAAGAATACATGTTAAAAATAAAAATAAAAAATAAATATACAACTTAGATTTCAAATATATATATATATATATATAGAAAATTTGATATATAAATATATACATAATATACAAAAATATAATAATAAGAAGAAAAATATAAATTAAATACAAAATACAAAATATATATAAAAAAACACAAATAAATATATAATCCCAAAACCACCCTCCTCCCAAAAAAAGAAATAAAATTTCAAATCATGGAAAGTACTCAAATGAAATCACCACACAAACACATACTTGGGGACCAAAATTACCATCGAAAACTCACATGAATGCTCAAATTGAATATATTTTTATATTGCTCATGAGATGAGAAACAAAAAAAGTTCAGGCGAAAAATGGCTTGAGGCGGTTTGATTATGCTAAAATTTGTATCGAACTCATATTGGAGTAAAAATTAAAATCTGCTCTGTCGATAGCCCAAAAAGAGGCCGCATAAAATCCTACAAAAAAGATAAACAAAAGAATGAAAAGATATAAAGGCCAATTAAAAAATAAACACAGACAAAATGGTTAAATCTGCCTCATTTCGTAATTCAGATTTCGTTGCTTGCAAAATTGGCCCCAAAAACCGAAAAGAATTAAAAAGACTGCCACCGCCGGGATTTGAACGCGGAAATCATCGTTGATTTTAACCGTTGTGCTACAGCGGACTGATCATGTTAGCGTCACTCGGTATTTATATTTATTTAGAGGAAATTAACATGACCTATGAGACAACGAAATCCAAGTGTTGGTAGAAATTTCCCACACTAAATAAATTTACCTCCTTTGGATAAAGCTTTGATTGGTTTACCTATATTTCATTGCAATTATTTTTACAAGAAACTTCAGGCAAAAAAAATTATTAAAAATAATGCTCTCGCCGAACAAGCTATTAAACAAAGCATGCCATGACAGAATGTTATAAATACCCAATAACATTAATTATGCATACTGAAATTTACAATATGAAATTAATATTACACATTGTAAATATTAAATGAACAAATTTTAAATATTAAAAAAATTTACTAAAATACAAAACATAAAAAAACAACCAACTGAAAGATATGAAATGGTTTTAATATGAGTTATTTTCTTTTTTAAAGAAACTTCGCGGGGGAAATTTAAGGGAAGTCTTTTGCAAGAATTGTTTTAGTATGTTGTTTCTTTTAATTAAAACTTCCGATAGTGTTTTCAATAGAAATGTCATCCAAATACAATAAGTAAATTAAAAGGTAATAATAATTCTTTGGTTGAACATTCCGTCGAAAAATTGAGGGAAAATTTGGCGCTGACACTTCGCCAAGTTGTCAAGTAATTTTCCGGCCGACGTCTCCCTAGGAAAAAATCTGCAAGTAACCTACTCCCCACCACCACCCACCCGCACACACACACACACACATAGTGTAGTCTATATATGAGACGAAAAGTGAGATTGAAACCTAACTTATGGGATGTAGAATGAAATTTTCCCCTTTCCAACGATAGGTATAATGTTTCAGGTGATTTTCATGTATTTTTTTTTTTGGTGGGCTAATGTGTTGGTTACTTTGGTAGATTTGTGGCTAATTGGGCTAAGGTGGGAAGGTGCATCTTGTTTGGGCCGACAATTGGGTGATGGGGTTATTATGGGTTAATGGGACTATGAGCGAGCTACAACATGGTATTGGTTTTGACGTGTGATTGACGTGGGAGATCAAGTTGTGTGGATATTAGCGAAGATCCCCCTCCCCAAATTGTTTTGGGTAGGCTCTGGGTTTGTGGGATTGGCCGTGATATGGTGTGGTGGAATATGGAAGGTGGAAGATTTGTTGTTGTTTAGGATATTTTGCACATCTGATATGGCATGTTGAAAGATTCTTGGGATTTGTCCATCAATCACGGGATTTGTAGAGTCCGGAATAACTGACTTTCCTTTATTCAACACAAAGGTCGGTATCCTCGGTCCTTTTTCCCAACTGGAATTTAACATATTCCAGCCAGCTGGCTAGCCTAACGGGGTGGCACGCAGCCAAGGTTTGTATGAGGTATTGTTACCCGGATCGAAGAAACTCTCCTTCAATTGCTTTGGGCAAAATTTCTGAATATGAGAGCACACCCCGCATAGATAGCAGAAGCTTTGCAGTTTTTCACATGTGAAGTTCACTATTAACTCCTCACCTATTGGACCACTCAACTGCAGTGCACGCTTCAAGGGTGCCTTGATGTCGATACTCACCTTAATCCTAAGATCGTCGTCTCACATTCTGCCTCCCGTCTTGAAATTCACATCTCGGAATACGCCTAATTTGTTTCCAATATACGTGGCCATAGTCCTGGTCATTTTACTCAAAGGTAAATTATGGATCCACACATAAAAGTCACAGAAGTCCAGGTTAACTTTTAGTGGATGATCCTCTAAATGCCATCTCCCTCAAAACAATTAACCAGGCACTTGTCAAAAGACCATGGAGCACTCTCCATAACCCGGCGTCTATCCGCGATGTGATTAAACTACATGCGAAACGGTCATCCGGAATCTTTTTCATCTCCATCTCGCGCAATGGTCTTATGGGGGAAATCGTAGTCGTGCTGAAGAAATCGAAATTGAAACTCTTGTTTGTCAACACTCTCCCCACAAGGAAAAATGATTCGTCCATCACCTGTGACCTTCCCATGCGTCCCGAGGAACCTAGCTGTCGCTTTCTTCCTCCTTCGTGAGTGAAACAACCCTACTCTACTGATCTATTTCCTTCTCCATGTCCATCTAGAGCTAAACTGATGTAGTGCTCGAATCAGCCACCAGTGACACTCGAAGATAAAGCATTGTCCTAAATACACCCCTTATGCCCGATAAGGTATCTGGAGGTAGAAGGAGAAACGAGAACAAGAAAAAGTCAAGAAAGACAAACGTTAAACAATGGATCACGAACTAAGCATAGGAAAAAGTAACACAAGATAAAAAAAACTAGCACATGCTAGAAACCAAATAGGAAAAAGAAAAAACAAAAGACTCATAAGAGAGAAACACCTAAACTCTCATAAGAGAGAAGGAAAATTCTATCATTATTCACAGTTAGTAGGTGACTAACGTTAGTCATCTTTAATTCTAGTCATTAGATGTGTGATATTTAATCTAAACCATTAATCTTTATATGACCTGTAACCTATTATGCAGGTAAATTTGAAAAGTTACCTGGTATACAGGCTACCAAGGGAATATTTATACAACCATTATTATAATAGATCATTTATGACCCACTAAATATTAATCAATTAAAATTTTATTTTAAAAATAAAAAAGAAAACCATGGTACTCATTATAATTTTTCTTAAAACCATTGTACCATTATACTCAGTTAATTTTTTATGTTTTAATACCATGGTACCATTATTTTTATTTTTAAATTATAAATACCATGGTACTTTTTATAACTTTTTTTTTTTTAATTTCAGAAATGTGTATTAACAAGGATAATTAATTAAAAATTGTGATAAAAAAAATTAAAATACTAAATTGATACCAAAATAAATATTATTTATAACTCAAAAATTCGAATACATTTAATTTAATTTTTAACATATTTCAAAAATGTATCACATTCATTATAAATTATTTTAAGAATATATAGAATATGAACATCTATTTAAAAAAAAAGAAAAAAAATTATAAAATATGGATATCATTATTAAGTAAATTGTTTATATTATCCATATATTTATTTCAAAACGATTGATCTGTAGTAATATTGAATAATATATTTTTAAAATCAATTTGTATGTATAAAATACAAAGAGAGGAACACAACAAGCATTAGTTGGTAAAAGAAATTGTGCTTTGATTATTAATGGAGATATGCTGTGAAACACAATAATAATAATAATAATAATAATAATAATAATAATATTATTATTATTAATAATAATAATAATAATAATAATAATATAAAAATCATTTATTGATTTGAATAGTTATAGTTAGTATGTATAATGAAATATTATTTGCACATAGTTTGTTTGACTTATTTAAAATAAACAAAATAAATGTCAATAGTTTATTTGAATTTATTTTTTTCCCTAGAATTTGTATTTTATTTGTACGTCTATGAATTTATATAATATTTTTCATACTAGCGAGTCAATATTTTAATGATAACTTGGAGAAAATATATGTACTTTTATGATTGAATGCCGAATATTATTCTCCCATTATAATAATAATAATAATAATAATAATAATAATAATAATAATAATAATAGTTAAATTCATCTATGAGAACACCTAAAAGAGAATAATAATAATATTATCTATAAGTAATGAAATAAAATATGATGCAATATTTATTTAATTGAAGCAAAATATTTAAATTGTAGTAGAAATAATTTATACTAAGAAGTCTTAATAATTAAGGAATTTTTTTGTTTAATCTTAATAATTAAATGAATGATTTGAGAGAGAGATAGATCGAATATGGAACTCTATATATATATATATATAGAGAGAGAGAGAGAGAGGGGGGGGGGGGGGAGAGAGAGAGAGAGGGGGGGGGGGGAGGAGAGAGAGAGAGAGAGAGAGAGAGAGGAGAGAGAGAGAGAAATTAGGAAATATGTAGAGAGAGGGGGAGGAGAAAGAAATTTTGACTTATGATAGCATGTTGCTCAAAAATTAAAAAAACCTACAACTTATTAAAATATTTTAAAATTGTCAACATGGCAGTTTTTTAGAGAGTGACTAAGATTAGTCACCTACGATTGTGACTAATCATAGAACTCCCCAAGAGAGAAACACCCAAACTCTCATAAGAGAGAAAATATATCCCTGTTCTTAATAATATGATTGGTACAATTTAGAATTAGGGATTGTCCATTCTTAACAACCTTGAATCTCCATCTACTTTTCAATTGCATCTTAGCCTCCGGTTTTTTTAATGGATATTTCCTAATATACATCGTGTGCATGTTTCTGGATCAAATCATAGGAATTGTTAAAACCTTAATTAGAACCTTAATATGCATGCTCCTTTGGATAATTATGAATATTTATATATTTATACAAAATGAAATTTATAATTATACACGTCTCACAATAGACTACAATGAGATTATCCAAGTGTGCCCGTAAGTGGTGCTTACTTAGAAGGCCTCAAAGCTTCTGAATCATTTATATATACATATATATATATATATATAGATGATGTGCATATTATATTTTTATAAACTTATTTACTAATATATATTATTAATTTAATAAAAAATATTACGTAAGTTTGTATTTGGGTTTTAAGGGATCGGATTGGTTGAATCTAGGATACACTTATTTCTAATTATAGAAATTCAAAATTGAATATTTGATCTATTGGATATTTTAATCGATCAATTATGCTAAAATTTATGTCGAATCCGGATTCAAATTAAAAGCCGCTCCGTCGACAACCCAAAAGGAGGCAGCATAAAATCCAATGAAGCAATAAATTGAAAGGTGCTGCGGCCGGACAAAAAAATAATTAGAAACAAAACAAATACCTTGTTACTTGTAATCGGCCCAATAGCGGGCCAACAAAAAAGAAGAGTAAAAAGGGTTTGCGCTGTCGGAATTTGGACCCGGAAATCATCTTTGATTTTAACCGTTGTGCTACAACGGAATGATGATACCTATATTACAACATTTCTTTATAGCTTTTTATTGAAAAACTATTAACATGAGCTATGAATCAACGAAATCCAAGTTTTGAGAAGAAATTTCCCACACTAAAAATATTTGTCATTTGAATAAAGCTTTGAGTTTTTTTTTTTTATCTAAATTTCATTGCAGTTATTTTCCCCTGCAGACTTCACTGAATAAAGTTATTTTCCCCATAAAATTTTTGTTTAATTAGTTCAAATACAAATTTTTTTATAAAAATACCATTACAAATCGTTTCATTATATTATGAACAAAATAGCTTTTACTCACTTTTTTGTTCTTGTACAAAGAACAGATAAGATCAACATAACTTATTTGACCATTCGAATATTTTCTCAAATTTGGACTCAGTTGAAATGAACGTAAATTTTATAAAATTTGGATCAAATTCAATACTACTAAAGAGACTTATTGGATTCGAATTTTTCAAATTTAGTCCAAATCCGACTGTTGACATTCCTAGAATTCGGATTGGAGTCAAATTAAATTCCACTCTGTTAACAGCCCAAAAAAGGCCTAATAAAATCCTATGAAATAGAAAAACGAAAGATACAGAGGCCTACTAAAAACTAAATAGAAACAAAATGGGGCCTCGCTTCGTAATTCAGATTTTGCTGCTTGTAAAATTGGCCCAAAAACGAAAAGAATTTAAAAAGATTTCCGCTGCCGGGATTTGAACCCGGAAATCATCTTTGATTTTAAACCGTTGTGCTACAGCGGATTGATCGTGTATTAAATATTCGATATTTATATTTAATTAAAAAAGGTTGACATGGCCAATCCAACACCGACATCCGATTATTGATAGAAATTTCCCCACTAAAAAAATTGAAGTCATTTCAATAAAGCTTTGATTGGTTAACTAAAATTTCATTGTAACTATTTTTTCCGGGAAACTTCAGGCAAAAAAAATTGTCAAGAATAATAATGTTCGCCAACGCCGAACAAGCTTTTAGACAAAGCATGCGAAGACAGATTGTCATACATACAAAATAACATTAATTTTTTTATTTTTTTTTTGGTGAACACACAATAACATTAATTACGCAAGCTAAAATTCTAAAATCTACAATATGAAATTAGTATTACACATTATAAATATTAATGATCACATTTTAATATTAAAACAAATTACTAAATACAAATAATAAAAAAATAATCAACTGAAAAAAAAATGTGAAGGTTTACCTCGATGGCGAAAGCGGCTCGACGACGGAGGGGCAGGCACTACTAGAACATGCTTATTAGTGATGGCGATTATTGATGGAAAAGGGTTCGTCGCTAATAGTGAAAAAATTACCCATGGAAATAGCAAGTATGGTAGGTGAATTTTTCTGTGGATAGTAATGATGGAACATTCCGTCACTACAAAGTTTGGAAAATCCATCACTACCTTTGTAGAAATTGTAAGCAACAACAATTGACTTAGTGACGACAATACTCTCCAGCAACTCTTTAAATTCGGGGTGACTAATATGGTTCCGTCGCTAATATGAAATTATTAATTTTGTAGAAATTTTTAATGATGGGTACAATTGATTGCTAGACATCAGATTAAGTTGTCTGCAAATAAAAAATTGACACAATTATTAGTGACGGATCAGACTGTCCACTACATTTTATCTGCAGACAATTTTTTTAAAAAGTATCTTCATATATATATATATAGATATGTATATACATATCTATACTATTATAAAGAAAGCTACTTTTTGTTTCTAAAATGGCAGTTATTTCTTGCATTTTACAATTTTAACCCTTTAATGTTTTGTGGAATCACACTAATTATAATATATGTGGGCAAAATTGAACATTCCCAACAAATATCATCAATTTGGATACCAATTTTTATAATTCCAAAAATTACCCTTCAATATCTTTCACACTATATATGAAGTAAGGTTAAAAACGTAATATACCACACTAAACTACCTCCACATTTGAGAAAAATGCACATTATGGAACTAAAACTACCATACAATTAATACAATTGTATAATATGTGAAAAAAAAATCAAATAAGATAGTTATATGATTAAAATAAAAAAAAATATCACATTATAATTGAAAAACAGATACTTAATAACTTATTATAAAGAATAGGTATTTAAATTATATGCATGCGGGAACCGCGTGCAAGGAATGCTAGTATATATAATTGCAATAGCCGATTAGTGAAAAAAAAATCATTACTTTTTAAAAACTTAGTCTATTATCATAGCCCAATATATATCCAGAAGAAATGAAATGTCAATTGCCCATTTCAATTTAAGACTCAATTACAAAGGAAAAAAGCCTTTAATCATTTACTAATGGGCCAAACTGTATACAGAATTAGGGCTGTCAATGGAGCGGATTTTAATCCGAATCGATCCGAGTCCGATCCGAATTTTAGCATATTCGAGACCGTTAAAATATTCGATGGGTCAGATCCGATAGTAAATATCCGTATTCGAAATAAATAGGTTGGATTGGATTCAATGAGGTCCGATCCGTTAAAGATCCGAATCCGAATTTTTATATTATATTTTATTAAATTTTAACATTATATATAATACAATAGAAATAAAGATACTTCAATGTAATATATATGTCATTATAATTAATATATATTATTTATTAATTTTTAAGGTACTTTTTTTTAACAAAAACATTATATAGTTTTATACATATTCTAAAATTTTTTCTACATTATTTAATTTATTTTTAACATAAAGAGGCATTTTTTTTATAGAATACTAATTAATTAGTCTATATTAAAGATCTCTATTACATACCCATATATATACACTATAGGATATGTTATTAGAGATATCTATTATATACTATCATTAAATGAACAACTAATAATCTCTATAGTTATTAGAGATCTTTACTAAATATATTATACATAAAGTATTTATATATAATTCTAATTATATATTGTCATTAAATGAAAGATTAAATATGGTGCATAATTATTAAAGATCTCTTATATATATATAATATATTTTTACACATTTATATATTTATATATTAAAGAATTTTTTATTATTTATTTTTTGGTCCAATCATAAAAAAAATTTGTCATATTGGATCGGATCGGATTTTTTATCGGATCTCGGATTTATTCCGGATTCGAACTCGAAATAAAGACTAAAGATCCTATAGGATTTCGGGTCGGATTCGGTAGCGGTCCTTGTAATCGGATTCGGATCCGGATTGCACTGATTTGCTCCAGATCCGATCCATTGACAGCCCTATACAGAATGGTAAGACATTGATTTTAAATGTAATTGAAACTGAACGATTTCGTCTACTCAAATCTTCTCAAAAACACGTTCGCCAATACCTCTTAACACTGGCTTTTGAACTCTCCCTCACCCACGGGCCACATTCAAAAAAAGAAGTAACTGCAATTTTTTTTGGTTAGTGAAACAACTCTTATTTATTCACCTTATTTTCAATTTTTGTTTTTTAATTGCGAAATACTTTTATGATTATACTTTATACATATATTTTTCAATTGTATACTTGATATTGGTATATTTTTAATTGTAGTTTTTCTTAGATTTTTATATATTTTTATGATGTTAAATGATCTTTAAAGTTGTAAAAAACTTATATTGAGATTAGTTAATTACTACATTAATTGAAAATTTCTCTAATTATTTCGATATTTAGGCAAATATTTGAAGATGACAGTTATGCAACATGTTTTTTTTAGTTTGCTTGCACATGGTATTTTTTTTAAATAATAATTCTACAATTAATTACAACCCCCCCCCCAAAAAGTCAAGATCCACCACTGACTATTATGTATTTAATTATGAGTTACTTTGACTATAATATATTTCTTGTGACATTATAAAGTGTAAAAAATATAGACTATTACTACAATCAAACATATGATTGAAATAATACAAGGAACCTAGTAAAAATATAAATAGAATAATACCCTAAAGCTACAATCCACAAGTGCGCTTCACGCACTGATAGAAAACATCGTCCATGATGTTCAAAATAGTGATTGAAATGTTCACGACTAGGGATGTAAACGAATATTAAACGGAGCGGATCTATATTACCCGATTAAGTTTTTTAATATTCATATATGTATCTGAATTCGTCGGATATTTAAAACCTCATATCTGAATTCGAATCCGATGGATATTTTGTGGATTCGGATATATCTGTATCCGTTAATATTTCTAAAAATCATACATATTTGTGGATATCCGAATATCCAATATCCATTTTTGCTTCACATTATCCAAATATTCGATTGAATATCGGATCTATTTATCCGATTATCTGAATCTATTATATAAATAAAAAAAATTAGGTATACATATTTTAAGTATAATGTATGCTCATTATATAAAGTAAAGTTAATATATTTACTTATATTTTTATTTCTATAAATTATGGAGATATGAGTAAATTAGATTTTTATCTATCCATTTTACTTATAAGAAGAGAAACATATATGTATATATATAGATACTAATAATAATAATAATGATGATGATGATGATGATAATAATAATAATAATAATAATAATAATAATAATAATAATATAATAATAATAATAATTTTTAATTGTATTAGGATATGGATAGCGGATATAATTAAATGAATATATCAAACATATACATATCTGAGCTGATATTAACGGACGAATATGTAATTACCATATCTGTATCCATTTATTACTCAAATACCTGAAATCTGATACGGATAATATCCGCTTTATACAGATATAAATACGGATAATATAGCCTATAAACGGATACGGATGCGAACAATAAACGAATTTTTGGTTACCCCTTACAACCATATTCGTGATATATCAAAAAATTATATTATTATTTTTTGATAAACAATTTTAATTTTTTTTTAAAAGAAAGTAATATAAATTTAGAGGTCCAATGAAAGGCCTATAAAGAAGGTAGGGTAGTCAACAAGTCGGATTGAGGCAAAACTGTAAAATCAGAATTCGAATCCAATTGCTTTTTTAGTATCCAAATTCGGCAAGAATCCTATAAATCTATGTTCATTATTATTGAGCTCAACCCAATAGGAATTCGAATCTCGATAAAAAATCCAAGTTGAATAATAATAAAAACATTTGAACTTTTAAGATCAAGTCATTGACCAATAGTTGTCACAAAAGATGGGCATTTATTTATCTTTTTCTCCGCACTTTCTCTCACTAGAATAGTGCTCTCATCTGCGCTTTCTCTGAATAGTGCTCTCTCCCTTCCTTTAGGGGCGGCGGCTCTCTCTCTCACAAACTGCAGCCTACAAAGGGACAACCTTGTCCTCTAACCCATCCTCCATTTCTTATTTTGTTGAATATTGTGACCAATGAAAAATTTTCTCACTGTACAAATCAAAGGATTTCGCTCTTGCTTCAGATCGGGCAGGTACCAGTGTATGGGGAGGGAACAACCACCAAAGCCTGTGGTAGACGGTGAATGGGTCTCAGATCGGATTCCCTCAACCGTTT